>CM038681.1:165727243-166270758 GCA_021605205.1 Aegilops longissima | reverse complement strand
TTGGGCGCCCGTTATGGAGTTCACAGCCGCGAGACATCTTTCAGCTTTCGCCCTTTGGCGACATCTGAATTCACTAAAGTCTCTCTCTTTATGCAGAGAGCCTGGCGGACTACGGACAGGAAGGTTGGGATCTGACGGCGAAGAAATTCAACGCCCACCCACCACCACTTTGTAGCCTTGTCGATGATTTAACCGACATGCTAGACTACGACTCACGAAGACACCGGCGGTATGGGCGGCGATGCGGGCGACCAAGACCAAGCGCCTACGAGGGCCTTTGGAAGGCCACCTCGTCATATGACATATATGGTGGACATCCCAAAATATGGGAGCGGCAAAGGAAAACGGAGGATGACCCTCAAGAACAGCGAAGCGGCCGGCGACAATGGCGCCGCTCTAAATCCATACAATAAAAATTTGGTGATTTGATGCAGGAGATAATAACACCCAGACGGTGTGAAGAGAACCCCCTCCAAGCGAGACTCGGTAGCGGAGGAGGAGAAGCAAGTCTGCGCGGCATTATGGCGAGAAAGAGAGGTTGATGGCGATAATTATCGCCTCTCTCGAAGATGAGGCAAGCCTTGACGACAGACGAGTTTGTCGTGCTGAGGATCCCGCCGAGCAGGGAGCGTTTCAAGCGCGGGCTTATAGCCACGCAAGCAGCCTCAAGAAAAGCAACAGACTTAGAGCTGACCAAGACACGCTAGGCAGCGGATGATGGATGAAGTCCTTGCAGCGAAGAGTATGAACTCGAGCGCCCTCAAAAGCTACCCCAAGCGCGGGCCGTTGCCTCGACTAGGAGGAAGCACCCAAGTCACCGACACATGACATGGCAGACCGGCCACCCGTGGCGCGATAGAAGAGCCTCTAGACCCTCCGCTCAAGCCACACCCGGCGCCCGCTCAAAAGTACCAAGGCCGGGAAAAGCAGCGCGGACTTGCGAGATATATTGGAGGATAAGGCAAAACATACAAGATCGATCTCTGCGGATCGCGTGGGCGCCAGCAATGCGGGAGCGATTACCGTCGCGCGGATATAGCAAAACCGGCGGGCGAACCACGATGAACAAAGCTCATATGAGCTACGTCGTGATATAGCCCAATCTGAGGCCGCACACCCACTATGCTTCACGGATGAAGTAATGGATCATCAAATCCCGAGGGCTTTAAGCGTAAACATCGAATCATATGATGGTACCACAGATCCTGCGATGCGGATCGAGGATTATCCTCCACATCCACATGGCCCTTGGTGATGATCTACATGCCATCAAATACCTCCCTCAAGCTTAAAGGACCAGCTCGACATTGGCCCAATAGCTTGCCGGCGAGAATCAATTGGTTGTTGGGAGGACACGGAAGCCGCATTCCTTGATAACTTCCGGGCACATATGTGCGACCACGAGACGCCGATGACCTTAGCTACATAATTCAGCAGCGGAAGAATCGGCGGACAATTCGGACTCGGTTCCTAACGAAGAAAAATCAAATCGTTGACTGTTCGGATCACGAGAGGCCCTTGCAGCCTTCAAACATAACATCATGACGAGTGGCTTACGGCACCTGGGGACGGAAAAGCGAAATCTATGGCAGCCCTCACAACCCTCATGACTCGCTTTTGTGCGGGAGAGGACAGTGGCTAGCTCGAAGCAACAACTTGGCCAAACATCCGATAATCCGGATACCAAGGACAACAATGGCAGGTCGGCGTCATAATAAGAACAAGCGCCGCATTAAAGGTGATATCTGAAGATCGGCGTCAATGCGGATTCGGAGAGCTCTAAACCCGTCGATTGGAAGAAGCCATTCAAAAGAAATACCCGAGGCCCGTCCAACTTGGACCGCATACTCGATCGCTTGTGCCAAATACATGGCACCCGAAAAAACCAGCCAATCACACTAACGAGGATTGTTGGGTGTTCAAGCAAGCGAGCAAGTTAAGTGCGAACTCAATGACAAGGGCTGCATAGCGATGACGAGGAAGAGCCCGGCCGCCGAACAATAGAGGACAGAAGGTTTTCCCACACAAGTGCGGATAGTGACATGATATCGCAACCCACATACCCAAAGGGGCGAGGCGTGCACTACGGGACGTAAATGCGATGGAGCAAGTCGCCCCAAAGTTCAACCCATGGTCTTCTGCCCGATCACCTTGATCGAAGGACCACCCCTAGCATCCGTCCACGGCGGCCGCCCCATTGGTTCTTGACCCAATTATTGACGGACTTCACCTCACGAGTCGATGGATGGCGGTAGCAACTGAAACCACCTTTATCGGGACGGTCGTAAAATGGGCATAGACCCTCAAAGTTAAACCTACAAAGGCGACCTTTAAAAGCGTCATACAAGATGTAGAGGCCAATTGTACAGGCTCAGTCACACTCGAAGTGGTCTTGGATCTCCGGATAACTTCGGCGAAGAGTTAATCTTGACATCGTCCCATTCATGCGGCTATCATGCACCTGCTCGGACGAACCGCATTGCAAAGTTCAATGCGGTGCCGCTTCTACATACCTCAAGCTCAAGATGCGGGCCCTCGAGGTAATCATGGTCAATGACACGAGCGCTCTCTCGAGCGGAGGAGCATCTGGCGACCCTGCGGCCGGAGGTGCAAAGCAACCTCTCACGACAATTCTCGAGTCCGGCCACTAAGCGTCGGACACATGGCGCTCGGGAGTAACACACAAGAAGACCACAGCACGATTCAAGCACAAGTAGCAATCCAGCCCCAACCCCAGCCCTCGCGAAATTGCGAAGGTAGTATTACAGCATACATAATTACGCTCTGGAGATACCATGGGCATATGGGGAGGAAAGACAACGACACGCCAAGAATGCGGCTCGACCGCACAGAGGCTCCGTTTGTGTCACTTCTTTTTCCTTTTCTCTTTCTTCCTTTTTTACTTTCGGGACTCCGTCTTTGAGAAGTCTGTCCGGCACTCGAATCGCCGAACTCACGATGCAACGATCGAGGCGGAAAGCCCGTCAGTGTTCAGGTGGTCTCTATTGAGCATTATACCTGTTTTACATATCATCCGACAGCTTACCACGGAGAGGACATATTAGATAGTCCCATCCCTTGCTTATCGCACTATTTGTATCATTCTGCTTCCATTGCGGTACCTTTTGAATAAAACAATACACAGCTTTTGCTTATTATTGCTCTACTTCCTTTTTATATACATGTGTTCATTTCATGACATGTTGCAACCGTACACTTTAGTGCGGCCAATACACCGAGGGCTTAAGTATCCCAAAATTATGGTGTGAGAAGTCCGAACACTTTCACAAGTCGGCACACCGAACTTATAGCATTATATGAATTGGCTCGAATCATGTCTTGGGTCAATAGTTGGGTTTGCCCGGCTCCCGTGTTTTGGTACCTTCGTTCCGCTATATCGGCTAAGGTAGCACCGGAGAACCACTGCGATTGTGCCCAGTTATCTTGGTCGAGCACCTCGATGGAGAAAGCTAAAACTGACCGTCATGATAGAGGCGAGAGCATTCATTGAGAAGGTTTTTCGGGTCCGTAAAGACTTATGCTTAAGCTTAGGCGAGGAACCGGAATTGTCGGCCAAAGCGTGGATAGCGCCCGAACTCGGTCTTCGAATACTAGGGCTTCGCCGAAATTTAAAATTATAAATTCTATGGCTAAGTGAGAGTGTTCAAGCATTATAAGTCCGGTTGCCTTGTTACGTTGTGTTGGCGCCTCCCTAGATGGACCCAAGAATGGGAACAAGAGTGCTCAAGTTTATCTCGAACACCCGGCACTTTCGTGGCATGGGGATGAAGCCAACGACTTGCCATCTCTCAAATTTGATAAGCAGGCCACGAGAAGGTAATATTTTAAATTAATAAGCGTTGCTTAGCGCATATGAACAAGTTTCACATTGTCAGGATAACAAATGCGAGTTTATTCAAAAATTACATCTTTGGAGCACTCATCCGCTATTTGGCGGGCACCCTTGAGAGGCCCTCATAGTACATTTCGGATGCGATGCTCATGGCCCTTCGGTGGCCCGTCCGTCACAAGCCTCTCCACATCCAGCTTGCCTCGGTGCACTTTAGCACGCAGGCAGGGCCGAAGACACCTTCAATACAGGCGGAGGCGGAGTGACTTCAAGCCGCAGACGGAACATTCACCAGCCGCTGCACCAAGCCGAAGTAGCTCGGGCATGGCCTCCAATGGCCACAGCCGCTATAAGGCCCTTCATGGCCTGTTCGGCGACCTTATGGAGCTCGACCAGCTGTTTCAGCTGGTGCTCGAGGCACCGGATGGTCGGCCTCGGCATCTTGAGACGAACACCTTCTCCATGGAGCTCCCCCTCCTTCCAGTGCGGTAGAATCTGGCGCGTCGGGCCCTCTGGGGCAAATCTGCGAATGCTCTGGAGAGCTCGAATCTGGGTAAGTAATAGGTAATTCACTTTCACATGCTTGCTTTGCATAAAGAATGCCTTACCGCTGCTATCTTCTTTAAAGACTCAATTTCTTGGAGGGCTTTTTGGGCCTCGGCCTTAGCAGCTTTGGCACTCTCAAGAGCCGAGGCGAGCTTGGACTCTCGAGTCTTGAGTCACGCTCAAACTCTCGTGTTTTCCACGAGCTTGGAGCTCTTGCCATCCTTGGCCAGCTCGCCTCCCCTTCTCTCGCTCGGTTAGATTCTGCAGCCGCTTTGTTTTGACCACGGACACGCTTCCTTGAGTCGCCAACTTGTTCGTGGCCCTACTGTACCCATGTTATTCCCGTTATTTTTCGCAACCAAAACCTTTTCTATAAGGTATTTCTTTAATAAGGTATTACTTACCTTCCTTGTCCTCGAGCTCCTTCTTGGCTTGTCCGAGCTCGTTCTCGGACCTTCGAGTTACTGCTTCAATACATTGACCTCCATGATCGGTCTGGGCGAGAATTGAATAGCATAGCCTTGCATTCCCATATTGACATACTTATGTTAGACTCGCGTATATCTTTTTAGATCCTTAGTCCGGCTTTTCTTTCCGAACACGAACTAAGCATCGAGAACCACTTTCTATGCGGTTATATTTTTTACATATTCTAAAACTTACCTCAAAGCTTGTTAGAAGGCTGAGTACAGGCTTGGTCGATCCGCTCTTGGCGGACTGAGGCTGTCGAGATCACCGCACTCATAACAGTGCGGTGCTCCTCCATGATGGAAGCGGCTGTTAAGCGCCTCACATAAGCTATCCGGTGCCTCGGTTGGGCCGGAGGACACCGGCGTCTTACCCTTCTTGCGAAGGATCGCTGTCGGACTTGGAACGCTGATGGTTCCGACATGGAGTCAGACCGACGGTCGAGCTTAAACCCCACAGGGATCTTGCCCCCAGCGCTGGAGTCGGGAGGTCGCCTTGTGGCACCTCTGTGCTACCTCCTCTTGACCAAGCCCCTTGGGGCCCCATGGCGGCGTTATGCGGCGTGAGGCGAGGCGGTCGGAGGCAGTACTCTCCATTTCCAGCGAGCCGGGGACCCGCTCGATGAATCGGCGTACTACGCCCTTGGGCGGGCTGCCTGGTTGTTCAACATTAGAGAACACTCTGCAATAATAAAAAACCATGGGTATCCGGACACTTACGATCTACGCCGAGGCTTGGCCTTGTAGGCCAGTTCTCCTCGTCGTAAATCGGCGTTGGTGGAGAAGTCCCGGAGGAAGGGTTCTTCCTTCTTGGACCCTCCGGCCTCCCGGTGGGCGGCCTTCCTTTTCTTCTCCTCCCCGCCCAGGAGGAGCTTCTCCTCTTCCTCCTCATCTTGAGGAGAAGATTCCGCTTGAATCTGGCTGACACTGGCGTCGGGAGCTCCTTGAGTTCCGTGGCCTCCTTCTTAGCCTTCTTCTCGGCACCACATGGGGTGCGGGCACCTTCTTCAAATCAATCGAGGCGTCCGCTGGGTCTTCGGCAAAAGGCCGGACAGTTAATCTGTCCGGACGTCTTCAACCAGATCTGTCAAAGATTAGGGAGTTTTAGATCCCATGTAGAGTCAATCTATGAAAAAGAGTCCGTAAAGGGTAAAATAACTCACCTCGCTTGACTTGGCGTTGCGGCTGTATCCTTGATCTTTGGTAGCGATCTTTGGGGCTTGGCGCCCTTGAAACAGCACCTTCTAGGCATCTTAAATGCGTCTTGTCGAAGAGCGGTTCAAGGTTTAGTCTTGTGCGGATCGAACTCCACAAGTTAAAAGCCCGTTGTTGGCATGGGAGAATCCGGCGGATGAGCATCACATGGATTACATCGACAAGCCTAAGATTCTTGGCCACCAGGTTTGGACGCATGTTTGAAGTCCGGATGTCTCGTCCGAATTCCCCATGTCGGGCCGTCTCTTTCCATGGCGAGAGCCATGGGGAAGCAGATCTAAATTCGGGGCCGCCACCCATTTGGTGTTGCGGGGCTCGGTGATGTAGAACCACCCGATTGCCACCTTTATTGTCTCCACGAAGGCGCCTTGAGCCATGGGACTTTGGCCATCTTGTCAACCATGGCGCCTCCTTTCTCCAACAGCGGCCACCCACTACCTCCGTAGGACATTGAAGATCTTCAGCCATAAGCGAAGTGGGGCTGGATCGGAGGAAGGCCTACTTTCTGACGATAAACACCGAGATGTTGAGGATAAAATTCAGGGCCAGGTCGTGGAAGTCAGGCCATAGTAGAACATGAGCCCCGGACAAATGGGTGAAGAGGAAAACCTAGTCCATGGAGAAAGTGGGGAGAACACCACCCTCTCCACGGGGCCGAGGGTCGGAATGAGCTGCCCCTCGTCGGGAAGCCTATGCTTGCGATGTTGCGGACAAGTATCCGGCCTCCATGATCTTGCGATGTGCCCCTCCGTGATGGAGGAGGCCATCCACCTGCCTCCCGCTCGACATGATTGGAGAAAGGTTGAGGTGGGATGTGCGGACTTAGTACTGGAGCTCGAGTCTTGCGGAAATGGATAAGCAAAGGAGGAAGAAGGCGTGGGTGAGAAGGTGGATCCTTATTCCCTTATATAGGCGGGACGGACTGTCGTCCCCACCAACTGGTAAAACTAAAGCTTATTTCCCAAGCGCCGTAATCAATGGCGCGGATGGGTTCTGCGTCCGTATGGATGAGAATCCCGGAATAAGGGGCACGATCTATGCTTTGATAAGGCGTGCCAAGAAACCGCCTCGCTAAACACGCCGAGGTGGGAGCAGTAAAAAAGCGATTCATATAAAGGCCTTGCCGTGGTGTGGCGTCACGCCCGGAATCGTCAGCAGATCTGTGCAAAAAGTATTCTCTCTACGGTGTTATGTGGAACTTGTTTTGCGAGCGGACACTATCCTTGTGTTCAAAACCTTCTATGAAGTATTCGGAGGAGGAACGCCTCGCAATGCGAAGACAATCAACCTTGGACTCATCGTCATTGAAGCCTAGTTCGGGGAGACTCTTGAGGAGTCCCGGACTAGGGGTGTTGGATAGCGGGACTATCATCACGGCGGACTCCAAGACTATGAAGATAGAAGATTGAAGACTTCGTCCGTGTCAGGATGGGACTTTCCTTGGCATGGAAGGCAAGCTTGGCAATACGGATATGTAGATCTCCTACCATTGTAACCGACTACGTGTAACCCTAACCTATCCGGTGTCTATATAAACCGGAGGGTTTTAGTCCGTGGGACGAACAACAATCATACCATAGGCTAGCTTCTAGGGTTTAGCCTCCTTGATCTCGTGGTAGATCTACTCTTGTACTACCCATACCATCAATATTAATCAGCGGGAGTAGGGTATTACCTCCATAGAGAGGGCCCGAACCTGGATAAAAACATCGTGTCCCTTGTCTCCTGTTACCATCCGCCTAGGCACGGTTGGGACCCCCTACCGAGATCCGCTGGGTTTGACACCGGCCAGGAGCCAAAACCTAATTCCACCGCCGCAACTTCCTTTATCCACGAGATCCCATCTTGGGGCCCGTTCGGAGCTCCATGGGAGGGCATCCACCACGGAGGGCTTCTACATCATCACCATAGCCCCTCCAGGTGAAGTGTGAGTAGTTTACTTCAGACCCTCACGGGTCCATAGCTAGTAGCTAGATGTCTTCTTCTCTCTTTTGGATCTCAATACAATGTTCTCCCCTCTCTCGTGGAGATCTATTCGATGTAATCTTCTTTTTGCGGTGTGTTTGTTGAGACCGATGAATTGTGGGTTTATGATCCAGCTTATCTATGAATAATATTTGAATCTTCTCTGAATTCTTTTATGTATGATTGTTTATCTTTGCAAGTCTCTTCGAATTATCCTTTTGGTTTGGCCAACTAGATTGGTAGTTCTTGCAATGGGAGAAGTGCTTAGCTTTGGGTTCAATCTTGCGGTGTCCTTACCCATTGACAGAAAGGGTTGCAAGGCACGTATTGTATTGTTGCCATCGAGGATAACAAGATGGGGTTTTATCATATTGCATGAATTTATCCCTCTACATCATGTCATCGGCTTAAAGGCGTTACTATGTTTTAACTTAATACCCTAGATGCATCTTTGGATAGCGGTTGATGAGTGGAGTAATAGTAGTAGATGCAGAGAATCGTTTGGTCTACTTGTCTTGGGCGTGATGCCTATATACATGATCATATTTAGATATACTCATAACTATGCTCAATTACATCAATTGCTCAACGATAATTTGTTCACCTTAGTAGAATACTTATGCTCTTGAGAGAAGCCACTAGTGCAACCTATGGCCCCGGGTCTATTCTCATCATATCAATCTCCATCACTTTAATACTTGCTTTGTTTTACTTTGCCTTTTACTTTTCACTTTGCATCTTTATACCAAAATGTAACATCCCAAATTTTCAATTTGGAATGTTATACATTAGAGTCATCATGCATATCATATTTTCTCGCATTTTCCGATCCTAGAAATTTCCATAACTCAAGGACCCTCGGAGAAAGTTGGAAGTTTCATAATTTTCATATTTGGGATCTCTCAAATTTTGAAAATAGGATCATTGGATTATTTAAATTATCTTCATAAAGTTTTCCTATAAAAATATCTTGAGAGGAATAATATGACTTTCCCAAACAATTAGGAAAAATGAAGATATTATAAATAAACCAAATTTGGGTTTTGAAGATTTATTTTGCTTAGGCAAAAAATGAGCATTTAAAATTTTTATGCATGTATTTTGTTTTTAAAGTTCATTTTGTTCGACTCATTTTTAGGAGTCGGAGAAAATTTGTTTTAATTAATTTGGAGTTCATTTGATATTTATTTTATTTGTTTTTGTTTTAAATTTTATTTAAAAAAAAAGCCCACAGGCCGAGGCCAGTAGCCCAGCCAGACCAGGCCCGGCCCGCCCCAGCCCCCTCCCTCGTCTCCCAGCGCGCGCCCGCCTGCAAAGTCCGCTCGGGGGCAGCAGCCTCCGCCGCTTGAGTCCGCCCAGACCCGGCTCCCGTCGCCCCTTCCCAAGCAACCGGCCCCTCCCCTCCTTAAATACCCGGCCCCCTCTCTCTCTCTCACATCGCCCTTGCCGCGCACCCGGCCGAGCCGCCGCCGTGCAACGTCCGCCTTGTGCCGTCGCCCTCGTCGCCGAACGCGCGTCGTCCTGGGAACGCCGCCCTCGCCTCCGAACCCGCCGCCCCTCTCCCGAGCCGGGCGCCCTCCGGCGATCACCGGAGGTAGCCACCGCCGCCCGCGCCCGATCCGGTTTCTCCCGGCAATCCGGTTTTTTAAAAAAATGTTGGTTTTTAAAAAAAACCTAGATGGTTTTTTCGGTTTTCTTAATTAGCGGACGTTCACGAACCGTTCGTTTGATGAAACTTCGTTCGTTGGATTAGATTACATTAACGAGCGTTACAATTTAACTCGTTCGTCGTTTTCTTTTTAATCGGATTTAATCCGTTATTTTTCGATTTGATTTGGATCCGATTTTCAAAACTGTTTTATTTCTCGCTCGTTTATGGAATCGGGTGATTCAAGCGCTGAGGTTTAAATATGAAACCGCCGTTCGATTATCCTACTTTCACAGAGTTTTGCCACTGTGAAATTTTGACCTAATTCGGATCGCTAAGCAAGAGGCGTTTCTCTCGAGTTTCGACTTTGAATTTGTTTTGATTCGATTCTTTTTGCAACGGGGTTCTTAAGTTGAACTTTCTGGTTAGTTCTTTCATTCAAGATTTCCTGTGCATTAGATGAGTACTTATTGTATGCTTGTTGTTTGTCTCGTTAGATCACCGGTCGCCGCTTGTTACTTGAATCTCTAGGACTCGCGGATCATCGGCAAGGCAAGTAACACTTTGATCATACCCTTCTCATACCCAGTTTTATGCATTAGATCTATTCCTCAAACACTTGCATGATTAGGATCTAATTAAATTGTGGGTTTGGGAAGTAGATTGAGTAGTACCTATTACTGTTTTACTTATGAAACCTTGGGAGTTACTTCTCGTTTGCTTGTTCATACCATGCTATGCTAGTAGGCGTGGATTGGGTGAGTGAATATCCATGACAGATGTGAGATTGTTTAATTAATGGTTTATCTAAGGTGGCAACCTAACACACATCTGGGTGGATTGAGGCACTGGTTTCCATCGGGACTTACTGTATTTCTTGGACCGCCACCGGGCTCTAAGGGATCATAAGATTATTCAAGCTGGAAACTTCCGTGTGCAGCCACAAGCCAATTATGGGCTCTGGCGTAGTTGACTAAGTCGTCACGAACTCTTACGGGTAGGCTAGCTGATGTAGGGGATGTAGGTTGAGTACGGTCTACCCACATGTAAGGTGCTAAGCTTACGAAGACTATGTCTCGGTCATCCGTTTCTCAAACACCATGTAGTCACGAGAACCAAGCGGAGGCGATCGAGTCTTGTGGGGAAAAGTCGCAAACCTCTGCGAGTGTATAAACTAATCATGATTAGCCGTGTCCCGGTTATGGACAATTTGAGTATCCGGTACTTGATTATCATGTGAGTCTCAACATGTTACTTTAAATAAAAGTTATTGGGTTTTGATGAGTACTTTTAATTGGGATTGAGGATGCTGTCAATCATCTTCAATGTTTAACAACCACCATGATAGTTAAATAAAATTATTCCTTTGATGTAGGGAAAAATCAGCTTTATGCAAATGTAACCGTAGAGCCTTACCACCAGCCAAATATGCATGTAGTATAGGCTTATTCATTCATTGCTCTTTATGTGTTACATTGCGGCATATTCCGTGTCTGACCCGTTTTGGGCTGCAACTTTTCACGTTGAGACTTTTGAACTGACGAGTAAGGTGTTAGGTCGTGGTTCTATACTCGATGATGCCGTTGGAGTTGATGGACTCGCTTATCTTCCAAGCCTTCCGCTGTTATTATTAGATGGCCTTAAGCCATATTTTTATTCAGTTCCCTTGTGGACAACGATGTAATAAGTGTGTGATTGCTACTCTGCCATAAATCCTTGATCTTGTGTGGTGTCGGCATTCTTGATCCGGGATGACCTTGAGCACGCAGCGCTAGATCCATTCGGGTCTGGTCGCTCTGAGAGAATAGTATCGAGCACCACGTTGGTTTGAGACCACGACCACTAAGTTAAAGCCATAGATCACTCTCTCTTCTCATTTCTAACTCCTCATCTTTTCTACTCTCTTTAGGATGATGAATGCGAAGATCAAGTACACCCAAGCTGGATGAAGGCACACCTTTTGGATTTCACTTGAAGGAAGTTACTAAGTACTGAACATTGGATTACCAAGCTTCACGGGACTTTCAGCATACTCTGCTGAAGAGGGCTGGAAGATTCATGCTCACGTTCGGGAAGGACATTCGCCCCAATCACCAAGCCTATAGATAGTGTTTTCGAGTGCACCCACTTGGAGTGCAGGAAAGAGCGGGGCAGCTCACATCACCATGGGGCGCATTGGAGAGGTCTATCAAGAAGATCTCAAGGACACCATCTACCAGATTTGCGGACGGAGAGATGACAAGCGGGGACGTCGTCAACACCAAGAAGGATAGATCCATTGCAGCATTCATCCGGGAGTTAAATCAGCACATTCGGCGCGGGGAGAACCAAATGTGCAATGACATGTTGGAGTTGAGAAGCGAAGGAAAGGATCATCGAATTGGAAGAAGAACTAAAGACTACGCAAGGACTACATGGGCGAGATCGTAGCTCGGCAAGACACAATAACGATCTTAAATGCGAGATCGAAGAACTCAAGAAGAAGTTGGCGCTCAGGAATGAAGACCAGTATGTCGAATACCAGTCGACTACATCAACATCGACGACTCGATTCGGATCCAAGTGAACCCGATTTTGAAAGCGAAAGCTGGGGCGGACATCATGGAGTCTTCCACGGTTCAAATTAGTAGAAGTCCCCCACATATTAGTAGTATTTCCTCCATGTAAACCTTTATAGTACACACACTTTTGCGATAGTTAGATCGTTGTAACCCTTGTTTGATTGAATGAAGTGATTTTGTGTGCATTTGCTCATGTGCATTTGGGTAGTGATTCCCTTAGACCTCATTCTATTCTACATTCTCTTCTTTTCTAAACCCATCAGATGCCTCAGGCCGCGACCCGGATTCGTTTTCCCGAGAGATCACCCAATTGATCCACAGCAGAATACCCTGATTCAAACATTGGTGCGAACAACAACAACAACAACCCACCGCCACCACCACCACTGCGGATCATCACTCGTTTCCTTAGACTGAACCGCGGTGTATTCCGATGTACCGAGCCGATTGTAGCGAGATGGTGGCTCCGCAAGATAGGAAGGGCTGACCACTGCGGGATGCTGCGATGGTGAAAGAGTGAAGTTTGCAGCACATCGCTTGAAGGACCCGGCGGCATGGTGGGAGAATTTCACAGCCACTTACCCGTGAACCTTGTCACATGGGATCAGTTTCAGCAAGCTTTTCGCTGCCCATGTTTCAGAGGAGCCATGGCCATGAAGAAGCGTGAGTTTGCAACTTCGCCAGGAGGAAGGACTGTTGGCGATCGTGGATGACTTTAGCAAACTAGCACGTTATGCCCGGATAGCGTTACTCGGATGCGACTAAGCAGGAGAAGTTTCTAGAAGGACTAAATGATGAGTTCAGCATGCCGTTGATGGTAGAAAGTTTTAATAACTACCAGGAGTTAGTAGACCGAGCTCTCATGATTGAAGGAAGCAACGACAAATTGAGAACCATAGCGGAAGTATGGACAAGGAAGTATAACTCGGGATCGGTGAAGCCTCGTTATACCCTAAATCAGGAATTCAGTTTCAGCATACCCATGGAGGAGGTAATTCGCACAACCATAATGGCACCAAGAATGGGAGCAGGAATGGAGGAAACAGCAGACAGAACCGCACCAACCCGTCTACACCATCCAAGGTAGACTGAGTCACATTACTTGCTTTAAGTGCATAAGGCTGGGCATTATGCAAATGACTGCCGAGAATGCCGAATGGAAATGGAAATGGAAGCTCGGAAAGAAGCCCAACCCTTTCAACAGGGGACAAGTGAACCACATTGATGTGGAGGAGGTTGAAGATCAGCCGTCACGATGTCGGTAAGTTTTTGGTTAAGTCTTTTCTGCAGTTGTTCTTTTTGATCTTTGGTGCATCGCATTCATACATATCAAGGGATTTGTGGATAAGTACAAGTTACCAACCCAAGCCCTTAGGTCACCCATGCTAGTAACCTCACGGAGGCGAGTACATGGCTAGTAAATGGTGTGATCATTGCCACTAAGGATCGGACACTATGTTTTCCCCTCGGACCTAATAGTTACGGAATCCCAAGGATTGGATGTGATATTAGGAATGGATTGGTTATCAAAGTATGGAGGAAACATAGATTGTACCACAAGGTCAATTTGCTCACCACACGGAAGGAAGAAGGATTAAGTATGTATCACGGCACGAGGCGAGGAGAGCACAAGTTAATTGCTTACAGGGTGGTACAGGAAGAAGTACCGATGGTGAAGGATTATCTGATGTATTTCGGAAGAATTGCCGGGAATGCCCGGATAGAGACATTGAGTTTTGATCATTTGTTGCGGGAACAGGCCCGATGTCGAAGCGACCGTCTGGGATGCCCATAAAGTTTGGCAGAAATTAAGAAGCAGATTAAGGAACTATTGGATAAAGGTTATATTAGCCCAAGTTCCTCACCTTGGGATCACCCGTTTATTGGTGGAGAAGAAGGATGGATCGTTGAGGATGGTTGTTGATTGTCGTGGATTGAATGAAGTAACAATCAAGAACAAGTACCCACTACCGATGATAAATGATCTGTTTGATCGCTTGCAAGAGGCAAAGTGTTCTCTAAGATTGACTTGCGATCGGGTACCATCGAGTTGAAGATTAGAGCAAGACATACCCAAGACAGCATTTACCACGAGATATGGATTTGTATGAGTATACCGTTATGTCATTTGGATGACTAACGCACCAGCCTATTTCATGAACACGATGAACAAAGTGTTTATGGAGTTTTTGGATAAGTTAAATCGTGGTGTTCATTGATGACATTTTGATTTTCTCGAAGAATGAAGAGGAACACAAGGAACATTTGAGATTGGTTTTGGAGGCGAGGAACACCGGTTGTATGCCAAGTTCAGCAAATGTGAGTTTTGGCTAAAGGAAGTTGGATTTCTCGGACATGTTATATCCGGAGAAGGAATAGCGATTGACCCCACAAAGGTTGAGACCGTAACTAAATGGGAAGCACCAGACAGTTGGAGAGATTGAGTTTCCTTGGACTCATGAGGATACTACGAAGATTCATTGAGAATTTCTCAAGGATTGCAAAGCCTATGACAGAATTGTTGAAGAAGGAAAACAAATTCATATGGTGAGGGCTGTGAGGCAAGTTTTCGGGAGTTGAAGAAAAGATTGGTTACCTCACGGTTTGATATTGCGGATCAAACTAAGGATTATGAGGTGTATTGCGGCGCTTCACGTCGAGGACTTGGAGCAGTGCTTATGCAGGAAGGAAGAGTTGTTTAGTATGCTTCCGACAACTTAAGCCCCATGAGTTGAATTATGCCACTCATGATTTGGAGTTAGCAGCCGTTGTGCATGCCTTGAAGGCGTGGAGACATTTTCTCATTGGAAATCATTGTGAAGTATATCACGGATCACAAGAGTTTGAAGTACATCTTCACACGGAAGAATTGAATCTCAGACGGAGGAGATGGTTAGAGCTAATCAAGGATTACGATATGAGATTGCATTATCACCCGGAAGGCTAATGTCGTAGCAGGGCGCATTGAGCCGTGAAACCCGTCAATACCCTAATGATGGGAGGAATACCCAATGAGTTAGCGGGGACCTTGAGAGCTATGTTTGGAAATAGTTCGAGAGGCTATGTAGCAGACATTGGAAATTGATCGACAGCGATGGACAAAATCGGAGAAGCCCAAAAGCGGATAAGGAAGTTGCCTCTATAAAGGAGAAAATGAGCAAAGGAAAAGCTAAAGGTTTCGTGAGGATGAGCACGATACCCTATGGTTTGAAGACCGTGTTTATGTGCCCAATGACCCGAGAGATCGGGAAGTTGATTTTACAAGAAGCCCATGATTCACCTATTCGATTCACCGGAAATACCAAGATGTATTTGGATTTGAAGAATATATTACGGTGGACGGAATGAAGAAGGATATTGCGGAGTATGTAGCAGTTTGTGACGTATGTCGAAAGTAAAGCGAAACATCGAAGCCAGGATTATTACAACCATTGCCGATACCGAATGGAAGTGGGATAAACTAGGCATGGATTTCATCACAGGTTTGCCAAAGACCCGCTTCGAGGATATGACTCAATTTGGGTCATAGTCGACCGTTTGACCAAGGTAGCCCATTTCATTCGATCAAGACTACCTATAGCGAGTGCTAAGTTGGCAAAGATATACATGACCAGAATTGTATGCTTACGGAGTTCGAGGAGCATTGTATCGAACGGAGGAACCCGATTCACTTGAAATTTTGGAACCGGTTACACGAGACATTGGGAACCCGATTGGAATTCAGCACGACTTTCCACCCGAGACCGATGGACAGACCAAGAAAGTCAACCAGATCTTGGAGGACATCTTTGAGAGCTTGTGCACTAGATTATGGATCTAGTTGGGGCGATAATTTGCCGTATGCAGAATTTTCCTACAATAACGATTACCAAACCAGTTTAAAGATGGCACCTTCGAGGCTTTGTATGGAAGAAGGTGCGAGGACACCGTTGTCATGGGAATGGCTGGAGATCGTCGATTGTTTGGACCAGATTTGATTAAGGAGTCGAACAGAAAGTTAAGTTGATTGAGGCAGGCTCAAGGTAGCCCGTCCGAACGGAAAAGCTATGCCGATTCAAAGCGCCAAAGCAATCGAGTATGAAGTTGGAGGCAGTATATCTCGAGTATCCCGCCGAGGTAAGCGTTTTGGAGTTAAGGAAAATTAGCACCCGTTTGTTGGACCATATAAGATTTTGCAACGCATGGGAGAATTGCGTATAAGTTGGAATTGCGGAAGGGTGTCGGGGAGTTCATGATGTATTCCATGTTTCTCGATTGAAGAAATGTCACCCGAGATAGCGAGAGGTACCGTTAAGAACACGAGTGCCCTTGGAGGCAATTCAGTTGAAGGATGACTTGACATATGAGGAAAAGCCGGTCAAGATTCTCGATTATGCCGTGAGTTACCCTGACAAGGTTATCAAGTTTTGCAAAGTTCGGTGGAGCCACCACCTTGAGGATGAAGCCACACAGGAAAGAGAGGAAGTTTTGTAGGACCACCCTCACCTATTTTCTAGCCAACCCGAATCTCGAGTGAGATTCATCTTAAGAGGTAGGTTTGTAACATCCCAAATTTTCAATTTGGAATGTTATACATTAGGTCATCATGCATATCATATTTTCTCGCATTTTCCGATCCTAGAAATTTCACGCAACTCAAGGACCCTCGGAGAGAGTTGGAAGTTTCATAATTTTCATATTTGGGATCTCTCAAATTTTGAAAATAGGATCATTGGATTATTTAAATTATCTTCATAAAGTTTTTCCTATAAAAATATCTTGAGAGGGAATAATATGACTTTCCCAAACAATTAGGAAAAATGAAGATATTATAAATAAACCAAATTTGGGTTTTGAAGATTTATTTTGCTTAGGCAAAAAAATGAGCATTTAAAAATTTTTATGCATGTATTTTGTTTTTAAAGTTCATTTTGTTCGACTCATTTTTAGGAGTCGGAGAAAATTTGTTTTAATTAATTTGGAGTTCATTTGATATTTATTTTATTTTTTTTTTTTTAAATTTTATTTAAAAAAAGCGCCTGGACCGAGGCCCGGTAGTGACCTGTGACCCCGGCCCAGCCCAGCCCACCTCCCTCGTCTCCCCAGCGCGCGCCTGTGGCCGCTCAGAGTCCGCCTCGGGGGCAGCAGCCCGCCGCCCGAGTCCTTGACCCGGCTCCCGTCGCCTTCCCAAGCAACCGGCCGCCCTCCCCTCCTTAAATACCCGGCCCCCTCTCTCTCTCTCCCCGCCCGCCCGCCTTGCCCTTTGACCAGAGCCGCCGCCGTCATCCCGACGCCTTGCCGCGTGCGCCTTGACGCCGCCGTCGCCCTCGTCGCCGAACCGCCTTGTCGCCGTGGAACCCCGCCCTCGCCTCCCGAACCCGCCGCCCTCTCCCAGAGCCGGGCGCCCTCCGGCGATCACCGAGGTAGCCACCGCCGCCCAGCGCCGATCGGTTTTCTCCCGAACCGTCCGGTTTTTTTAAAAAATGTTGGTTTTTAAACCTAGATTGGTTTTTGGTTTTCTTAATGCGGACGTTCACGAACCGTTCGTTTGATGAACTCGTTCGTTGGATTAGATTACATTATGACGTTACTTAATTAACTCGTTAAATCGTTTTTCTTTTAATCGGATTTAATCCGTTATTTTTGATTTGATTTGGATCCGATTTTCAAAACTGTTTTATTTCTCGCTCGTTTATCGGAATCGGTGATTCAAGCGCTGGAGTTTAAATAACGAAACCGCCGTTCGATTATCCTACTTTCACAGAGTTTTGCCACTGTGAAATTTTGACCTAATTCGGATCGCTAAGCGAGGCGTTTCTCTCTCGAGTTTCGACTTTGAATTTGTTTTGATTCGATTCTTTTGCAACCAGGGTTCTTAAGTTGAACTTTCTGGTTAGTTCTTTTATTCGAGATTTCCTGTGCATTAGATGAGTACTTATTGTATGCTTGTTGTTTTATGCGTTAGATCACCGGTCGCCGCTTGTTACTTGAATCTCTAGGACTCGCGGATCATCGACAAGGCAAGTAACACTGATCATACCCTTCTCATACCCAGTTTTATGCATTAGATCTATTCCTCAAACACTTGCATGATTAGGATCTAATTAAATTGTGGGTTTGGGAAGTAGATTGAGTAGTACCTATTACATTTTACTTATGAAACCTTGGGAGTTACTTCTCGTTTGCTTGTTCATACCATGCTATGCTAGTAGGCGTGGATTGGGTGAGTGAATATCCATGACAGATGTGAGATTGTTTAATTAATGGTTTATCTAAGGTGGCAACCTAACACACATCTGGTGGATTGAGGCACTGGTTTCCATCGAGGACTTGCTGTATTTCTTGGACCGCCACCCGGCTCTAAGGGATCATAAGATTATTCAAACTGGAAACTTCCGTGTGCAGCCACAAGCCAATTATGGGCTCTGGCATAGTTGACTAAGTCGTCTTGAACTCTTACGGGTAGGCTAGCTGATGTAGGGATGTAGGTTAGTGCGGTCTACCCACATGTAAGGTGCTAAGCGCTTACGAAGACTATGTCTCGGTCATCCGTTTCTCAAACACCATGTAGTCACGAGAACCAAGCGGAAGCGTCGAGTCTTGTGGGGAAAAGTCATAAACCTCTGCGAGTGTATAAACTAATCATGATTAGCCGTGTCCCGGTTATGGACAATTTGAGTATCCGGTACTTGATTATCATGTGAGTCTCAACATGTTACTTTAAATAAAAGTTATTGGGTTTGATGAGTACTTTTAATTGGGATTGAGGATCTTTGTCAATCATCTTCAATGTTTAACAACCACCATGATAGTTAAATAAAATTATTCCTTTGATGTAGGGAAAAATCAGCTTTATGCAAATGTAGCAGTAGAGCCTTACCACCACCAAATATGCATGTAGTATAGGCTTATTCATTCATTGCTCTTTATGTGTTACATTTCCGGCATATTCCGTGTCTTGACCCGTTTGGGCTGCAACTTTTCACGTTGCAGACTTTTAGAACGACGAGTAAGGTGTTAGGTCGTGGTTCTATACTCGATGATGCCGTTGGAGTTGATGGACTCGCTTATCTTCCAAGCCTTCCGCTGTTATTATTAGATGGCCTTAAGCCATATTTTATTCAGTTCCCTTGTGGACAACGATGTAATAAGTGTGTGATTGCTACTCTGCCATAAATCCTTGAAATCTTGTGTGGTGTCGGCATTCTTGATCGAGGGATGACCTTTGAGCACAGGCGCTAGATCCATTCGGTGCGAGTCGCTACAAAAAAATACCAAAATATTATTTAACATCTCTATCGGATCTCACTCGTGAAGTGACCGTGAAGGGATTGATAACCCCTAATCGCGTTGGTTGCGAGGAGCTATCATTTTAATGCGGTCGAGGGACTTGTCGTGGCCTCCTCTTTGGATTGATACCTTGGTTCTCAAAAGCGGGGAAATACTTACGCTACTTTGCTGCATCATCCTCTCCTCTTGAGAAATCAACGCGATTGCTCAAGAGGTAGCAGACGTTTGGTATCACACAAAGTGTTCCTCCGTGTAAGCGGGAGTTGCAAAATCTCATAATCATAGGAACATGTATAAGTCATGAAGAAAGCAGTAGCAGAATACTAAACGATCCTGTGCTAAGCTAACGGAATGGGTCAAGTCAATCACATCATTCTCCTAATGATGTGATCCCGTTAATCAAATGACAACTCATGTCTATGGCTAGGAAACATAACCATCTTTGATCAGCGAGCTAGTCAAGTAGAGGCATACTAGTGACACTCTGTTTGTCTATTTATTCACACATATATCATGTTTAGGTTAATACAATTATCGCATGAATAATAAACATTTATCATGATATAAGAAATAAATAATAACTTTATTATTGCCTCTAGGGCATATTTCCTTCAAAAACTACTCCATCTCACGTGATGATCGAACATGGTTTAGTTGATATGGATCACGTGATCACTTAGATGATTAGAGGGATGTCTATCTAAGTGGGAGTTCTTAAGTAATATGATTAATTGAACTTTAAATTTATCATGAACTTAGTACTGGTAGTATTAGCATATCTATGTTGTAGATCAATAGCTCGCGTTTAGCTCCCTGTTTTATTTTTGATATGTTACTAGAAAACTAAGTTGAAAGATGTTAGTAGCAATGATGCGGATTGGATCCGTGATCGAGGATTATCCTCATTGCTACACGAAGAATTATGTACTTGATGCAGCTAGGTGACCGGTGCAGGGAAGCGGATCGAGGGCGTTATGAGCGTTTGGCAAGCTCGATATGATGACTACTTGATAGTTTAGTGCAACATGCTTTCGGCTTAGAATCGGGGCTTCAAAGGCGTTTTGAGCATACGGAGCATATGATATGTTCCAAGAGTTGAAATTAGTATTTCAGACTCATGCCCATGTCGAAAGGTATGAGACCTTTGACAAGCACTTTGCCTACAAGATGGAGAGAATAGCTCAGCTAATGAGCATGTGCTCGAGAATGTGTGAGTACTACAATCACTTGAATCAAGTGGGAGTTAATCTTCGAGATAAGATAGTGATTGACAGAGTTCTCTAGTCACTATCACCAATTTACTAGAACTTCATGATGAACTATAATATGCAAGGGATAACGAAGCGATTCCCAAGCTCTTACATGATCTTTGAAATCAGCGAAGGTAGAAATCGAGAAAAGCATCAAGTGTTGATGGTTGAAAAGACCACTTGTTTCTAGAAAAGAGGCAAAGGGAGGAAGAGAACTTCAAGAAGAATGGCAAGCAAGTTGCTGCTCAAGTGAAGAAGCCCAAGTCTGGACCTAAGCACGAGCCTAAGTGCTTCTCTTGCAAAGGGGCTGGTCAGCGTCGTCTCCGTCGTATCTACTTTTCCAAACACTTTTTGCCCTTGTTTTGGACTCTAACTTGTATGATTTGAATGGAACTAACCCGAACTGACGCTGTTTTCAGCAGAATTGCCATGATGTTGTTTTATGTGTAGAAATCAAAAGTTCTCGCAATGACCTGAAACTCCACGGAATATCTTAGAAAAAATAATAAAAATCCTCCGACGCCAATTCCAACTCTATATATTTGCTTTCGGAGAGAAAAAAATCAGGGAGAAGAAATCATCGCGTTTTACGATATGGAGCCGCCGCCAAGCCCTAAAACCTCTCGGGAGGCTGATGCAGAGTCCGTTCGGGGCTCAGGAGAGGGATTCATCGCCGTCGTCATCATCAACAATCCTCCCTCACCAATTTCATGATGCTCACTGCCGTGCGTGAGTAATTCCATCGTAGGCTTGCTGGACGGTGATGGGTTGGATGAGATCTATTGAGTAATCAAGTTAGTTTTGTTATGGTTTGATCCCTAGTATCCACTATGTTCTGAGATTGATGTTGCTATGACTTTGCTATGCTTAATGCTTGTCACTAGGGCCCGAGTGCCATGATTTCAGATCTGAACCTATTATGTTTTCATGAATATATGTGTGTTCTTGATCCTATCTTGCAAGTCTATAGTCACCTATTATGTGTTATGATCCGACAACCCCGAAGTGAGAATAATCGGGATACTTCTCGGTGATGACCATAGTTTGAGGAGTTCATGTATTCACTATGTGCTAATGCTTTGTTCGGTTCTCTATTAAAAGGAGGCCTTAATATCCTTAGTTTCCATTAGGACCCGCTGCCACGGGAGGTAGGACAAAAGATGTCATGCAAGTTCTTTTCCATAAGCACGTATGACTATATTGAATACATGCCTACATTACATTGATGAATTGGAGCTAGTTACGTGTCACCCTATGTTATGGTGTTACATGATGAACGCATCCGAGCATAATTATCCATCACCGATGCAATGCCTCTGAGCTTTCCATATCTTGCTTTACGCTTATTTACTTTCCGTTGCTATTATTACAATCACTACAAAATACCAAAATATTACTTTTGCTTTCATTACTCTTTTATTACCGTTACCACTACTATCATACTACTTTGCTACTAAATACTTTGCTGCAGATATTAAGTTATCCAGGTGTGGCTGAATTGACAACTCAGTTGCTAATACTTGAGAATATTCTTTGTCTCCCCATGTGTCGAATCAATAAATTTGGGTTGAATACTTTACCTCGAAAGATGTTGCGATCCCCTACACTTGTGGGTTATCAAGACTAATTTAACGGCGCCGTTGGGGAGCATAGCTCTATTCTTTGAGTCACTTGGGATTTATTTCTGCTGGACACTATGAAGAATTTGAAGGCGTTAAGACAAAATTTATCCCTCAACTACGAGGGAGGTAAGAACGCCATCTAGCTCTGCACTTGATTCACCATACATTATGAGTAAGCTTGCGACACCTAAACCTGCTTCTGCTATTCGTTCGGATATGTTGCATGTTATTGATGATGCCACTTCTGCTATGCATGATACTTATGATGAAACTACTTCTATGCTTGATACTACTATGCCCCTTGGTGAATTTCTTGATGAACAAATTTCTAGGGCTAGAGAGAAAGAAATTATTGAAACTGATTATATTGATGAAAGTGATGATGAAGATATGCCTGCTATTCCTGAGGGTTATGTTTTTGATATGGAATCTTCTGCAGCTATTTTTGCCTGCAAAGATAGAAACGAATTTAAGAGGCTGTTAGTTAAATGGAGTAAAGAATCTCTAAGAGATAGAATGAAACCTGACCCTCCTTTTGCTACTTCGCCTATTTGTGTTCCCAATAAGGATTATGAATTCTCTGTTGATCCTGATATAATTACTTTGGTTGAATCTGATCCTTTTCATGGTTATGAATCTGAAACTGTTGTGGCACATCTTACTAAATTAAATGATATAGCCACCCTGTTCACTAATGATGAGAGATCTCGCTACTTTTACATCCTTAAAATATTTCCGTTCTCATTAAAGGTTGATGCTAAGATATGGTTTAATTCTCTTGATCCTGGTTGTGTGCGTAGTCCCCAGGACATGATTTATTACTTCTCTGCTAAATATTTCCCTGCTCATAAGAAACAAGTTGCTTTAAAGGAAATATACAACTTTGTGCAAATTGAAGAAGAGTCTCCCACAATCTTGGGGAGGCTTCTCAAATTATAATGCTTTGCTGATCATCCTCTTAAGAAAAATGAAATACTCGATATCTTTTATAATGGACTAACCGATGCTTCGAGAGATTACGGATAGTTGTGCTGGTTCTCTTTTAGGAAAGAACACGGATTAAGCTGAAATTCTATTGAATAATATGTTAACAAATGAAAATAATTGGGCACTTCCGAGCCAGCTCTGAGCCAGCTCGAGCCAATTCTTGAGCCTATTCTAAACCAACTCCAAGAAGAGGTGTTCTATTTCTCAGTCTGAAGATATGCAAGAGGCAAAGAAATCTATGAAATAAAAAGGTATTAAAGCTGAAGATGTTAAAATTTACCTCCTATTGAAGAAATACATGGTCTTAATTTACACTTTGTTGAAGAAACATATGATCTTGATCCATTACCTATTGAAGAACCTCCGATCCCGATAACCCGACACGGTAGTAAAGGTAAATTCTCTCTATAGATTTGATGAAGGTGATATTCCTCACTATAAGTCTGCTAGACAATGCTTGGATGAGTTTGATAATTTTATTGTCAAACAAGAAAATTTTAATGCTTATTTTGGTAGACAATTGAAAAAAATACCTATATGATTAAACACTTGGGTGATTATATGGCTAATGTTAGATGTGAACTTAAACTCATTAGCAAACATGCTTCTATGGTTACCACTCAAGTAGAACAAGTACTTAAGGCTCAAAATGATTTGCTCAATGAAATGAATAGTAAGAAGAATGATTATCTTTGTTAGAGTGGCTACTAGAACTGGTAGAATGACTTAGGAACCTTTGTATCCTAAAGGCCACCCTAAGAGAATTGAGCAATATTCTCGGAGAAATAATCTTGATGTGCCTAGTTCTTCTAAAAGGAAGAAAAAGAAAAATGATAGGACTTTGCAAACTTCTAGTGAACCTATTGTTGAACCACACGAGAATCCAAATGATATATCTATGTACGATCTTTGAAACACAATCAGTAATGAACATGAACCTATGAAAATAATAATGATGATGTTCATGATGATGCTCAACCTAGTAATGATAATGATGTAGAAGTTGAACCTGCTGTTGATCTTGATAACCCACAATCAAAGAATCAACGTTATGATAAGAGAGACTTTGTAGCTAGGAAACATGGTAAAGAAAGAGAACCATGGGTTCAGAAACCCATGCCTTTTACTCCCAAACCATCCAAGAAAAAGGATGATGAGGATTTTGAGCGCTTTGCTGAAATGATTAGACCTATCTTTTTGCGTATGCGATTAACGAGATGTGCTCAAAACAAATCCTTATGCTAAGTATATGAAGGATATCATTACCAATAAGAAAGAAAGATACGAAGCTGAAATTTCCACCATGCTTGCTAATTATACTTTTAAGGGTGGAATACCAAAGAAACTTGGAGATCGAGGGTACCCACTATACCATGCTCCATTAAAAGAAATTATGTTAAAACTGCTTTATGTGATCTTGGAGCGGTGTTAGTGTTATGCCTCCCTCTTTATATCGTAGACTTGATTTGAATAAGTTGACACCTACTGAAATATCTTTGCAAATGGCTCATAAATCAACTGCTATACACAGTCGGTATTTGTGAGGATGTACTGTTGTGGTTGCAAGCGTTACTATTTTAACGGACTTTGTTATTCTTGATATTCCGAGGGCGATAGTATGCCTATTATCCTTGGAAGACCTTTTCGAATCTGCGAGGGCTGTTATTGATTGCAACAAAGGCAATGTCACTTTTCATGTAAATGGTAATGAGCATACGGTACACTTTCAGAAACAACCTCAAGTTTATAGCATCAACTCTATTGGAAAAGTTCCATTGATTATATTTGGAGGTTTTGAATTTCCTCTTCCTCTTCAAGAAGAAATATGATATTCTTATTATAGGGGATGTGCATATCCCGTTGAGGTAACATAGTGTTATTGAAATTTCTCGGTTCCATGTTAGTGGAATGAGTTTGTTAACAAGACTGATCAACCTTGTTAGTGGATTCCTTTTGATGAGCATGAGGCGGATGAAACTAGAAGGCACGACCTACTGTACCCTCTTTATACTTTCTGTTATTTAGTTGAAATAAAGTAAAAATAGTATTTTCTTTATGCATTTCTGATTTATCCGTGCAATATAAAATATCCGAAAATAAAAGTCCTCGAATGCCATGCCAATTTAATATGATTTTTGGGAATATTTGAGGATTTTAGTGCAAAAATTACATGGGAGGCTGCCACACAGCCACGAGGTGGAGGTGCGCCCTACCCCTGAGGCGCCCCTGCCTCATGGGCCCATGGTGGCCCTCCTCCATATTCCTTCACCCATCCTCTTCTTCTTCCTCCCCAAACACGAATATCTGGCTCAAACAAGAGTTCCAGCCCCGTTCTTTGTGATTTTCGATCTCCTTGCTCAAAGCACCTCTCACAAAACTGCTTGGGAGATTGTTCCTTGGTATGTGACTCCTCCATTAGTCCAATTAGTTTTTGTTCTAGTGCTTTAATCATTGCAAATTTGTGCTGCATAGGTGACCATGTTCTTGAGCTTGCATGTCAAATTTATATGGTTCCAAGTAGTTCTAATGCTTGATATAGGCTCTAGGCACTTGTAGGAGTAGTTGCTATCAATTTTATTGAAGTTGGTTCACTTTTGTTTGAAGTTACTAAAAATTTCAGATTATTTCAGAAAATAATGAAGAGACTTTTGAGGGGCTCGTCAAGCCTAAGCTCGAAGGAAAAACAAAAGGAAGAAGCACAGAAGCCCAAATATAATTTGCCTCGCACCGCAGAGGTCCGGCCGTGTGAATGGCCTTCCGATGACTTCTTGAGGAGAGCCGGGATTTATGAGGATTTCTGTTCACTAATTGGGAAAGCCGGCCTCACCGACTTCCTCCGCGACCAACGTCATCAATATCTCTTACTCACAAATACTTTTGTGCAAAACTTCTACTATTTTCCTAAGGAATCACCTCCATCAGTAGAGTTTCATTTATATGACGTTGTTAAGAGGATGTCATTAGCTGAATTTTGTGAGGTTTGCGAAATACCCTTTGAGGGTACCTTAGATGAACCACACCGTAATGAAGTGGAAGCATTTATTAACACTATCACTGTGGGAGAAACCATGAAGGTTTCTGATGCAAGAATTACTAGCATACATTTTCCTGTTTTACGCTACTTTGCCTTATTTGCTAGTCGTTGCTTGATTGGTCGTGGAAACTATGGAAACCTTAGTGTTCCTGATATTATCATTTTGTTCCATGGTTTATGTTCAAGCCTATCGGAATCTGCACCAGCCCAGCCGGAACCACAATATGAACCTCCACATGATCTGTTTATTCTTGGGATCTGGAGGTGGCTGCCGACCGATGGCGATCAGTCCTCTTCATGTGATCACGACCCGGCTACACCTCGGGTATCCATGAGGCTATCCCGGGCAATAGACCAACAGGACAAAAGCCTAAGCTTGGGGAATCGTATTTCTCACCGACATTACATTTATGTTCACACTTATTGCTAGATGTCGGTGCTCATACTCTTTCCTTTGTAATATCCATGCTAGTTTATTTTCTTTTCTGCTTTCTTCTTGTGTGTTTGTTAAACTTTAGAAAACAACAAAATAATTAGTAGTAACTTCTAGTTAGTTTACTTTCTTGCTGTAGAAGTAATAACTAAAAGAAAACCAAAAATATTTCTGTTCTTCTTTTTGCTTGTTGGGAGCTTTCCGTGTAAATAGTTTTATTTCTTTTCTTTTCTTTGGGGTCGATAGGAGAAGACCATGATTAAATTGTTGAAATGGCTCTTATATGCATTATTGTTGATTTAACAAAGAGCCCATATTGCCTTGTCTTCTCCTGCTTATTGAATGCTGCATGATTCCACTTAGTCAATGCCGTGCACTATTATTATTATTCACATGTTCGATCGGTGCAAGTGAAAGGCAATTATGATGATATATGATGGGTGGTGAGAGATGGGAAAAGCTGGTATGAACTTCGACCTCTCTTGTTTTTGTAAATATGATGAGTTCATTGTTCTTGATTCAGCTTATTATGAATAAACATGTTTGCAATGACAATTAGAGATCATAGTTGCTTATGCCATGCTTGATTAGCTATGAGTTATAATGGTTTACCTTGCGTGCCAACATGCTATTAAAATGGTTGTGATGTGGTATGATGGGGTGGTATCCTCCTTTGAATGATTTAAGTGACTTGACTTGGCACATGTTCACACATCGGGGAGCTGCCACCAGCCCGCGAGGGTGGAGGGTGCGCCCTACCCCCCTGGCGTGCCCCCTACCTCGTGGGCCCATGGTGGCCTCCTCCACTTATTCAGGCAAGCATCCTCTTCTTGTTCCTCCCACAAACACAAATATCTGGCTCAAACAAGAGTTCCAACCCCGATTCTGTGATTTTTCGATCTCCTTGCTCAAAGCACCTCTCACAAAACTGCTTGGGGAGATTGTTCCTTGGTATGTGACTCCTCCATTAGTCCAATTAGTTTTTGTTCTAGTGCTTTATTCATTGCAAATTTGTGCTGCATAGGTGACCATGTTCTTGAGCTTGCATGTCAAATTTATATGGTTCCAAGTGGTTCTAATGTATGATAAAGGCTCTAGGCACTTGTAGGAGTAGTTGCTATCAATTTGAAGTTGGTTCACTTTTGTTTGAAGTTACTAAAAATTTCAGATTATTTCAGAAAATAATGAAGAGACTTTTGAGGGGCTCGTCGAGCCGAAGCTCGAAGGAAAAACAAAATGAAGAAGCATAGAAGCCCAAATATAATTTGCCTCATCTGCGAAGGTCCGATTAAGTGTGAATGGCCTTCGATGACTTCTTGAGGAGGCCGGAATTTATGAGGATTTTATTTATTGATTGAGAATGCTGGCCTCACCGAGCTTCCTCCGTGACCAACGTCATCAAGTATCTCTTACTCACTAATATATTTGTGCAAAACTTCCACTTTTTCCTAAGGAATCACCCCCATCGATAGAATTTTCATTTATATGGCGTTGTTAAGAAGATGCCATTAGCTGAATTTTGCGAGATTTGCAAAATACCCTGAGAGTACCTTAGATGAACCACACCGTAATGAAGTGGAAGCATTTATTAACACTATCACTATGGGAAAAACCGGGAAGGTTTACGATGCAAGAATTACTAGCATACATTTTCCCATTTTACACCACTTTGCCTTTTGCTAGTCGTTGCTTGATTGGTGCGTGGGAGCTTGGAAACCTAAGTGTCCACGATATTATCATTCTGTTCCATGGTTTATACCGCAATAACTCTGTTAGTATGGGTGGAATTGTTGCTAGGCGGTTAAGTCTGAACCGTACTAAAGGCCCCATCTTTGGAGGCATTTATGCTTCACGCCTAGCTGAATACTTTAGCATACCTATTAGGCATTTCGAGAAAGAAGAAAAATCGCTGCCTAGAGCTTATCTAGATTATAAGAGTATGCTAGCACATGATTTTATTGTTAAGAGTCGTGAAGGGAGCTTAAATATAAAACTGTACTTTGATAAACATCACCACTGAGACTATTACTTTGCCTGCTCCTTCTTTGTTTAACTTATGCGGGTCCTCACCACGTTCAGGTAGGCCGTTCAAGCCTATCGGAATCCTGCACCAGCCCCGAGCCGGAACCACAATATGAACCTCCACGATCTGTTTATTCTTGGGATCTGGAGGTGGCTGCCAGGCCAGATGGCGTCGAGTCCTCTTCATCATGATCGACTAGCTACACCTACGGGTATCCGCCGAGGCTATCCCACGGCAATAGACCAACTTAGGACAAAAGCCTAAGCTTGGGGAATCGTATTTCTCACGACATTACATTTATGTTCACACACACTTATTGCTAGATGTGGGTGCTCATACTCTTTCAACTGTAATATCCATGCTAGTTTATTTTCTTTTCCTGCTTTCTTCTTGTGTGTGTTTGTTAAACTTTAAGAAAACAACAAAATAATTAGTAGTAACTTCTAGTTAGTTTACTTTCTTGCTGTAGAAGTAATAACTAAAAAAACCCAAAAAATATTTCCTGTTCTTCTTTTTGCTTGTTGGGAGCTTTCCGTGTAAATAGTTTTATTTCTTTTCTTTTCTTTGAAATTCGATAGGAAGAAGACCATGATTAAATTGTTGAAATGGCTCTTATATGCATTATTGTTGATTTAACAAAGAGCCCATATTGCCTTGTCTTCTCCTCCTTATTGAATGCTTTCAGATTCCAGCTTAGTCAATGCACGTGCACTATTATTATTATTCACATCGTTCGATCGTGCAAGTGAAGGCAATTATGATGATATATGATGGGTGGTGAGATGGGAAAAGCTGGTATGAACTCGACCTCTCTTGTTTTTGTAAATATGATGAGTTCATTGTTCTTGATTCAGCTTATTATGAATAAACATGTTTGCAATGACAATTAGAGATCATAGTTGCTTATGCCATGCTTGATTAGCTATGAGTTATAATGGTTTTACCTTGCGTGCCAACATGCTATTAAAATGGTTGTGATGTGGTATGATGGGGTGGTATCCTCCTTTGAATGATTTAAGTGACTTGACTTGGCACATGTTCACATGTAGTTGAAACAAATCAACATAGCCTTCCACGATATTTATGTTCATGGTGGATTATATCCTACTCATGCTTGCATCCAATGTTTATTAATTTTAATGCATGTTCATGGTATTGATAAGCTCTCTAGTTAATTAAGCTTCCTGTCTTTTGCTAGCCTTCACTTGTACTAAGCGGGAATCTGCTTGTGCATCCAATCCCTTAAACCCCAAAGTTATCCCATATGAGTCCACCATATCTTCCTATATCTGGTATCTACACCCGTTCCAAGTAAATTTATGTGCCAAACTCTAAACCTTCAAATAATCATTACATTTTGTATGCTCGAATAGCTCATGTATCAACTAGGGCTGCCCTATCTTCCATGTTAGGCGGGTTATTCTCAAGAGGATTGGACTCCGCTCCTCACTCCGAGAACATGGCTTGTCACGGGATGCCCAGTCCATGCTTTGTGCAAACTAAATCAAAATTAATTGCAAACAAAACTCCCACAGGACCTAATGTATGTTGGAGGCACTTTCGTTGTTTCAAGCAAGCCGTGGATTGATGCTTGTTGGTGGAGGGAGTATAAACTTTACCATTACTGTTTGGGAACCGCCTATAATGTGTGTAGCATGGAAGAGATCGCCATCTCTTAGTTGTTATGTTGACAATGAAAGTATGCTGCTCAAAATATTACTTATCTCTATTTCAAAACCGAGCTCTTGCACCTCTACCAATCTCTGCTTCCCTCTGCGAAGGGCCTATCTATTTACTTTTATGTTGAGTCATCCCCCTCTTATTAAAAGCACTAGTTGGAGGCGCCTCTTTCATTTGCATTCATTATTATTAATTTATATTGGGTATGACTATAGTGGATCTCTTTTACCATGAATTACAATGTCTAGTCGGTCCTTGATCTTTAAAGGTGCTCTGCATTTATGTTTCTTGGTCTCGAGAAAGGGCTAGCGAGATACCATCCAGTTATATCATATTATGATTGTTTTGAGAAAGTGTTGTCATCAAGATTTATTATTATGGCTCGCTAGTTGATTATGCCATTGATATGAGTAATCATGAGACACGAGAATTATTGCAAATGTGGTTAGTTATAATCTTTCTTGAAAACTTGAATGCCGCCTTGACATATTTACAACAACAAGAGCAAGCGAGTTTGTAAAGTTTTCTTTTTCTCTTTCGGTTTGTCATTTGAATTGCTTGAGGACAAGCAAGGGTTTAAGCTTGGGGAGTTGATACGTCTCCGTCGTATCTACTTTTCCAAACACTTTGCCCTTGTTTTGGACTCTAACTATATGATTTGAATAGAAGCCGGCCGGACTACGCTGTTTTCGGCGGAATTGTCATGATGTTGTTTTATGTGCACAAAACAAAAGTTCTCGGAATGACCTGAAACTCCACGGAACATCTTAGAAAAAATAATAAAAATCCTCGCCAAAGATGAAGACGAGGCCCACACCTGTCCACGAGGGTGGTGGCGCCCCCCTCTCTAGGCGCGCCCCTACCTCGTGGGCCCCTGAGACCTTCGGCGCCAACTCCAACTTTATATATTGGCTTTGGAGAGAAAAAAATCAAAGAGAAGAAATCATCACGTTTTACGACGATCAGACGCCCGCCAAGCCCTAAAACCTCTCGGGAGGCTGATCTGGAGTCCGTTCGGGGCTCAGGAGAGGATTCGTCGCCGTCGTCATCATCAACCATCCTCCATCACCAATTTTGTGATGCTCACCGCCGTCGTGAGTAATTCCATCGTAGGCTTGCTGGGCGGTGATGGGTTGGATGAGATCTATCATGTAATCGAGTTAGTTTTGTTAGGGTTTGATCCTAGTATCCATTATCTTACGAGATTGATGTTGCTATGACTTTGCTATGTAATGCTTGTCACTATGGCCGAGTGCCATGATTTTAGATCTGAACCTATTATGTTTTCATGAATATATGTGAGTTCTTGATCCTATCTTGCAAGTCTATAGTCACCTATTATGTGTTATGATCAAACAACCCGAAGTGACAATAATCGGGATACTTCTCGGTGATGACCATAGTTTGAGGAGTTCATGTATTCACTATGTGCTAATGCTTTGTTCGGTTCTCTATTAAAAGGAGGCCTTAATATCCCTTAGTTTCCATTAGGGCGCCGCTGCCACGGGAGGTAGGACAAAGATGTCATGCAAGTTCTTTTCCATAAGCACGTATGACTATATTAGAATACATGCCTACTTTACATTGATGAATTGGAGCTAGTTACATGTCACCCTATGTTATGACTATTACATGATGAACCGCATCCGACATAATTATCCATCACCAATCCAATGCCTCGAGCTTTTCCATATCTGGTTCTCGCTTATTTACTTTTACATTTGCTCTTGTTACAATCAATACAAAATACCAAAAATATTACTTTTGCTTTCATTACTCTTTTGTTACCGTTACCACCACTATCATACTACTTTGCTACTAAATATCTTGCTGCAGATATTAAGTTATCTAGGTGTGGCTGAATTGACAACTCAGTTGCTAATACTTGAGAATATTCTTTGGCTCCCCTTGTGTCGAATCAATAAATTTGGGTTGAATACTTTACCCTCGAAGGCTGTTGCGATCCCTACACTTGTGGGTTATCAGCCCTTTGAGCGAGCTGCCCCAAGTATTTGGCGGATAAGAAGGATGGCAAAGTGAACAAAGGTATATTTGATATACATGTTATTGATGTGTCCTTTACTAGTGTTTATAGCAACCCCTCGATTATTTGATACTAGTTCGGTTGCTAAGATTAGTAACTTCGAAGCAGGGAGTTGCGAGAATGAGCAGAGACTAGTTAAGGGTGAAGTGACGATGTGTGTTGGAAGTGGTTCCAAGATTGATATGATCATCATCACACTCCCTATACTTTACGGATTAGTGTTGAACCTAAATAAATGTTATTTGGTGTTAGCGTTAAGCATGAATATGATTTGATCATGTTTTTTGCAATCGGTTATTCATTTAAGTTAGAGAATAATTGTTGTTCAGTTTACATGAATAAAACCTTCAATGGTCATACACCCAAGGTGAATGGTTTATTGAATCTCGATCGTAGTGATACATATTCATAATATTGAAGCCAAAAGATGGAAAGTTAATAATGATAGTGCAACTTATTTGTGGCACTTTGCCGCTTTGGTCATATTGGTGTAAAGCACATGAAGAAAATCCATCTTGATGGGCTTTTGGAATCACTTGATTATGAATCAGTTGATACTTGCGAAGCATGCCTCATGGGCAAGATGACTAAGACTCCGTTATCGAGAACAATGGAGCGGACAACAAACTTGTTGGAAATAATACATCTTGGTGTATGCAGTCCAATGAGTGTTGAGGCTCGCATGGCGGTATCGTTATTTTCGACCTTCACAGATTATTTGAGCAAATATGGGTATATCTACTTGATGAAACATAAATCTGAAACATTTGAAAAGTTCAAATAATTCCATAGTGAAGTGGAAAATCATTGTAACAAGAAAATAAAGTTTCTCGATCTGATCGTGGAGGAGAATATTTGAGTTACAAGTTTGGTCTTCATTTGAAACAATGCGGAATAATTTACGCAACTCCGCACACTGAACACCACAGCGTAATGGTGTGTCAGAACATAAATGCTTGTACTTTATTAGATATGGTGCAATCTATGATGTCTCTTACCGATTTACCACTACTGTTTTGGGTTATGCATTAGAGACAACTACATTCACGTTAAATAGGGCACCATCTAAATCCGTTGAGATGACACCATCTGAAGTGTGGTTTGGCAAGAAACCAAAGTTATCGTTTCTTAAAGTTTGTGTTTGTGATGCTTATGTGAAAAAGTTTCATCTGATAAGCTCGCGAGGAGAGAGGCGGCGTCGCGTCGATGTCAGCGTGCGATGCAGCAGCAGCCAGCCTTGATCGATCCGGAGGGGCGCTCCATGCTTCATCCTCCGGCTCGCTCACGATGGTGGAGGCGAAGGCACGACGCCTCCGCCACAAGAATGCCAAAGCGCTCGAGCCTCCGACTCGCCATCGAGTTATCGGGCGCGAGGCAACAAAGGCGGCAGTGAAGAAAGCGGCCTCCCATGCCAAGGCAGGACCGCCTGCTCGGCGAGCTGTCGAGCATGAGTGCAACTCCAACTCAGATATGACGGATGGCCCCTTCTCAGGCTCCGGCAGCGCGCCTCCGCACACCGATGCCTACGGAGGAGGCACAGCCCGCCGACAACGGAAGGAACTTTGATGAATCATGTTCCTTTTGTCCGGCTAATCCAATAAACTGCGCTATGATCATGTGTTTTACGTAACGTTGCATGAATTGCATGGTTTTGAGGTTTAGAATGTGAGGACACGAGTGTGGAGAAGGAAATATGTGGCGTGCCAGTCCTTTGCTGCGGACGCACCGTCCATGGGCGTTTGAGGGGCGGATTTGCCCAATCTTGGTGTAGATGTTCTTCCATCTGAAGGAAATATGCCCTAGAGGCAATAATAAAGTTGTTATTTATATTTCCTTATATCATGATAAATGTTTATTATTCATGCTAGAATTGTATTAACAGGAAACTTAGTACATGTGTGAATACATAGACAAGCAGTGTCACTAGTATGCCTCTACTTGACTAGCTCGTTAATCAAAGATGGTTAAGTTTCTTAGCCATAGACATGAGTTGTCATTTGATGAGCGGGATCACATCATTAGAGAATGATGTGATTGACTTGACCCATTTCATTAACAGCACTTGATCGTTTAGTTTGTTGCTATTGCTTTCTTCATGACTTATACATGTTCCTATGACTGTGAGATTATGCAACTCCCAAATACGGAGGAACACTTATATGTGCTACCAAAGCGTCCTGGCGTAACTGGGTGATTATAAAGGTGCTCCACGGTGTCTCCGATGGTGTTTGTTGAGTTGGCATAGATCGAGATTAGGATTTGTCACTCCGATTGTGGAGAAGTATCTCTGGGCCCTCGGTAATGCACATCACTATAAGCCTTGCAAGCAATATGACTAACGAGTTAGTTGCGGGATGATGCATTACGGAATGAGTAAAGAGACTTGCGATAGCGAGATTGAACTGAGTATTGAGATACGGCGATCGAATCTCGAGGCAAGTAACATACCGATGACAAAGGAACAGCGTATGTTGTTATGCGATTTGACCGATAAAGATCTTCATAGAATATGTAAGTCAATATGAGCATCCAGTTTCCGCTATTGGTTATTGACCGGAAGCGTGTCTCGGTCATGTCTACATAGTTCTCGAACCCGTAGGGTCCGCATATAACGTTCGGTGACGATCGGTATTATGAGTTTATGTGTTTTGATGTACGAAGATAGTTAAGTAGTCCTGGATGTGATCACGGACATGGCGAGTCTCTAAATGGTCGAGACATAAAGATTGATATATTAAACGGCTATATTCGGACACCAGAATTGTTTGGGTGATTTGGGAGAAAACGGGAGGGGAGGTTACTGAACCCGGGAGAACTAATGGGCCTCATGGGCTGAGTGGAGAGAGAGAGGGCCAGCCAAGGCAGGTCGCGCCCTTGGAGTCTGAATTGGACAAGGAGGGGCGGCTCCCCCTTTCCTTCTCCTCTCCTCCTTCCTTTCCCCTCCTAGTAGGAGTAGGACCCCTTTCCTACTCCTACTGGGAGAGGACTCCTCCTCTCTGGGCGCCACAAGGGCGGCGGTCTCCCCCCTTGCTGTTGGGCAGCGTAGTAATTTCAAAATTTTCCTCACGATCACGCAACATCATGGTGATGCATAACAGCGAGAGGGAGAGTGTGTCCACGTACCCTCGTGAACCGAAAGCGGGCGTTAGAATAGCAGCGTTTGATGTAGTCGTCGTCTTCACGATCCGACCGATCCAAGTACCGAGCGCATGACACCTCACGAGTTCAGCACCGTTCAGCTTGATGGCGTCCACGAACTCCGATCCAGCGAGCTCAGGGAGAGTTCCGTCGGCCTGACGGCGTGATGGCGGTGATGGTGATGCTACCGGCGCGGGGCTTCGCCTAAGCACCGCTTCTGATATGACCGAGGTGGATTATGGTGGAGGGGGGCACGCTTGCGGCTAAAGATCAATGATCAATTGTTGTGTCTAGAGGTGCCCTGCCCCCGTATATAAAGGAGCAAGGGGAGGCGGTGCCGGCCTTGTGGGCGCGCCGGGAGGAGAGTCCTCCTCCTAGTAGGAGTGGACTCCCTCTTTCCAACTCCTACTAGGAGGGGAAAGGAAGGGGTGAGGAGAAGGAAAGAGGCGCCCCCTCTCCTAGTCAATTCAGACCAGGCGAAGGGGGCGCGGCCTGCCTAGGCCAGCCCTCTCTCTCTCCACTAAGGCCCATAAGGCCCACTATTTCTCCCGAGGGGTTCGGTAACCCTCCGGCCTCCGGTTTCTCGAAACTACGGAACATTTCCGGTGTCTGAATATAGTCGTCCAATATATCGATCTTTCGTCTCGACCATTTCAAGACTCCTCGTCATATACGTGATCATATCAGGGACTTCTAACTACCTTGGTACATCAAAACACAAAAACTCATATCTGGGTCGTCACCGAGCGTTAGCGTCACGAGGCCTGCTGAATTCGAGAACTATGTGAACATGACCAAGACCGTCTCGGTCAATAACCAATAGCGGAACCTGGATGCTCATATTGGCTCCTACATATTCTCGAAGATCTTTATCGGTAAAACCGCATAACAACATCGTTGTTCCCTTTGTCATCCGTATGTTACTTGCCGAGATTCGATCGTCGGTATCTCAATACCTAGCTCAATCTCGTTCACAAGCAAGTCTCTTTAATCGTTCATAATGCATCATCTCGTAACTAACTCATTAGTTACATTGCTTGAAGGCTTATTGTGATGTGCATTACCAAGAGGGCCGAGATACCTCTCAGATAATCGGAGTGACAAATCCTAGTCTCGATCTATGCCAACACAACAAGTACCATCGGAGACACCTGAGAGCACCTTTATAATCACCCGATTACGTTGTGATGTTTGGTAGCACACAAAGTGTTTCTCCGTGTCGGAGTTGCATAATCTCATAGTCATAGGAACATGTATAAGTCATGAAGAAAGCAATAGCGATAAACTAAGCGATCAAGTGCTAAGCTAACGGAATGGTTCAAGTCAATCACATCATTCTCCTAATGATGTGATCCCGTTAATCAAATGTCAACTCATGTGTATGGCTAGGAAACTCAACCATTTTGATCAGCGAGCTAGTCTAGTAGAGGCATACTAGTGACACTATGTTTGTCTATGTATTCACACATGTATTATGTTTCGGTTAATACAATTCTAGCATGAATAATAAACATTTATCATGATATGAGGAAATAAATAATAACTTTATTATTGCCTCTAGGGCATATTTCCTTGATCTCCCACTTGCACTAGAGTCAATAATCTAGATTACAGTAATGATTCTAACACCCATGGAGTCTTGGTGCTGATCATGTTTTGCTCGTGGAAGAGGCTTAGTCAGCAGATTCGCAACATTCAGATCCATATGGATCTTGCAAATCTCTATGTCTCCCACGGACTTGATCCGGGATGGAATTGAAGCATCTCTTGATGTGCTTGGTTCTCTTGTGAGATCTGGATTCCTTTGCCAAGGCAATTGCACGATATTGTCACAAAAGATTTTCATTGGTCCCAATGCACTAGGTATGACACCTAGATCAGATATGAACTCCTTCATCCAGACTCCTTCATTTGCTGCTTCCGAAGCAGCTATGTACTCCACTTCACGTATCCATACGGCGCTTTGTTTAGTCTGCACCAACCGGCAGCTCCACTGTTCAATGTAAACACGTATCCGGTTTGCGATTTGGAATCGTCAGGATCGGTGTCAACTTACATCGGCGTAACCATTCTGACGAGCTCTTTATTACCTCCATAAGCGAGAAACATATCCTCGGTCCTTTTCGGTATTTCAGGATGTTCTTGACTGCTGTCGATGATCCACTCTGGATTACTTTGGTACCTCCTGCTAAGCTAATAGCAAGGCACACATCAGGTCTGGTACACATCATTGCATACATGATAGAGTCTATGGCTGAAGCATAGGAACATCTTTCATTTTCTCTCTATCTTACTGCGGTGGTGGGGCATTGAGTCGACTAACCTTCACACCTTGTAACACAAGCAAGAACCCTTTCTTTGCTTGATCCATTTTTCAAAACTTTGTCAAGGTATGTGCTTTGTGAAAGTCCTATCAAGCATCTTGATCTATCTCTATAGATCTTGATGCCCAATATATAAGCAGCTTCACGAGGTCTTTCATTGAAAAACTCTTATTCAAGTATCCTTTTATGCTATCCAGAAATTCTATATCATTACCAATTAACAATATGTCATCCACATATAATATTAGAAATGCTATAGAGCTCCCACTCACTTTCTTGTAAATACAGGCTTATCCAAAAGTGCGTATAAGTCCATATCTTTGATGACACTATCAAAGCGTTTATTCCAACTCCGATAGGCTTGCACCATCCATAAATGGATCATTGGAGCTTGCACATTTTGTTAGCTCCTTTGGATCGACAAAACCTTCGGTTGCATCATATACAACTCTTCTTCCGAAATCCATTCAGGAATGCAGTTTTGAAATCCATTTGCCAAATTTCATAATCATAAAATGCGGCAATTGCTAACATGATTGAGACGAGACTTAAGCATCGCTTCTGGTGAGAAAGTATCATCATAGTCAACTCCTTGAACTTGTCGAAAACCTTTTCGCAACAAGTCGAGCTTTGTAGACGATAACATTACCGTCGGCGTCGGTATTCTTCTTGAATATCCATTTATTCTCTATGGCTTGCCGATCATCGAGCAAGTCCACCAAATCCACACTTTGTTCTCATACATGGATCCCATCTCAGATTTCATGGCTTCATGCCATTTGGGGAATCTGGGCTCACCATCGCTTCTTCATAGTTCGTAGGTTCGCCTTGGTCAAGTAACATGACCTCCAGAACAGGATTACCATACCACTCTGGTGCGGGTCTTACTCTGGTTGACCTACGAGGTTGAGTAGTAACTTGATCTAAAGTTTCATGATCAATATCATTAGCTTCCTCACTGATTGGTGTAGGTGTCACAGGAACCGGTTTCTGTGATGAACTACTTTCCAATAAGGGAGCAGGTATAGTTACCTCATCAAGTTCTACTTTCCTCCCACTCACTTCTTTCGAGAGAAACTCCTTCTCTAGAAAGGATCCATTCTTAGCAACGAATGTTTTGCCTTTGGACCTGTGATAGACGGTGTACCCAACAGTCTCCTTTGGGTATCCTATGAAGACACACTTCTCCGATTTGGGTTCAAGCTTATCAGGTTGAAGCTTTTTCACATAAGCATCACAGCCCCAAACTTTAAGAAACGACAACTTTGGTTTCTTGCCAAACCACAGTTCATAAGGCGTCGTCTCAGCAGTTTAGATGGTGCCCTATTTAGCGTGAATGCAGCCGTCTCTAAAGCATAACCCCAAAATGATAGCGATAAATCGGTAAGAGACATCATAGATCGCACCATATCTAGTAAAGTCACGATTCTGACGTTCGGACACACCATTATCTTGTGGTGTTCGGGTGGCATGAGTAGTGAAACTATTTCACATTGTTTTAGCGAAGGCCAAACTCATAACTCAAATATTTTACCTCTGCGATCATATCGTAGAAACTTTTATTTTCTTGTTACGATGATTCTCCACTTGATCTGAAATTCTTTGAACTTTTCAAATGTTTTAGACTTGTGTTTTATCAGTAGATATACCAATATCTGCTCAAATCATCTGTGAAGGTCGAAAACAATGATACCAGCCACGAGCGTCAAGACTCATCGGACCGCATACATCAGTATGTATTATTTCCAATAAGTCAATTGCTCGCTCCATTGTTCCGAAGAACGGAGTCTTAGTCATCTTGCCCATAAGGCATGGTTCGCAAGCATCAAGTGATTCCAAAAGCCCGTCATCATGGAGTTTCTTCATGCGCTTTACACCAATATGACCTAAACGGCAGTGCCACAAAGAAGTTGCACTATCATTATTAACTTTGCATCTTTTGGCTTCAATATTACGAATAAGTGTATCACTACGATCGAGATCCAACAAACCATTTTTATTGGGTGTATGACCATAGAAGGTTCTATTCATGTAAACAGAACAACAATTATTCTCTAACTTAAATGAATAACCATATTGCAATAAACATGATCAAATCATATTCATGCTCAAGCATAAACACTAAATAACACTTATTTAGGTTCAACACTAATCCAAAGTATAGGGTGTGTGATGATGATCATATCAATCTTGGAACTACTTCCAACACACATTGTCACCTCGCCCTTAACTAGTTTCTGTTCATTCTGCAACTCCCGTATCAAGTTACTACTCTTAGCAACTGAACTAGTATCAAATACTTAGGGGTTGCTATAAACACTAGCAAAGTACACATCAATAACATGTATATCAAACATACCTTTGTTTACTTTGCCATCCTTCTTATCCGCCAAATACTTGGGGTAGTTCCCCTTCCAGTGACCAGTCCCTTTGCAGTAGAAGCACTTAGTCTCAGGCTTAGGTCCAGACTTGGGCTTCTTCACTTGAGCAGCAACTTGCTTGCTGTTGTTCTTGAAGTTCCCCTTCTTCCCTTTGCCCTTTTTCTTGAAACTAGTGGTCTTGTCAACCATCAACACTTGATGTTTTCCTTGATTTCTACCTTCGCCGATTTTAGCATCGCGAAGAGCTTGGGAATTGTTTTCGTCATCCCTTGCATATTATAGTTCATCACGAAGTTCTAGTAACTTGGTGATAGTGACTAGAGAACTTTGTCAATTACTATCTTATCTGGAAGATTAACTCCCACTTGATTCAAACAATTGTAGTACCTAGACAATCTGAGCACATGCTCACTGGTTGAGCTATTCTCCTCCATCTTTTAAGCAAGGTACTGTTAGAGGTCTCATACCCCTCGACACGGGCGTGAGTCTGAAATACTAATTTCAACTCTTGGAACATCTTATATGCTCCATGAGTTTCAAAAACGTCTTTGAATCCCCGATTCTAAGCCGTAAAGCATGGTGCACTAAACTATGAAGTAGTCATCATATCGAGGTAGCCAAGCGTTCATAACGTCTGAATTTGCTCTGCAAGCGATTACGTCACCTAGTGGTGCATCAAGGACATAATTCTTACGTGCAGCAATGAGGATAATCCTCGGATCACGGATCAATCCGCATCATTGCTACTAACATCTTTCAACTTTGCTTTCTCAAGGAAAGCATTAAAATTCAACGGAACAACAAAGACGGGCCATCTATCTACAACAACATAGACAAGCTAAATACTATCGGTACTAAGTTCATGATAAATTAAAGTTCAATTAATCATATTACTTAATAACTCCCACTTAGATAGACATCCCTTGAATCATCTAAGTGATCCGTGATCCATCACAACTAAACCATGTCCGATCATCACGTGAGATGGAGTAGTTTTCAATGGTGAACATCACTATGTTGATCATATCTACTATATGATTCACGCTCGACCTTTCGGCCTCGGTGTTCGATGCCATATCTGCATATGCTAGGCTCGTCAAGTTTAACCTGAGTATTGCGTGTGCAAAACTGGCTTACACCGTTGTATTTGAATGTAGAGCTTATCACACCCGATCATCACGTGGTGTCTCGCACGACAAACTTTTGCAGCGGTGCATACTCGGGAGAACACTTATACCTTGAAATTTAGTGAGAGATCATCTTATAATGCTACCGTCGGTCAAAGCGAGAATAAGATGCATAAAGGATAAACATCACATGCAATCAATAGTGATATGATATGGCCATCATCATCTTGTGCCTTTGATCTCCATCTCCAAAGCACCGTCATGATCACCATCGTCACCCGTAGCGACACCTTGATCTCCATCATAGCATCGTTGTCGTCTCGCCAACTATTGCTTCTCGACTATCGCTACAGCTTAGTGATAAAGTAAAGCAATTACTGAGCGATTGCATTGCATACAATAAGCGACAACCATATGGCTCACGCCGATTGCCGATAACTCCGTTACAAAACATGATCATCTCATACAATAAAATATAGCATCGTGTCTTTGACCATATCACATCACAACATGCCCTGCAAAAACAAGTTAGACGTCCTCTACTTTGTTGTTGCAAGTTTTACGTGGCTGCTACGGGCTGAGCAAGAACCGTTCTTACCTACGCATCAAAACCACAGCGATAGTTCGTCAAGTTAGTGCTGTTTTAACCTTCTCAATGACCAGCGTAGCTACACCGGTTCAACTAAAGTTGAGAAACCGACACCCGCCAGCCACCTGTGCAAAGCACATCGGTAGAACCAGTCTCGTGTAGCGTACACGTAATGTCGGTCCGGGCGCTTCATCCAACAATACCGCCGAACCAAAGTATGACATCTTTGGTAGCAAGTATGACTTGTATCGCCCACAACTCACTTGTGTTCTACTCGTGCATATAACATCTACACACAAACCAGGCTCGGATGCCTTTGTTGGGGAGCGTAGTAATTTCAAAATTTTCCTACGAACACGCAAGATCATGGAGATGCATAACAGCGAGAGGGAGAGTGTCCACGCCCTCATAGACTAAAATCGGGCGTTAGAACAACGCGGTTGATGTAGTCGTCGTCTTCCGCGATCCGACCGATCCAAGTATCGAGCATACGACACCTCCGAGTTCAGCACCGTTCAGCTCGATGGCGTCCACGAACTCCGATCCAGCGAGCTTGGCGAGAGTTCCGTCGGCCTGACGGCGTGATGGCGGTGATGATGATGCTATGATATGACCGAGGTGGATTATGGTGGAGGGGGCACACTTTGCGGCAAAAGATCAATGATCAATTGTTGTGTCTAGAGGTGCCCCCTTCCCCGTATATAAAGGAGCAAGGGGAGGCCGCCGGCCCCTTGTGGGCGCCGCGGAGGAGGAGTCCTCCTCCTAGTAGGAGTAGGACTCCCCTCTTTCCAACTCCTACTAGGAGGGGGAAAGGAAGGGGGAGAGGGAGAAGGAAAGGGGCGCGCCGCCCCCCTCTCCTAGTCAAATTCGGACCAGAGGGGAAGGGGCGCATGGCCTGCCCTAGGCCAGCCCCCTCTCTCTCCACTAAGGCCCATAAGGCCCACTATTTCTCCCGGGGGTGTTCCGGTAACCCTGCGGCACTCCGGTTTTCTCCGAAACCACCCGAAACACTTCCGGTGTTCGGATATAGTCGTCCAATATATCGATCTTTACGTCTCGACCATTTCGAGACTCCTCGTCATGTCCGTGATCATATCCAGGACTCCGAACTACCTTTGGTACATCAAAACACAAAAACTCATAATATCGATCGTCATCGGTATGTTACTTGCCCGAGATTCGATCGTCGGTATCTCAATACCTAGCTCAATCTCGTTATCGGCAAGTCTCTTTACTCGTTATGTAATGCATCATCCCGTAACTAACTCATTAGTCACATTGCTTGCAAGGCTTATTGTTATGTGCATTACCGAGAGAGCCCAAAGATACCTCTCCGATAATCGAAGTGACAAATCCTAGCCTAGTCATGATCTATGCCAACTCAACAAGTACCATCGGAGACACCTGTAGAGCACCTTTATAATCACCGAGTTACGTTGTGACGTTTGGTAGCACACAAAGTGTTCCTCCGTGTCGGGAGTTACATAATCTCATAGTCATAGGAACATGTATAAGTCATGAAGAAAGCAATAGCAGTAACTAAATGATCAAGTGCTAAGCTAACGGAATGGGTCAAGTCAATCACATCATCCTCCTAATGATGTGATCCCGTTAATCAAATGACAACTCATGTCTATGGCTAGGAAACTTAACCATCTTTGATCAACGAGCTAGTCAAGTAGAGGCATACTAGTGACACTATGTTTGTCTATGTATTCACACATGTATTATGTTTCCGGTTAATACAATTCTAGCATGAATAATAAACATTTATCATGATATGAAATAAATAATAACTTTATTATTGCCTCTAGGGCATATTTCCTTCACTTGCTCCTTTATATCTCGAGGCAGGGGGCACCCTAGAACACACAAGTTGATTGTTTCTAGCCGTGTGCGGTGCCCCCCTCCACCATAATCCACCTCGGTCATATCATCGTAGTGCTTAGGCGAAGCCCTGCGCCGGTAGCTTCATCATCATCGTCACCATGCCGTCATGCTGACGAAACTCTCCCTCGACACTCTGCTGGATCATGAGTTCGTGGGACGTCATCTAGCTGAACGCGTGCTGAACTCGGAGGTGCCGTGCATTCGGTACTTGGATCGGTCGGATCGTGAAGACGTACGACTACATCAACTGCGTTGACAAAACACTTCCGCTTACGATCTACGAGGGTACGTGGACAACACTCTCCCGCTCGTTGCTATGCATCACCATGATCTTGCGTGTGCGTAGGAATTTTTTTGAAATTACTACATTACCAAACAATGGTATCAGAGCCAGGTTTATGCGTAGATGTTATATGCACGAGTAGAACACAAGTGAGTTGTGGGCAATACTAGTCATACTGCTTACCAGCATGTCATACTTTGATTTGGCGGTATTGTTGGATGAAGCGGCCCGGACCGACATTACGCGTACGCTTACGCGAGACTGGTTCTACCGACGTGCTTCGCACACAGGTGGCTGGCGGGTGTCAGTTTCTCCAACTTTAGTTGAATCGAGTGTGGCTACGCCCGGTCCTTGTTGAAGGTTAAAACAGCACATACTTGATGAAATATCGTTTTGGTTTTTGATGCGTAGGTAAGAACGGTTCTTGCTCAGCCCCTAGCAGCCAAGTAAAACTTGCAACAACAAAGTAGAGGACGTCTAACTTGTTTTTGAAGGGCAGATGAACCACCGTAATGAAGTGGAAGCATTTATTAACACTATCACTATGGGAAAAACCAGGAAGGTTTACGATGCAAGAATTACTAGCATACATTTTCCTGTTTTACACCACTTTGCCTTATTTGCTAGTCGTTGCTTGATTGGTCGGAAGGCGTGGAAACCTAAGTGTCCCTGATATTATCATTACATTCCATGGTTTATACCGCAATAACTCTGTTAGTATGGGTGGAATTGTTGCTAGGCGGTTAAGTCTGAACTGCACTAAGGGCCCCATCTTTGGAGGCATTTATGCTTCACGCCTAGCTGAATACTTTAGCATACCTATTAGGCATTTCGAGAAAGAAGAAAAATCGCTGCCTAGAGCTTATCTAGATTATAAGAGTATGCTAGCACATGATTTTATTGTTAAGAGTCGTGAAGGGGAGCTTAAATATAAACTGTACTTTGATAAACATCACCCTGAGACTATTACTTTGCCTGCTCCTTCTTTGTTTAACTTGTCTGCAGGTCCTCACCACGTTCCGTGGGCGGCCGTTCAAGCCTATCGGAATCCTGCACCAGCCCCAGAGCCGGAACCACAATATGAACCTCCACGCCAGTCTGTTTATTCTTGGGATCTGGAGGTGGCTGCCAGCCAGTGGCAGTCAGAGTCCTCTTCATCGCAGTACGACCCCAGCTACACCTACGGGTATCCGCCAGGCTATCCCTGGCAATAGACCAACTTAGGACAAAAGCCTAAGCTTGGGGGAGTACGTATTTCTCACCGACATTACATTTATGTTCACACACACTTATTGCTAGATGTCGGTGCTCATACTCTTTCTTTGTAATATCCATGCTAGTTTATTTTCTTTTCCTCGCTTTCTTCTTGTGTGTGTTTGTTAAACTTTAAGAAAACAACAAAATAATTAGTAGTAACTTCTAGTTAGTTTACTTTCTTGCTGTAGAAGTAATAACTAAAAAGAAAACCCAAAAAATATTTCCTGTTCTTCTTTTGCTTGTTGGGAGCTTTCCCGTGTAAATAGTTTTATTTCTTTTCTTTTCTTTGGGGGTCGATAGGAGAAGACCATGATTAAATTGTTGAAATGGCTCTTATATGCATTATTGTTGATTTAACAAAGAGCCCATATTGCCTTGTCTTCTCCACCTTATTGAATGCTCGCAGATTCCAGCTTAGTCAATGCCGTGCACTATTATTATTATTCACATCGATCGGTCGTGCAAGTGAAAGGCAATTATGATGATATATGATGGATGACTGAGATGGGAAAAGCTGGTATGAACTCGAATTCTCTTGTTTTTGTAAATATGATGAGTTCATTGTTCTTGATTCAGCTTATTATGAATAAACATGTTTGCAATGACAATTAGAGATCATAGTTGCTTATGCCATGCTTGATTAGCTATGAGTTATAATGGTTTACCTTGCACAACATGCTATTAAAATGGTTGTGATGTGGTATGATGGGGTGGTATCCTCCTTTGAATGATTTAAGTGACTTGACTTGGCACATGTTCACACATGTAGTTGAAACAAATCAACATAGCCTTCACGATATTTATGTTCATGGTGGATTATATCCTACTCATGCTTGCATCCAATGTTTATTAATTTTAATGCATGTTCATGACTGTTGTCGCTCTCTAGTTGGTCGCTTCCCTGTCTTTTGCTAGCCTTCACTTGTACTAAGCGGGAATACTGCTTGTGCATCCAATCCCTTAAACCCCAAAGTTATCCCATATGAGTCCACCATATCTTCCTATATACGGTATCTACCTGCCGTTCCAAGTAAATTTGTATGTGCCAAACTCTAAACCTTCAAATAATCATTCTGTTTTGTATGCTCGAATAGCTCATGTATCAACTAGGGCTGCCCCTATCTTCCATGTTAGGCGGGTTATTCTCAAGAGGATTGGACTCCGCCTCACTCACACGAGAACATGGCTTGTCACCGGATGCCCATCCCATGCTTTGTGCAAACTAAATCAAAATTAATTGCAAACAAAACTCCCCAGGGACCTAATGTATGTTGGAGGCACTTTCGTTGTTTCAAGCAAGCCGTGGATTGATGCTTGTTGGTGGAGGGGAGTATAAACTTTACCATTCTGTTTGGGAACCGCTTATAATGTGTGTAGCATGGAAGAGATCGCCATCTCTTAGTTGTTATGTTGACAATGAAAGTATGCTGCTCAAAATATTACTTATCTCTATTTCAAAACCGAGCTCTTGCACCTCTACCAATCTCTCGCTTCTCTCTGCGAAGGGCCTATCTATTTACTTTTATGTTGAGTCATCCCCTCTTATTAAAAGCACTAGTGGAGAGCGCCTCTTTCATTTGCATTCATTATTATTAATTTATATTGGGTATGACTATGGTGGATCTCTTTTACCATGAATTACAATGTCTAGTCAGGTCCTTGATCTTTAAAGGTGCTCTGCATTTATGTTTTATGGTCTCGAGAAAGGGCTAGCGAGATACCATCCAGTTATATCATATTATGATTGTTTTGAGAAAGTGTTGTCATCAAGAGATTTATTATTATGGCTCGCTAGTTGATTATGCCATTGATATGAGTAATCATGAGACCGAGAATTATTGCAAATGTGGTTAGTTATAATCTTTGCTGAAAACTTGAATGCCGCCTTGACATATTTACAACAACAAGAGCAAACAGAGTTTGTAAAGTTTTTCTTTTTCTCTTTCGGTTTGTCAATTGAATTGCTTGAGGACAAGCAAGGGTTTAAGCTTAGGGGAGTTGATACGTCTCCGTCAGTATCTACTTTTCCAAACACTTTTGCCCTTGTTTTGGACTCTAACTTATATGATTTGAATAGAACTGACCGGACTAACGCTGTTTCAGCAGAATTGTCATGATGTTGTTTTATGTGCACAAAACAAAAGTTCTCGGAATGACCTGAAACTCCACGGAACATCTTAGAAAAATAATAAAAATCCTCGCCAAAGATGAAGACCAGGGGGCCACACCCTGTCCCACGAGGGTGGGGGCGCGCTCTCTCTAGGGCGCGCCCCTACCTCGTGGGCCCTCGAGACCTTCGGCGCCAACTCCAACTTTATATATTGGCTTTGGAGAGAAAAAATCAAAGAGAAGAAATCATCACGTTTTACGATCACAGACGCCGCCAAGCCCTAAAACCTCTCGGGAGGCTGATCAGAGTCCGCTCGGGGCTCGGAGAGGGGATTCGTCGCCGTCGTCATCATCAACCATCCTCCATCACCAATTTTGTGATGCTCACCGCCCGGCGTGAGTAATTCCATCGTAGGCTTGCCGGACGGTGATGGGTTGGATGAGATCTATCATGTAATCGAGTTAGTTTTGTTAGGGTTTGATCCTAGTATCCATTATCTTACGAGATTGATGTTGCTATGACTTTGCTATGCTTAATGCTTGTCACTATGGCCCGAGTGCCATGATTTTAGATCTGAACCTATTATGTTTTCATGAATATATGAGTTCTTGATCCTATCTTGCAAGTCTATAGTCACCTATTATGTGTTATGATCCGACAACCCGAAGTGACAATAATCGGGATACTTCTCGGTGATGACCATAGTTTGAGGAGTTCATGTATTCACTATGTGCTAATGCTTTGTTCGGCTCTCTATTAAAAGGAGGCCTTAATATCCCTTAGTTTCCATTAGGGACGCCGCTGCCACGGAGAGGTAGGACAAAAGATGTCATGCAAGTTCTTTTCCATAAGCACGTATGACTATATTCGAATACATGCCTACTTTACATTGATGAATTGGAGCTAGTTACGTGTCACCCTATGTTATGACTATTACATGATGAACCGCATCCGACATAATTATCCATCACCAATCCAATGCCCTCTGAGCTTTTCCATATCTTGGTTCTCGCTTATTTACTTTTACTTATTGCTACTGTTACTAATCAATACAAAATACCAAAATATTACTTTTGCTTTCATTACTCTTTTGTTACCGCTACCACCACTATCATACTACTTTGCTACTAAATATCTTGCTGCAGATATTAAGTTATCTAGGTGTGGCTGAATTGACAACTCAGTTGCTAATACTTGAGAATATTCTTTGGCTCCCCTTGTGTCGAATCAATAAATTTGGGTTGAATACTTTACCCTCGAAGGCTGTTGCGATCCCTACACTTGTGGGTTATCAGCCCAGGAAGCGAGCTGCCCCAAGTATTTGGCGGATAAGAAGGATGGCAAAGTGAACAAAGGTATATTTGATATACATGTTATTGATGTGTCCTTTACTAGTGTTTATAGCAACCCCTCGAGATTTGATACTAGTTCGGTTGCTAAGATTAGTAACTTCGAAACAGGGAGTTGCGAGAATGAACAGAGACTAGTTAAGGGTGAAGTGACGATGTGTGTTGGAAGTGGTTCCAAGATTGATATGATCATCATCACACTCCCTATACTTTCTCGGATTAGTGTTGAACCTAAATAAATGTTATTTGGTGTTAGCGTTAAGCATGAATATGATTTGATCATGTTTTTTGCAATACGGTTATTCATTTAAGTTAGAGAATAATTGTTGTTCAGTTTACATGAATAAAACCTTCAATGGTCATACACCCAAGGTGAATGGTTTATTGAATCTCGATCGTAGTGATACACATATTCATAATATTGAAGCCAAAAGATGGAAAGTTAATAATGATAGTGCAACTTATTTGTGGCATGCCGCTTTGGTCATATTGGTGTAAAGCACATGAAGAAAATCCATGCTGATGGGCTTTTGGAATCACTTGATTATGAATCAGTTGATACTTGCGAAGCATGCCTCATGGGCAAGATGACTAAGACTCCGTTATCCGTAACAATGGAGCGGACAACAAACTTGTTGGAAATAATACATCTACCGTGTATGCAGTCCAATGAGTGTTGAGGCTCAGCGCAGTGTATCGTTATTTTCGACCTTCACAGATTATTTGAGCAAATATGGGTATATCTACTTGATGAAACATAAATCTGAAACATTTGAAAAGTTCAAATAATTCCATAGTGAAGTGGAAAATCATTGTAACAAGAAAATAAAGTTTCTACGATCTGATCGTGGAGGAGAATATTTGAGTTACAAGTTTGGTCTTCATTTGAAACAATGCGGAATAATTTACGCAACTCACGCCACACTGAACACCACAGCGTAATGGTGTGTCCGAACATCGTAATCTGTACTTTATTAGATATGGTGCAATCTATGATGTCTCTTACCGATTTACCACTACTGTTTTGGGTTATGCATTAGAGACAACTACATTCACGCTAAATAGGGCACCATCTAAATCCGCTGAGATGACACCATAAGTGTGGTTTGGCAAGAAACCAAAGTTGTCGTTTCTTAAAGTTTGTGTTTGTGATGCTTATGTGAAAAAGTTTCATCCTCGATAAGCTCGCGAGGGAGAGGGCAGCGGCGTCGCGTCGATGTCCACAGGTTGCTTCACATGGCGAACTGCTGTCGATCCGGAGGGAGCGCTCCATGCTTCTGTCCTCCGGCGCTCGCTCACGATGGTGGAGACGAAGGCACGACGCCTCCGCCACAAGAATGCCAAAGCGCCCGAGCCTCCGACTTCGCCATCGAAGTTATCGGGCGCGAGGCAACAAAGGAGGCGACAGTGAAGGCGAAGGCGGCCTCCCATGCCAAGGAGAGGACCGCCTGCTCGGCGAGCTGTCGTGCATGAGGTGCAACTCCAACTCAGATATGACGGATGGCCCCTTCTCGGGAGCTCCGGACGACACGCCTCCGCACTTTGATGCCTACACGGAGGAGGGGCACAGCCCGCCGACAACGGAAGGGGGAACTTTGATGAATCATGTTCCTTTTGTCCGCTAATCCAATAAACTAGCTATGATCATGTGTTTTACGTATGCGTTGCATGAATTGCATGGTTTTGAGGTTTAGAATGTGAGGACACGAGTGTGGAGAAGGAAATATGTGCGTGCCAGTCACTTTGCTATGCGGACGCACTTCCGCCCATGGGCGTTTGAGGGACGGATTTGCCTAATCTTGTTGTAGATGTTCTTCCATCCTGAAGGAAATATGCCCTAGAGGCAATAATAAAGTTATTTATATTTCCTTATATCATGATAAATGTTTATTATTCATGCTAGAATTGTATTAACGAAACTTAGTACATGTGTGAATACATAGACAAACAGTGTCACTAGTATGCCTCTACTTGACTAGCTCGTTAATCAAAGATGGTTAAGTTTCTTAGCCATAGACATGAGTTGTCATTTGATGAGCAGGATCACATCATTAGAGAATGATGTGATTGACTTGACCCATTTCATTAGCTTAGCACTTGATCGTTTAGTTTGTTGCTATTGCTTTCTTCATGACTTATACATGTTCCTATGACTATGAGATTATGCAACTCCCAAATACCAGAGGAACACTTATATGTGCTACCAAACGTCACAACGTAACTGGGTGATTATAAAGGTGCTCCACAGGTGTCTCCGATGGTGTTTGTTGAGTTGGCATAGATCGAGATTAGGATTTGTCACTCCGATTGTCGGAGAAGTATCTCTGGGCCCTCTCGGTAATGCACATCACTATAAGCCTTGCAAGCAATATGACTAACGAGTTAGTTGCGGATGATGCATTACGGAATGAGTAAAGAGACTTGCCGTAACGAGATTGAACTGAGTATTGAGATACCGACGATCGAATCTCGGGCAAGTAACATACCGATGACAAAGGGAACAACGTGATGTTGTTATGCGATTTGACCGATAAAGATCTTCATAGAATATGTGGGAGTCAATATGAGCATCCAGTTTCCGCTATTGGTTATTGACCGAAACGTGTCTCGGCCATGTCTACATAGTTCTCGAACCCGTAGGGTCCGCATGCTTAACGCTCGGTGACGATCGGTATTATGAGTTTATGTGTTTTGATGTACGAAGATAGTTAAGTAGTCCCGATGTGATCACGGACATGACGAGGAGTCTCTAAATGGTCGAGACATAAAGATTGATATATTCGACGGCTATATTCGACACCAGAATTGTTTCGGTGATTTCGAGAAAACGAGGAGCCGGAGGGTTACCTGAACCCCGGAGAACTAATGGGCCTCATGGGCCCGAGTGAGAGAGAGAGAGGCAGCCAAGGCAGGTCGCGCCCCCTTGGGAGTCTGAATTGGACAAGGAGGGGGGAGGGGGCGGCTCCCCCCTTTTCCTTCTCCCTCTCCTCCTTCCTTTCCCCCTCCTAGTAGGAGTAGGACCCCTTTCCTACTCCTACTAGGAGGAGGACTCCTCTCTCTCCTGGGGCGCCACAAGGGCCGGCCGGTCTCCCCCTTGCTGTTGGGCAACGTAGTAATTTCAAAATTTTCCTACGATCACGCAACATCATGGTGATGCATAGCAACGAGAGGGGAGAGTGTGTCCACGTACCCTCGTGAGACCGAAAGCGAGCGCTAGAATAACTTAGCGTTTGATGTAGTCGTCGCCTTCACGATCCGACCGATCCAAGTACCGAACGCATGACACCTCGAGAGTTCAGCACACGCTCAGCTTGATGACGCCCCACGAACTCCGATCCAGCAGAGAGCTCAGAGGAGAGTTCGTCGGCCGACGACGTGATGACGGTGATGGTGATGCTACCGCGCGCAGGCTTCGCCTAAGCACCGCTCTGATATGACCGAGGTGGATTATGGTGGAGGGGGCACCGCACACGGCTAAAAGATCAATGATCAATTGTTGTGTCTAGAGGTGCCCCTGCCCCGTATATAAAGGAGCAAGGGGAGGCCGGCCGGCCCTTGTGGGCGCTGCCAGAGGAGGAGTCCTCCTCCTAGTAGAATGGGACTCCCTCTTTCCAACTCCTACTAGGAGGGAAAGGAAGGGGTGAGGGAGAAGGAAGGGGGGCGCCGCCTCTCCTAGTCCAATTCAGACCAGAGGCGAGGGGCCGGCCTGCCCTAGGCCAGCCCTCTCTCTCTCACTAAGGCCCATAAGGCCCACTATTTCCCGAGGGGTTCGGTAACCCTCCAAGCCTCCGGTTTTCTCCGAAACTACCCGGAACATTTCCGGTGTCTGAATATAGTCGTCCAATATATCGATCTTTACGTCTCGACCATTTCAAGACTCCTCGTCATGTCTGTGATCATATCCGGGACTTCTAACTACCTTCGTACATCAAAACACAAAACTCATAATACCGATCGTCACGAACGTTAGCGTGCAAGGGTCTGCGGGTTCGAGAACTATGTAGACATGACCAAGACACGTCTCCGTCAATAACCAATAGCGGAACCTGGATGCTCATATTGGCTCCTACATATTCTAACGAAGATCTTTATCGGTAAAACCGCATAACAACATCGTTGTTCCTTTGTCATCCGTATGTTACTTGCCCGAGATTCGATCGTCGGTATCTCAATACCTAGCTCAATCTCGCACGGCAAGTCTCTTTAATCGTTCATAATGCATCATCTCGTAACTAACTCATTAGTTACATTGCTTGGAAGGCTTATTGTGATGTGCATTACCAAGAGGGCCCAGAGATACCTCTCCGATAATCGGAGTGACAAATCCTAGTCTCGATCTATGCCAACACAACAAGTACCATCGGAGACACCTGTAGAGCACCTTTATAATCACCCAGATTCGTTGTGATGTTTGGTAGCACACAAAGTGTTTCTCGGTGTCGGAGTTGCATAATCTCATAGTCATAGGAACATGTATAAGTCATGAAGAAAGCAATAGCGATAAACTAAACGATCAAGTGCTAAGCTAACGGAATGGTTCAAGTCAATCACATCATTCTCCTAATGATGTGATCCCGTTAATCAAATGTCAACTCATGTGTATGGCTAGGAAACTCAACCATTTTGATCAACGAGCTAGTCTAGTAGAGGCATACTAGTGACACTATGTTTGTCTATGTATTCACACATGTATTATGTTTCGGTTAATACAATTCTAGCATGAATAATAAACATTTATCATGATATGAGGAAATAAATAATAACTTTATTATTGCCTCTAGGGCATATTTCCTTCAGTCTCCCACTTGCACTAGAGTCAATAATCTAGATTACACGGTAATGATTCTAACACCCATGGAGTCTTGGTGCTGATCATGTTTTGCTCGTGGAAGAGGCTTAGTCAACGGGTCTGCAACATTCAGATCCATATGGATCTTGCAAATCTCTATGTCTCCCACCTGGACTTGATCCGGGATGGAATTGAAGCATCTCTTGATGTGCTTGGTTCTCTTGTGAGATCTGGATTCCTTTGCCAAGGCAATTGCACCAGTATTGTCACAAAAGATTTTCATTGGTCCCAATGCACTAGGTATGACACCTAGATCAGATATGAACTCCTTCATCCAGACTCCTTCATTTGCTGCTTCCAAGCAGCTATGTACTCCACTTCACACGTAGATCCCGCCACGACGCTTTGTTTAGTACTGCACCAAGCAGCTACCCACGTTCAATGTAAACCGTATCCGGTTTGCGATTTGGAATCGTCTCGGATCGGTGTCAAAGCTTGCATCGACGTAACCATTTACACGAGCTCTTTGTTACCTCCATAAACGAGAAACATATCCTCAGTCCTTTTCAGGTATTTCAGGATGTTCTTGACTGCTGTCCAGTGATCCACTCCTGGATTACTTTGGTACCTCCCTGCTAAGCTAATAGCAAGGCACACATCAGGTCTGGTACACATCATTGCATACATGATAGAGTCTATGGCTGAAGCATAGGAACATCTTTCATTTTCTCTCTATCTTCTGCAGTGGTCGGGCATTGAGTCTGACTAACCTTCACACCTTGTAACACAAGCAAGAACCCTTTCTTTGCTTGATCCATTTTTTTTTTCAAAACTTTGTCAAGGTATGTGCTTTGTGAAAGTCCTATCAAGCATCTTGATCTATCTCTATAGATCTTGATGCCCAATATGTAAGCAGCTTCACCGAGGTCTTTCATTGAAAAACTCTTATTCAAGTATCCTTTTATGCTATCCAGAAATTCTATATCATTACCAATTAACAATATGTCATCCACATATAATATTAGAAATGCTATAGAGCTCCCACTCACTTTCTTGTAAATACAGGCTTATCCAAAAGTCTGTATAAGTCCATATGCTTTGATGACACTATCAAAACGTTTATTCCAACTCCGATAGGCTTGCACCAGTCCATAAATGGATCGCTGGAGCTTGCACATTTTGTTAGCTCCCTTTGGATCGACAAAACCTTCCGGTTGCATCATATACAACTCTTCTTCCAGAAATCCATTCAGGAATGCAGTTTTGAAATCCATTTGCCAAATTTCATAATCATAAAATGCGGCAATTGCTAACATGATTCGGACAGACTTAAGCATCGCTTCTGGTGAGAAAGTATCATCATAGTCAACTCCTTGAACTTGTCGAAAACCTTTCGCAACAAGTCGAGCTTTGTAGACAAGAATATTACCGTCGGCAAGATTCTTCTTGAATATCCATTTATTCTCTATGGCTTGCCGATCATCAGGCAAGTCCACCAAAGTCCACACTTTGTTCTCATACATGGATCCCATCTCAGATTTCATGGCTTCATGCCATTTGGGGAATCTGGGCTCACCATCGCTTCTTCATAGTTCGTAGGTTCGCCTTGGTCAAGTAACATGACCTCCAGAACAGGATTACCATACCACTCTGGTGCGGGTCTTACTCTGGTTGACCTACGAGGTTGAGTAGTAACTTGATCTAAAGTTTCATGATCAATATCATTAGCTTCCTCACTGATTGGTGTAGGTGTCACAGAACCGGTTTCGTGATGAACTACTTTCCAATAAGGGCAGGTATAGTTACCTCATCAAGTTCTACTTTCCTCCCACTCACTTCTTTGAGAGAAACTCCTTCTCTAGAAAGGATCCATTCTTAGCAACGAATGTTTTGCCTTTGGACCTGTGATAGAGCGGTGTACCCAAGATCTCCTTTGGGTATCCTATGAAGACACACTTCTCGATTTGGGTTCAAGCTTATCAGGTTGAAGCTTTTTCACATAAGCATCACAGCCCCAAACTTTAAGAAACGACAACTTTGGTTTCTTGCCAAACCACAGTTCATAAGGCGTCGTCTCAACGGATTTAGATGGTGCCCTATTTAACGTGAATGCAGCCGTCTCTAAAGCATAACCCCAAAATGATAGCGATAAATCAGTAAGAGACATCATAGATCGCACCATATCTAGTAAAGTACGATTACGACGTTCAGACACACCATTATACTGTGGTGTTCCAGGTGGCATGAGTAGTGAAACTATTTCACATTGTTTTAACTGAAGGCCAAACTCATAACTCAAATATTTTACCTCTGCGATCATATCGTAGAAACTTTTATTTTCTTGTTACGATGATTCTCCACTTCAGTCTGAAATTCTTTGAACTTTTCAAATGTTTTAGACTTGTGTTTTATCAGGTAGATATACCAATATCTGCTCAAATCATCTGTGAAGGTCAGAAAACAATGATACCAGCCACGAGCGTCAAGACTCATCGGACCGCATACATCAGTATGTATTATTTCCAATAAGTCAATTGCTCGCTCCATTGTTCCGAAGAACGGAGTCTTAGTCATCTTGCCCATAAGGCATGGTTCGCAAGCATCAAGTGATTCCAAAAGCCCGTCATCATGGAGTTTCTTCATGCGCTTTACACCAATATGACCTAAACGGCAGTGCCACAAAGAAGTTGCACTATCATTATTAACTTTGCATCTTTTGGCTTCAATATTACGAATAAGTGTATCACTACGATCGAGATCCAACAAACCATTTTTATTGGGTGTATGACCATAGAAGGTTCTATTCATGTAAACAGAACAACAATTATTCTCTAACTTAAATGAATAACCATATTGCAATAAACATGATCAAATCATATTCATGCTCAACGCAAACACTAAATAACACTTATTTAGGTTCAACACTAATCCCGAAAGTATAGGGAGTGTGTGATGATGATCATATCAATCTTGGAACTACTTCCAACACACATTGTCACTCGCCTTAACTAGTTTACGCTCATTCTCGCAACTCCTGTATCAAGTTACTACTTCTTAGCAACCGAACTAGTATCAAATACTTAGGGTTGCTATAAACACTAGCAAAGTACACATCAATAACATGTATATCAAACATACCTTTGTTTACTTTGCCATCCTTCTTATCCGCCAAATACTTGGGGTAGTTCCCTTCAAAGGACCAGTCCCTTTGCGGTAGAAGCACTTAGTCTCGTGCTTAGGTCCGGACTTGGGCTTCTTCACTTGAGCAACAACTTGCTTCTGTTGTTCTTGAAGTTCCCCTTCTTCCCTTTGCCCTTTTCTTGAAACTAGTGGTCTTGTCAACCATCAACACTTGATGTTTTCCTTGATTTCTACCTTCGCCGATTTTAGCATCGAAAGAGCTTGGGAATTGTTTTCGTCATCCCTTGCATATTATAGTTCATCACGAGTTCTAGTAACTTGGTGATAGTGACTAGAGAACTTTGTCAATTACTATCTTATCTGGAAGATTAACTCCACTTGATTCAAACAATTGTAGTACCTAGACAATTGAGCACATGCTCCTTTGGTTGAGCTATTCTCCTCCATCTTTTAAGCAAGTACTGTTAGAGGTCTCATACCTCTCGACAGGCGTGAGTGAAATACTAATTTCAACTCTTGGAACATCTTATATGCTCCATGAGTTTCAAAAACGTCTTTGAATCCCCGATTCTAAGCCGTAAAGCATGGTGCACTAAACTATGAAGTAGTCATCATATCGAGGTAGCCAAACGTTCATAACGTCTGAATTTGCTCCTGCAACCGGTCTGTCACCTAGTGGTGCATCAAGGACATAATTCTTCTGTGCAGCAATGAGGATAATCCTCAGATCACGGATCCAATCCGCATCATTGCTACTAACATCTTTCAACTTTGCTTTCTCAAGGAAAGCATTAAAATTCAACGGAACAACAGCACGGGCCATCTATCTACAACAACATAGACAAGCTAAATACTATCAGGTACTAAGTTCATGATAAATTAAAGTTCAATTAATCATATTACTTAATAACTCCCACTTAGATAGACATCCCTTGAATCATCTAAGTGATCACGTGATCCATCACAACTAAACCATGTCCGATCATCACGTGAGATGGAGTAGTTTTCAATGGTGAACATCACTATGTTGATCATATCTACTATATGATTCACGCTCGACCTTTCGGCCTCAGTGTTCCGATGCCATATCTGCATATGCTAGGCTCGTCAAGTTTAACCTGAGTATTCTGCGTGTGCAAAACTGGCTTACACCCGTTGTATTTGAATGTAGAGCTTATCACACCCGATCATCACGTGGTGTCTCGGCACGACAAACTTTTGCAACGGTGCATACTCAGGGAGAACACTTATACCTTGAAATTTAGTGAGAGATCATCTTATAATGCTACCGTCAGTCAAAGCAGAATAAGATGCATAAAGGATAAACATCACATGCAATCAATAGTGATATGATATGGCCATCATCATCTTGTGCCTTTGATCTCCATCTCCAAAGCACCGTCATGATCACCATCGTCACCGGCGCGACACCTTGATCTCCATCATAGCATCGTTGTCGTCTCGCCAACTATTGCTTCTACGACTATCGCTACCGCTTAGTGATAAAGTAAAGCAATTACAGGGCGATTGCATTGCATACAATAAAGCGACAACCATATGGCTCCTGCCAGTTGCCGATAACTCCGTTACAAAACATGATCATCTCATACAATAAAATATAGCATCGTGTCTTTGACCATATCACATCACAACATGCCCTGCAAAAACAAGTTAGACGTCCTCTACTTTGTTGTTGCAAGTTTTACGTGGCTGCTACGGGCTGAGCAAGAACCGTTCTTACCTACGCATCAAAACCACAACGATAGTTCGTCAAGTTAGTGCTGTTTTAACCTTCTCAATGACCAGGCGTAGCCACACCCGGTTCAACTAAAGTTGGAGAAACTGACACCCGCCAGCCACCTGTGTGCAAAGCACATCGGTAGAACCAGTCTCGTGTAAGCGTACACGTAATGTCGGTCCGGGCCGCTTCATCCAACAATACCGCCGAACCAAAGTATGACATGCTGGTAAGCAGTATGACTTGTATCGCCCACAACTCACTTGTGTTCTACTCGTGCATATAACATCTACACACAAACCAGGCTCGGATGCCACTGTTGGGGAACGTAGTAATTTCAAAATTTTCCTACGAACACGCAAGATCATGGAGATGCATAACAACGAGAGGGGAGAGTGTGTCCACGTACCCTCATAGACTAAAATCGGAAGCGTTAGAACAACGCGGTTGATGTAGTCGTACGTCTTCACGATCCGACCGATCCAAGTATCGAACGCACGACACCTCCGAGTTCAGCACACGTTCAGCTCGATGACGTCCCACGAACTCCGATCCAGCAGAGCTTCGAGCGAGAGTTCCGTCAGCACGACGGCGTGATGACGGTGATGATGATGCTATGATATGACCGAGGTGGATTATGGTGGAGGGGGGCACCGCACACGGCTAAAAGATCAATGATCAATTGTTGTGTCTAGAGGTGCCCCCCTTCCCCCGTATATAAAGGAGCAAGGGGGAGGCCGGCCCATTGCCCTTGTGGGCGCTGCCAGAGGAGGAGTCCTCCTCCTAGTAGGATGGGACTCCCTCTTTCCAACTCCTACTAGGAGGGAAAGGAAGGGAGAGGGAGAAGGAAAGGGCGCCGCCCCTCTCCTAGTCAGTTCGGACCCAGAGGGAAGCGCATGGCCTGCCCTAGGCCAGCCCCTCTCTCTCCACTAAGGCCCATAAGGCCCACTATTTCTCCGGGGGTGTTCCGTAACCTATGGCACTCCGTTTTCTCCGAAACCACCTCAAACACTTCCGGTGTTGGGATATAGTCGTCAATATATCGATCTTTTACGCCTCGACCATTTCGAGACTCCTCGTCATGTCCGTGATCATATCCGTGGACTCGAACTACCTTTGGTACATCAAAACACAAAAACTCATAATATCGATGCGTCATCGGTATGTTACTTGCCGAGATTCGATCGCGGGTATCTCAATACCTAGCTCAATCTCGTTATCGGCAAGTCTCTTTACTCGTTATGTAATGCATCATCCCGTAACTAACTCATTAGTCACATTGCTTGCAAGGCTTATTGTTATGTGCATTACCGAGAGAGCCCAAAGATACCTCTCCGATAATCGAAGTGACAAATCCTAGCCTAGTCATGATCTATGCCAACTCAACAAGTACCATCGGAGACACCTGTAGAGCACCTTTATAATCACCGAGTTACGTTGTGACGTTTGGTAGCACACAAAGTGTTCCTCCGGTAATCGGGAGTTACATAATCTCATAGTCATAGGAACATGTATAAGTCATGAAGAAAGCAATAGCAGTAACTAAATGATCAAGTGCTAAGCTAACGGAATGGGTCAAGTCAATCACATCATCCTCCTAATGATGTGATCCCGTTAATCAAATGACAACTCATGTCTATGGCTAGGAAACTTAACCATCTTTGATCAACGAGCTAGTCAAGTAGAGGCATACTAGTGACACTATGTTTGTCTATGTATTCACACATGTATTATGTTTCCGGTTAATACAATTCTAGCATGAATAATAAACATTTATCATGATATGAGGAAATAAATAATAACTTTATTATTGCCTCTAGGGCATATTTCCTTCACTTGCTCCTTTATATACGGGGGCAGGGGGCACCCTAGAACACACAAGTTGATTGTTTCTAGCCGTGTGCGGTGCCCCCCTCCACCATAATCCACCTCGGTCATATCATCGTAGTGCTTAGGGCGAAGCCCCTGCGCATAGCTTCATCATCATCGCCACCATGCCGCCATGCGACGAAACTCTCCCTCGACACTCTGCTGGATCATGAGTTCGGGACGCCATCTAGCTGAACAGCGTGCTGAACTCGGAGGTGCCGTGCATTCGGTACTTGGATCGGTCGGATCGTGAAGACGTCTGCTTACTACATCAACCGCGTTGACAAAACACTTCGCTTCACGATCTCACGAGGGTGCGTGGACAACACTCTCCCGCTCGTTGCTATGCATCACCATGATCTTGCGTGTGCGTAGGAACCAATGCGTCTTGGCGGGCAAAACCATCTGTGCACCTTCAATACAAACCGACCACTTCACGGCTTTGAGCAGCGGACGAGCACTTACAAGCCACTTCACAAGACCGAAGTAGCTTCTAGGTACAGGCTCGGCATGCCACAGCTGGACTATCAGGTCCTTCATGGCTAACTCTGCCGACCTGTGCAGCTCGAGCAACTGCTTTAGCTGGTCGCTGAAGGGTACCAGATGTTTGGGTCCAAGATATTGGGACCAGAATAGCTTCTCCGTAGACATCCTTCTTGGCTCTATAATACTCGGCAACATCTGATCGCTCTTGGCCAGATCCAATAGCATACAGAAAACCCAAATTCGGATAAGTACAAGAGCGTTTCTTTATATAATTGCTTGCACGGTGAAAGACTTACCGCCGCAATCTCCTTGGCGCTGAATCTCCTGGAGGGTGTTCTAGGCTTCGGCTCGTGCATCCTGTGCGCTCTGGTGGACCTTCGCCAGTTTGGACTCTTGCGCCTTACAATCGCATTCCAAGGACTCAAATCTCTCGATCGCGCCCTGGAGCTGTTGCTATGCCTCGCCCACCTGGGCCTCGTGCTTCTCGCGCGCGGCGTGCTCCTTGGCTGCTTTGTCCTCTGGCTTGGCTAATGCCTTTCTGAGGGCCGCCACCTCGGTCGTGGCCCCTAATTAAGTTCATGACACTTTAGTCAGCTTGAACAATTTACTCTTCAATATACCGCAGGTTGTGTTGGGGAGCGTTGCATAAAATAAAAAATTTCTCGTTCACCAAGATCAATCTATGAGTTCATCTAACAACGAGAGAGGGTGCATCTACATACCCTTGTAGATGCATGGCGAGCGTTCAAGAGAACGGGGTTGAGGGAGTCGTACCGTCGTGATCCAAATCACCGGAGATCCTAGCGTAAGCAGACGGCACCTCCGCGTTCTACACACGTCACGGTCAGCGTGGCGTCTCCTCCTTCTTCATCCAGCAAGGGGAAGGAGAGGTTGATGAAGATCCAGCAGCCTGACGGCGTGGTGGTGGATCAGCGAGGATCCGCAGGGCCGTAGCGTCTGCGGGAGGAAGAGGTGTAGCAAGGGAAAGGAGGCGTCGGGTGTAAGGTGCGGCCCTCCTCCCCCCTCTTTATATAGGGACCCAGGCGCCGCCCTAGGAGATGGGATCTCCTAGGGGCGGCTGACAAGAAGCTTGCCCCCAAGGGCAAGTGGGCGCCCCTCCCTAGGGTTCCCAACCCTAGGCGCGGAGGGGCCGAGGCGCACCAGCCACCGAGGCTGGTTCCCCTCCACATTAGCCCAGGGCCCTCGGATAGGTGGCCCCACCGGTGGACCCAGGACCCTTCCGGTGGTCCGGTACAATACCAGTGACCCCGAAACTTTCCGATGGCAAACTTCGACTTACCTTATATAATTCTTTACCTCCGGACCATTCCAGAACTCCTCGTGGCGTCAGGGATCTCATCGGGACTCAGAACAACTTTTGGTTTGCTGCATACTTATATCTCGCAACCCTAAGCGTCACCGAACCTTAAGTGTGTAGACCCTACGGGTTGGGAGACACATAGACATGACCGAGGCGGCTCTCCGGTCAATAACCAACAACAGGATCTGGATACCCATGTTGGCTCCCACATGCTCCTCAATGATCTCATCGGATGAACCACGATGTCGAGATTCAAGCAACCCCATATACAATTCGCTTTGTCAATCAGTCGTTACTTGCGAGATTCGATCGTCGGTATCCCAATACCTCGTTCAGTCTCGTTACGGCAAGTCACTTTACTAAATCAGTAATGCATGATCCCGTGACCAGACACTTGGTCACTTTGAGCTCATTATGATGATGCATAACCGAGTGGGCCAGAGATACCTCTCCGTCATACGGAGTGACAAATCGATCTCGATCCGTGTCAACCCAGAGACACTTTTGGAGATACCGTAGCATACCTTTATAGTCACCCGGTTAAGTTGTGACGTTTGGTACACCAAAGCACTCCTACGGTGTCCGGAGTTACACGATCTCATGGTCTAAGGAAAAGATACTTGACATTGGAAAAGCTCTAGCAAACGAACTACACGATCTTGTGCTATGCTTAGGATTGGGTCTTGTCCATCACATCATTCTCCTAATGATGTGATCCCGTTATCAATGACATCCAAGGTCCATAGTCAGGAAACCATGACTATCGGTTGATCAACGAGCTAGTCAACTAGAGGCTCACTAGGGACATGTTGTGGTCTATGTATTCACACTTGTATTACGATTTCCGGATAATACAATTATAGCATGAATAAAAGACAATTATCATGAAAAAGGAAATATAATAATAATCCTTTTATTATTGCCTCTTGGGCATATTTCCAACAGGTTGCTGCATACCTTCGCTGTCCTCCAGCTGCTTCTTCACGCGGCCTAGCTCTTCCTCGGACCGCTCCAGTTTCTGCTTCAGTCCAGAGACCTCTGCAGTTTGAGCAGTAGCAGCCCGCAACGAAGCCTGCTTATTCACATAGACACTTTACATTAGACTCCTGCGAAAATTGATTTTGATCCTCTGTTCGGCTTTTCTTTCCGGACACCGAACAGAGCATCAGGGGCTACTATCTACGTCGTGATATTCTTCTTACAATCATGTGCTCACCTCAAAGCCTGCTAGAAGGCTAGCATAGGCTTCGGTCAGCCCGTTTTAGACGGACCGAACCTTTTCAACCACCGTACCCATATAGGCACGGTGCTCATCCATGATGGAGGCGCCTTGCAGCGCTTCCAGTAGATGATCCGGCGCCTCTGGTTGGACGGAGGACACTGGTAGCACGCCCCCTCCTTTCTAGAAGGGTCGTTTGCCGGATTCCGGAGCTGTGTAGGTATCTGGAATAGAATCCGGCTGAGTGTCAACTAGAACTCGGCCAGCACCGTCCGTCTCCGTAGGGGCTTCTTGCCCCATGTATCCGGCGCTCCGGGAGTCATCCTGGGGCGCCGCCCTGACGATCTCCGGAGTCTTCACCCGGTCCAAGGAGGCCCTTCGAGACGCCTCCTCGTCGTCACCTTTGGCCGAGGGGGAGTAAGCGAGCGGCGGTGACATGCTGGCCCTCTCCTTTGGGTACAACGAACCTTCTGATGAAGATAGCGGAGAGCTGTCGAGCGGACTTCAATAGCACGACTTAAACATTGCAAGGCGAAAGGGCCGGACGTTGGGCGCGTAAGGATTCTTGATACTTACGATTTAGCTCGAGCTTGGCCCGGAAGGCCGCTCTGTCTGCTATCGACATCCCGTGGAGTTATCCGCGGGGGAGACTTTTCCCCTTTTGGGCGCCTTTGCCTCCAGGTTCTTGGAGGCCGCCCTCTTTTTCCTCCCCGCTTCAGGTGGGGAGTCATCTTCTTCTTCCTCCTCTTTGTCGTCGTCTTCGACGGACGAAGAGTGAGTCTCGTCTTCAGACATCGCGTCCGAAGCTCCTTTCTAGCTAAGGCCACTCCTGGTCCCCTTGGCCGCTTTCCCGACCTTCTTCTCCGGCACGTCATAAGGCACCGGAAACAACATCTTCGTCAGAAGTGGGAATTCTTGCTCCCCAGGAAGCGGAGCTGGACAGTTAATCTGCCCCGCCACCTCGATCCAGGCCTGGCAAAGCGGGTAGAAGTGCTTAGAATCCATCCTCAAAACATGACCGGTGAAAGGGGATACCTGAAAACATTAAAAGACTTACCGGATTGGCCTGGCACTTTAAGCTAAGCCCATTTATGCGCCCCGATCGGCTATATCTCCCACGTGTCGAGCACGACTTAGAGGCATAACCGCATTGAAAGCAATGTCGCAAGTGAGGTAATCTTCACACAACCCATGTAATAAATAAGGAAAGAGATACATAGTTGGCTTACGATCGCCACTTCACACAATACATAAATAAACATCCATCATTCAAAGTACACTCAAGGTCCGACTACGGAACCAAAATAAAAGAAGATACCCCAAATGCTACACAGATCCCGAATCGTCCCAAGCTGGGCACCACTACTGATCATCAGGAAAAGACACATAATAACGACCACGTTCCTCGTCGAACTCCACTTGAGCTCGGATCGTCACCAGATCGCATCGTCGGCTTTTGCAACTGTTTTGGTAGAATCTGTGAGTCACGGGACTCAGCAATCTCACACCCGCGAGATCAAGACTATTTAAGCTTATAGGAAGGACGGGGTAGTAAAGTGGAGCTGCAGCAAGCGACTAGCATATATGGTGGCTACATCGCAAAAGAGAGCGAGAAGAGAAGCAAAGCACGGTCGTGAAGCTAATAGCGATCAAGAAGTGATCTGAACTACTTCGTCGGACATAACTCCAACACCGTGTTCACTTCCCGGACTCCGCGAGAAGAGACCAATCTGATTACACACGCGGTTGATGTGTATTTTATTTGAGGTCAACTTTGGGTTTTCTACAACGGACATTAACAAATTCCCATCGCCTCATAACATGAGGCACGGCTTTGAAAGATATTACCTGCGGGGTGTCCCAACAGCCCATTATAAGCTCTCACGGTCAGCGAAGGATATTCCTTCTACGGGAAGACCGATCAATCTCGGAATCCCGGACTACAAGACATTTCGACAGCAATAAAACAAGACCAGCAAAGCCACCCGATTGTGCCGACAAATCCCGATAGGAGCTGCACATATCTCGTTCTCAGGGCACATCCGGATGAGACAGGCTACGAGTAAAACCAAGCCTCGAGTTTCCCCGTGGTGGCCCTTGGTGGTTTCGGTTGGGCCAGCACTCGAAGGAGCACTGGTCCGGGGTTAAAATAAAGATGACCCTCGGGCTCGCGAAAACCCGGGGAAAAAGGCTTAGGTGGCAAATGGTAAAACCAATGTTGGGCCTTGCTGGACGAGTCTTATTCAAAGCGAACTGTCAAGGGGGTCCCATAAATCACCCAACCGTGTAAGGAACGCGAAATCAAGGAACATAACACGGTATGGCGGAAACTAGGGTGGCAAGAGTGGAACAAAACACCAGGCATAAGGCCGAGCCTTCCACCCTTTACCAAATATATAGATGTATTAATTATAGCAGATATATATTGTGATATCTAACAAGTAAACATGTTCCAACAAGGAACAACATCTCCATGTTCAACAAGGAACAAACTTCAGCTTCACCGCAACTAGCAGCGCTATAAGAGGGCTGAGCAAAGCGGTAACATAGCCAATCAGCGGTTTGCTAGGAAAGGATGGTTAGGGGCTGACATGGCAATATGGGTGGCATGATATAGCAAGTGGTAGGCATCGCAGCATAGGCATAGCAAAGAGCGAGCAACTAGCATAGCAAAGATAGAAGTGATTTCGAGGTATGGTCATCTTGCCTGCAAAGTTCTCAGAGTTGTCGAAAGCTTGATCCTCGTAAGCGTTCTCAACAGGTTCCTTGTTCACGTACTCGTCTCCCGGCTCTACCCAAAGCAACAACACAAACAAAGGAACCACAATAAATCACGGTGCTATGCACAATCAACATGATGCAAAACATGACATGATATGCATGATGTGATATGCAATGCTTATGTGCGCTCCGGAAGGTAAATGATGAACCATGCATCAACTTGGCAAACCAAGTATGCCACTGGAAAGATGAGATGATTTCGGTTGAAATCGATATAAAGATCACCGGAATCGGATGCACGGTTTGGAAATGACAAGCAAAACAAGAATGACACAAATCTGCCATTAACAGCATGATGCCACTTAGCAAGCAACAATTAATTAAGCTACTGCACCCAAACGTACCAACAAAGTACATGACAGTGATCTACACAAGATGCTCGACAAAAGATGAGCACTGAGCTATGGCTAGTTCACATCATAACAGGTTCAAACAAGCATGACAAAAGTGCACAAAATATCAGGCTGGACATGGCAAAAACAGCATCAGGTTGCAATGTTCAGAGCAAGAAAACTACATGCTACAGGAACTTAAAATAGCAAAACATGGCATGGCATGAATCTACTCAAAGCATAGAACAAAAGTCCCTTACTGACCATAAGCCAAAAAGGATTAGAAAATATAGTAACACCCATGTCAATATTGAAAGTTTCGTTAACAGATTCAGCAACATGACATGTCAAAACTGATAACAGTAGGCATGTTTACAAGCTCAATGCACTCACTACAGAGCCTTATATGATAAACTAAGCATATATACATCAAGAAGACATGACAAAGAAGACATAAATGGCAAGAACAATAACATAGCATACATGGATCAACCACAACAACCTAGGCAAAATTGAATAACATGTAAACAATCTGCCAGGAAACATTTGATAGCAAAAGTAGAGCTCGATTGACTCAAGCTATGGCACTCCATAATTGCAAACAAGGGCATGGATGGATAGAGCAAGACATGTTTTACAAAACATCCTTACTGAAGTATCTCAAAATATGCATGGATCTCTCGGTATCATCAAGTTAACATGGCATCAAAATCAGCTAAAACGGCTGAAATCAGCAACATCAGGACACCTACTTTGCATGCTTGTGCTAGTCACCACATAGATCACAAAAATACATGGAATACACCCTGGAAATATGGCATGGCATATTACAAAACACATGTAGGACTCAAATTCATAGGGTGCACACATTAATCATGGCAAAAATAACAAAAGTGCAAGTTCTGTTAAGAAACAGAAACTAACATCACATAGCACTCTTCTAACAGCATCTCAGGCATCAAGATGAGCTCAAATGAAAATGATGCAATGGAATGAAATGATCTACTCTTGAGGCGAACATTTTGATATATTATACGCGCAAAATGGATCTACAGATGCAAAGATACACTACGGAGAAAATGCAACAAAATAACAATAGATGCAAAATAACTTAGAAAAAAATAGGAGGGGAAGAGAAGTCAGCGGGCTCCTCGGACCCGATCGGATCGGCCGGGATCCGGTCGGCTGACAATGGCGTGGCATGAAGCTCGCCGGAGCCCGGCGAGGAGGAGGAAAGGCGGCGGCCGGGCTCGCCGGCCGGGAGGAGGAGAGGTCGCCGTGGGGTCGGCCGTGTGGTGACGCGAGTGGCGCCGGCGGCGGCCGGGTTCGCCGGAGGGAGGCGCGACAGCGTGGCGGCGAGGCTGGACCGCGACCGGTCGGCGGAGGGCAGGGCCACGGCGGGCCGGGCAGCGGGCGGCGGGCGCTTCAGCGTGGGCGTCCGGGCCGGAGGGCAGCCGAGGTCTTGGCGAAGTGGGGCGCCAGGCGGTTGACGTGGCAGCCCGGTTGGCAGCGGCGGTGGGCGGACAGGTCCGCTCGCCGGACGTGTCCGCGCGGAGGGCAAATTTTAGGGTTTGGGGTGGAATGATCCGGATTTTTGGGGAGGTGTTTAAATAGGCATAGAGGAGCTAGGAGAGTCCAAATGAGGTGTAGTTTTCGTCCACGATCGTGATCGAGCGACGGAGAGCATGGAAGTGACTTACATGGGTTATTGGGCTGTTTTGAAGGGGTGTTGGGCTGCAACTTAAAAGAGGCCTTTCTTGAGAGTGCGGTTAACCGTTGGAGTACCAAGCGAGCTCAAATGACCGAAACTTGACGGTGGTCTGGGTGGTATACCAAGGCCACTAGACAAACCTCGGTCCATTTCGAGAAGGTTTAATACCCTTTACGGAAAAAGCGTAAAAGGACCGCCGGGGAGATAGGAGTGCCGGATTGCAAAAGCGGACAACGGGAAAAATGCTCGGAATCATGAGGCGAACACGTATGCAAATCGATGCACATGATGACATGATAAAATGCATGACATGGACAAAATGCAAAATGAAGAAAACCCAACCACGGAGGAATATCATATATCAATGCGAAAATGGCAAGAGTTGGAGTTACAAATATGGAAAGTTACTTCCGGGTGTTACAACACTCCACCACTACAAGAGGATCTCGTCCGAGATCTAGGACTGAAAGAACTCCGGATATTCGAACGGAGGTGATCCTCGCGCTCCCGGTGGCTTCTCGGTCGGAATGGTGTGACCACTTCACTTTCAGGAATTTGATTGACTTGTTGCGAGTCTTGCGCTCGGTTTCTTCAAGAATAGCAGCGGGTGCTCATGATAAGAGATATCTTCTTGAAGGTCAATCTCTTGAAGTTGATAGTGCGTTCAGAGTCTTGAAGCACTTGCGAAGCTGTGACACGTGAAACACATCGTGCGTTTGCAAAGTTGGATGGAAGCTCAAGTTGATAGGCGAGATCGCCTCTTTTGCCAATGATCTTGAAAGGACCCACGTATCTAGGTGCAAGCTTCCCTTTGATACCGAAGCGGCGAGTGCCTTTCATTGAGAGACGGAGGTAGACATGGTCTCCGATTTCAAAAGCCACATCACGGTGCTTATCATCATAATAGCTCTTCTGGGCGCGATTAATGCGGCTTTGAGATTCTCACGAATGACTTGGCACATTTCTTACATACGTGATCAAGTCGTTGCCAAGAAGTTGGCGTTCACCATCTCGAGACCAATTGAGAGAGTACGGCACTTTACGCCATAGAGAATTTCGAATGGGGCCTTGCCCGAACTCGCTTGGAAGCTGTTGTTGTAGGATAACTCGGCATATGGAAGACAATCTTCCCACTTCATACGAAGGAAATGACACAAGCCACGAGCATATCTTCAAGGATTTGATTTACTCGCTCAACTTGGCCACTTGTTTGAGGATGGAAAGCTGTCTTTGAAAGCGAATGTTGGTTCCCATGGCCTTTGAAAAGAATCCCAAAACTTGGAGGTAAAGATGCTGCCACGGTCTGAAGAGATCACTTGTGGAATGCCGTGCAAGGAGACAATCACGAGGTGTATAGCTCGCCAACCGAGCTGCTGTGATGGATTCTTTGAGAGGAAGAAAATGAGCCACTTTAGTAAGCTTGTCAATGACAACGAAGATAGCATCATTTCCACGCTTGGACTTTGGAAATCCAGTCATGAAGTCCATCTCAATATGATCAAACTTCCATTCGGAATAGCAAGAGGTTGAAGGAGACCAGCTGGTCTTTGGTGTTCGCTTTCACTCTTTGCAGACATCACATGAAGGAAATATGCCCTAGAGGCAATAATAAAGTTATTATTTATTTCCTTATATCATGATAAATGTTTATTATTCATGCTAGAATTGTATTAACGGAAACATAATACATGTGTGAATATATAGACAAGCAGTGTCACTAGTATGCCTCTACTTGACTAGCTTGTTAATCAAAGATGGTTATGTTTCCTAACCATGGACAAAGAGTTGTTATTTGATTAACGGGATCACATCATTGGTTGAATGATCTGATTGACATGACCCATTCCGTTAGCTTAGCACCCGATCGTTTAGTATGTTGCTATTGCTTTCTTCATGACTTATACATGTTCCTATGACTATGAGATTATGCAACTCCGTTTACGGAGGAACACTTTGGTACTACCAAGCGTCTGGCGAAGCTGGGTGATTATAAAGGAGTACTACAGGTGTCTCCAAAGGCAGATGTTGGGTTGGCGTATTTCGAGATTAGGATTTGTCACTCCGATTGTCGGAGAGGTATCTCTGGGCCCTCTCGGTAATACACATCACTAAGCCTTGCAAGCATTACAGCTAATGAGTTAGCTGTGAGATGATGTATTACGGAGCGAGTAAAGAGACTTGCGATGCGAGATTGAACTAGGTATTGGATACCGACGATCGAATCTCGGGCAAGTAACTATACCGATGACAAAGGGAACAACGTATGTTGTTATGCGGTCGACCGATAAAGATCTTCGTAGAATATGTAGGAGCCAATATGGGCATCCAGGTCCCGCTATTGGTTATTGACCGAGGCGTGTCTCGGCCATGTCTACATTGTTCTCGAACCGTAGGGTCCATGCACGCTTAAGGTTTCGATAGCGGTTATATTATGAGTTTATGTATTTTGATGTACGAAGGAGTTCGAGTCCCGGATGTGATCACGGACATGACGAGGAGTCTCGAAATGTTGAGACATAAAGATTGATATATTGGACGGCTATATTCGGACACGGAAAGGTTCGGAAGTTTCGGAGAAAACGGAGTGCCGGAGGGTTACGGAACCCCGGGAAGTAATGGGCCTTATTGGGCCAAGAGGGAGAGAGGGCTGCACCAGGAGGTGGCGCCCCCATGGGGAGTCGAATTGGACAAGGAGGGGCGCGCCCCCTCTCCCTCTCTTTCCTTCCCCCTTCCTTCTTCCTAGTAGGACTAGGAAAGGGGCGTCCTACTCCTACTAGGAGGAGGACTCCCCCCTCCTTGGCGCGCCTCCTAGGGCTGGCGGCCCTCCCCTTGCTCCTTTATATACGGGGCAGGGGCACCCTAGAACACACAAGTTGATCTTCGTGATCGTTCCTTAGCCGTGTCGGTGCCCCCTCCACCATATTCCACCTCGGTCATATTGTAGCGGTGCTTAGGCGAAGCCCCTGCAACGGTAGAACATCAAGATCGTCACCACGCCGTCGTCTTGTGGAACTCCTCCCGACGCTTTGCTGGATCGGAGCCGGGGATCGTCATCGAGCTGAGCGTGTGCCAAGAACTCGGAGGTGCGAGTGCGGTGCTTGGATCGGTCGGATCGTGAAGGCGTCGACTACATCAACAGCGTTGATATAACGCTTCGCTTTCGGTCTCACGAGTGCGTGGGCGGACACTCTCCCCTCTCGTTGCTATGCCATCACCATGGTCTTGCGTGTTTGTAGGAAATTTTTGAAATTACTCGTTTCCCCATGATGGCATCCGAGCCTGGTTTTATGCGTTGATGTCATATGCACGAGTAGAACACAAGTGAGTTGTGGGCGATATAAGTCATCTGCTTACCAGCATGTCATACTTTGGTTCGGCGGTATTGTGAGATGAAGCGGCCGGACCGACATTACGCGACGCTTACGCGAGACTGGTTTCACCGCTGCGAGCACTAGTTGCTTAAAGGTGACCGGCGGGTGTCTGTCTCTCTCACTTTAGTTGAACCGAGTGTGGCTACGCCCGGTCCTTGCGAAGGTTAAAACAGCACTAACTTGACAAATTATCGTTGTGGTTTTGATGTGTAGGTGAGATTGGTTCTTGCTTAAGCCCGTAGCAGCCACGTAAAATTTGCAACAACAAAGTAGAGGACGTCTAACTTGTTTTTGCAGGGCATGTTGTGATGTGATATGGTCAAGACATGATGCTATATTTTATTGTATGAGATGATCATGTTTTGTAACGAAGTTATCGACAATGGCTGGAGCCATATGGTTGTCGCTTTATTGTATGAAATGCAAGCGCCCTGTAATTGCTTTACTTTATCACTAAGCGGTAGCGATAGTCGTAGAAGCAATAGATGGCGTAGCGACAACGATGCTACGATGGAGATCAAGGTGTCGCGCCGGTGGCGATGGTGATCACAGCGGTGCTTGGAGATGGAATCACAAGCACAAGATGATGATGGCCATATCATATCACTTATATTGATTGCATGTGATGTTTATCTTTTATGCATCTTATTTTGCTTTGATTGACGGTAGCATTTTAAGATGATCTCTCACTAAAATTATCAAGTAGTGTTCTCCCGAGTATGCACCGTTGCCAAAGTTAAATCGTGCGAGACACCACGTGATGTTCGGGTGTGATAAGCTCTCGTCCATCTACAGCGGGTGCAAGCCAGTTTTGCACACGCAGAATACTCGAGTTATACTTGACGAGCCTAGCATATGCAGATATGGCCTCGGAACACGGAGACCGAAAGGTCGGCGTGAATCATATAGTAGATATGATCAACATAAGATGTTCACCATTGAAAACTACTCCATCTCACGTGATGATCGGTTATGGTTTAGTTGATTTGGATCACGTGATCACTTAGATGACTAGAGAGATGTCTGTCTAAGTGGGAGTTCTTAAGTAATATGATTAATTGAACTTTAATTTATCATGAACTTAGTCTGGTAGTATTTTGCAGATTATGTTGTAGATCAATAGCTCGTGTTGTTGCTTCCCTATGTTTTTATATGTGTTCCTAGAAAATTGTATTGAAAAATGTTAGTAGCAATGATGCGGATTGGATCCGTGATCTGAGGTTTATCCTCATTGCTGCCTGAAGAATTATGTCCTTAATGCACGCTAGGTGACAGATCTATTGAAGGAGCAGATGCATACGTTATGAGCGTTTGGCTAGCTCAATATGATGACTACTTGATAGTTTAGTGCACCATGCTTAACGGCTTAGAATCGGGACTTCAAAGGCGTTTTGAGCGTCATGGACCATATGAGATGTTCCAGGAATTGAAGTTAATATTTCAAGCAAATACCGAGTTGAGAGATATGAAGTCTCCAACAAGTTCTATAGCTAAAAGATGGAGGAGAATCGCTCAACTAGTGAGCATGTGCTCAGATTATGCAGGTACTTTAATCGCTTGAATCAAGTGGGAGTTAATCTTCCAGATAAGATAGTGATTGACAGAATTCTCTAGTCACCATCACTAAGTTACTAGAACTTCGTGATGAACTACAGTATGCAAGGGATGACGAAAACGATTCCGAGCTCTTCGCGATGTTGAAATCGACGAAGGTAGAAATCAAGAAAGAGCATCAAGTGTTGATGATTGACAAGACCACTAGTCTCAAGGAAAAGGGCAAAGGGAAGAAGGAGAACTTCAAGAGGAACGGCAAGCAAGTTGCTGCTCGAGTGAAGAAGCCCAAGTCTGGATCTAAACCTGAGACTAAGTGCTTTTGCTGCAATGGAACTGGTCACTAGAAGCGGAACTACCCCAAGTATTTGGCGGATAAGAAGGATGGCAAAGTGAACAAAGGTATATTTGATATACTGATTATTGATGTGTATTTTACTAGTGTTCGTAGCAACCCCTCAGTATTTGATATTGGTTCAGTTGCTAAGAGTAGTAACTTGAAATGGGAGTTGCAGAATGAACAGAAACTAGTTGAAGGGGAAGTGACGATGAGTGTTGGAAGTAGTTCCAAGATTGATATGATCATCATCGCACACTCCCTATACTTTCGGGATTAGTGTGGAACCTAAATAAGTGTTATTTGGTGTTGAGCATAAATATGATTTGATCATGTTTATTGCAATACAATTATTCATTTAAGTAAGAGAATAAATTGTTGTTCTGTTTACATGAATAAAACCTTATATGGTTACACACCCAATGAAAATGGTTTGTTGGATCTCGATCGTGTGATACACATATTCATAATATTGAAACCAAAAGATGTAAAGTTAATAATGATAGTGCAATTTATTTGTGGCACTGCCGTTTGGGGTCATATCGGTGTAAAGCGCATGAAGAAACTCCATGAAGATGGATTTTTGAAATCACTTGGTTATGAATCATTTGATGCTTGCGAACCGTGCCGTTTGGGCAAGATGACTAAAACTCCGTTCTCCGGAACAATGGAACAAGCTACTGACTTATTGGAAATAATACATACCGATGTATGCGATCCAATGAGTGTTGATGCTCGTGGCAAGTATCGTTATTTTCTAACCTTCACATGATGATTTGAGCAGATATGAGTATATCTACTTGATGAAACATAAGTCTGAAATAGTTGAAAGGTTCAAAGAATTTCAGAGTGAAGTGGAAAAATCATCGTAACAAGAAAATAAAGTTTCTGCGATCTGATCGCGAAGACGAATAATTGAGTTACGAGTTTGGTCTTCAATTAAAATAATGTGGAATAGTTTTACAGCTCACGCCACCTGGAACACCACATCATAATGGTGTGTCCGAACATCATAACCGTACTTTATTGGATATAGTACAATCTATGATGTTTCTTACCGATTTACCAATATCGTTTTGGGATCATGCATTAGAGACAGCTGCATTCACGTTAAAACGGGGCACCATCTAAGTCCGTTGAGATGACACAATATGAACTATGGTTTGGCAAGAAACCAAAGTTGTCATTTCTTAAAGTTTGGGGCTGCGATGCTTATATGAAAAGTTTCATCTGATAAGCTCGAACCCAAATCGAGAATCGTCTTCATAGAATACCCAAAGGAAATTGTTGGGTACACCTTCTATCACAGATCCGAAGGCAAGACATTCGTTGCTAAGAATGGATCTTTTCTAGAGAAGGAGTTTCTCTCGAAAGAAGTGAGTGGGAGGAAAGTAGAACTTGATGAGGTAATTGTACCTTCTCCCTTATTGGAAAGTAGTTCATCACAGAAATTTGTTCTGTGACTACTACACCAATTAGTGAGGAAACTAATGATGATGATCATGTAACTTCAGATCAAGTTACTACCGAATCTCGTAGGTAAACCAGAGTGAGATCCGCTTTTGAGTGGTACGGTAATCCTGTTACGGAAGTCATGTAACTAGACCATGATGAACCTACGAACTATGAGGAAGCGATGATGAGCCCAGATTCCGCGAAATGGTTTGAGGCCATGAAATCTGAGATGAGATCCATGTATGAGAACAAAGTGTGGACTTTGGTGGAGTTGCCCAATGATCGGCAAGCCATAGAAAATAAATGGATCTTCAAGAGGAAGACGGACGTTGATAGTAGTGTTACTATCTACAAAGCTAGACTTGTCGAAAAGGGTTTTGACAAAGTTCAAGATGTTGAATACAATGAGATTTTCTCACTCGTATCGATGCTTAAAAGTCTGTCCGAATCATGTTAGCAATTGCGCATTTATGAAATCGGCAAATGGATAAACAGAACTGCATTCCTTAATGGAGTTATTAAAGAAGAGTTGTATGTGATGCAACCAAGAGGTTTTTCGATCCTAAAGGTGTTAACAAAATGTGCATCTATGGTTTGGTGCAAGCATCTCGGAGTTGGAATATACGCTTTGATTAGTTGATCAAAGCATATAGTTTATCAGACTTGCGGTGAAGCTGTATTTACTAGAAAGTGAGTGGGAGCACTACAGCATTTCGATAAGTATATGTGAATGACATATTGTAGATCGGAAATAATGTAGAATTATTCTGCAAAGCATAAAGGAGTGTTTAAAGGAGTTTTTCAAAGAAAGACCTCGGTGAAGCTACTTACATATTGAGCATCAAGATCTATAGAGATAGATCAAAAGCGCTTGATAAGTTTTTTCAATGAGTACATACCTTGACAAGATTTTGAAGTAGTTCAAAATGGAGCAGTCAAAGAAAGAGTTCTTGCCTGTGTTACAAGGTGTGAAATTGAGTAAGACTCAAAACCCGACCACGGCGAGAAGATAGAATGAGAATGAAAGTCATTCCCTATGCCTTGGCCATAGGTTCTATAAAGTATGCCATCTTGTGTACCAGATCTATTGTATACCCTACTTTGAGTTTGGCAAGGGAATACAATAGTGATCTAGGAGTAGATCATCTGGACAGCGGTCAAAATTATCCTTAGTGGAATAAGGATATATTTCTCGATTATGGAAGTGGAAAAGGTTCGTCGTAAAGGGTTACGTCGATGCAAGTTTTGACACCGATCTGGATGACTCTAAGTCTCGATCTAGATACATATTGAAAGTGGGAGCAATTAGCTAGGGTAGCTCCGTGCAGAGCATTGTAGACATAGAAAATTGCAAAATACATAACGGATCTGAATGTGAAAGACCTGTTGACTAAGATTATCTCACAAGCAAAACATGATCACACCTTAGTACTCTTTGAGTGTTAATCACATAGCGATGTGAACTAGATTACTGAATCTAGTAAACCTTTTGGATGTTGGTCACATGGCGATGTGAACTATGGGTGTTAATCACATGATGATGTGAACTATCGATGTGAATCACATGGTGATGTGATCTAGATTATTGACTCTAGTGCAAGTGGGAGACTGAAGGAAATATGCCCTAGAGATGCCATGGCCTTCTGAAAAGAATCCCAAAACTTGGAGGTAAAGATGCTGCCACGGTCTGAAGAGATCACTTGTGGAATGCCGTGCAAGGAGACAATCACGAGGTGTATAGCTCGCCAACCGCGAGCTGCTGTGATGGATTCTTTGAGAGGAAGAAAATGAGCCACTTTAGTAAGCTTGTCAATGACAACGAAGATAGCATCATTTCCACGCTTGGACTTTGGAAATCCAGTCATGAAGTCCATCTCAATATGATCAAACTTCCATTCTGGAATAGCAAGAGGTTGAAGGAGACCAGCTGGTCTTTGGTGTTCTGCTTTCACTCTTCTGCAGACATCACATGAAGGAAATATGCCCTAGAGGCAATAATAAAGTTATTATTTATTTCCTTATATCATGATAAATGTTTATTATTCATGCTAGAATTGTATTAACCGGAAACATAATACATGTGTGAATATATAGACAAACAGAGTGTCACTAGTATGCCTCTACTTGACTAGCTTGTTAATCAAAGATGGTTATGTTTCCTAACCATGGACAAAGAGTTGTTATTTGATTAACGGGATCACATCATTGGTTGAATGATCTGATTGACATGGCCCATTCCGTTAGCTTAGCACCCGATCGTTTAGTATGTTGCTATTGCTTTCTTCATGACTTATACATGTTCCTATGACTATGAGATTATGCAACTCCGTTTACGGAGGAACACTTTGGTACTACCAAGCGTCACAGCGAATCTGGGTGATTATAAAGGAGTACTACAGGTGTCTCCAAAGGCAGATGTTGGGTTGGCGTATTTGAGATTAGGATTTGTCACTCCGATTGTCGGAGAGGTATCTCTGGGCCCTCTCGGTAATACACATCACTAAGCCTTGCAAGCATTACAGCTAATGAGTTAGCTGTGAGATGATGTATTACGGAACGAGTAAAGAGACTTGCGATGCGAGATTGAACTAGGTATTGGATACCGACGATCGAATCTCGGGCAAGTGTATACCGATGACAAAGGGAACAACGTATGTTGTTATGCGGTCGACCGATAAAGATCTTAAGTAGAATATGTAGGAGCCAATATGGGCATCCAGGTCCCGCTATTGGTTATTGACCAGAGGCGTGTCTCGGCCATGTCTACATTGTTCTCGAACCGTAGGGTCCGCACGCAAGGTTTCGATGGCGGTTATATTATGAGTTTATGTATTTTGATGTACGAAGGAGTTGAGTCCGGATGTGATCACGGACATGACGAGGAGTCTCGAAATGTTCGAGACATAAAGATTGATATATTGGGCGGCTATATTCGGACACGGAAAGGTTCGGAAGTTTCGGAGAAAACGGAGTGCCTGGGGGGTTACGGAACCCCGGGAAGTAATGGGCCTTATTGGGCCAAGAGAGAGAGAGGGCTGCACCAGGAGGTGGCGCGCCCCCCATGGGGAGTCCGAATTGGACAAGGAGGCGCGCCCCCCCTCTCCTCTCTCTCTTTCCTTCCCCTTCCTTCTTCCTAGTAGGACTAGGAAGGGAGTCCTACTCCTACTAGGAGGAGGACTCCCCCCCCTGGCGCGCCTCCTAGGGCGGCCGGCCCTCCCCTTGCTCCTTTATATCACGGGGCAGGGGGCACCCTAGAACACACAAGTTGATCTTCGTGATCGTTCCTTAGCCGTGTGCGGTGCCCCCTCCACCATATTCCACCTCGGTCATATTGTAGCGGTTAGGCGAAGCCTGCAACGGTAGAACATCAAGATCGTCCTGCGCCGTCGTCTTGTGGAACTCCTCCCGACGCTTTGCTGGATCGGGCCGGGGATCGTCATCGAGCTGAGCGTGTGCCAAGAACTCGGAGGTGCGAATAACGGTGCTTGGATCGGTCGGATCGTGAAGGCGTCGACTACATCAACAGCGTTGATATAACGCTTCGCTTTCGGTCTCACGAGTGCGTGGGCGGACCTCTCCCCTCGTTGTTATGCCATCACCATGGTCTTGCGTGTTCGTAGGAATTTTTTTGAAATTACTACGTTCCCCAACATCACATTCATTCACGAATTGAGCATTTTCTCGCTTCATTCGAGTCCACCAATATGACTGCTTGAGGTCATGGTACATCTTCGTACTTCCAGGATGAATGGATAGAAGCGAATTGTGAGCCTCGTTCATAATGACTTTTCGCAGATCACCCTTAGGAACCACAATCCGGTCCTCGAAGAAAAGAGTATCTTTGTCATCAACTTGGAAGCACTTGTACTTGGAAATGCCCTTGTCGATACCACGTTTCACCTTTTTCACCATGGCATCCAGAAGTTGAGCCTCACGAATCTGATCTTCCAAAGTAGGAGAGACTATGAGGTTGGCAAGAAAGCCTTGAGGAACAACTTGAAGATTCAGCTTGCGGAAAGCTTCACAAAGATCCGGCTGAAAGGGCTTGAGGATTAGACTGTTGCAGTAAGCCTTCCTGCTCAAAGCATCTGCAATGACATTGGCCTTGCCCGGAGTATATTCAATACTTGGGTTGTACTCTTGAATCATTTCGACCCATCGAGTCTGCCTGAGGTTGAGGTTGGGCTGAGTGAAGATGTACTTGAGACTCTTGTGATCGGTGAAAATGTCCACTTTCCTTCCCAACAAGAGATGTCTCCACGTTATCAATGCATGGACAACTGCCGCCAACTCAAGATCGTGAGTGGGGTAGTTCTTTTCGTTGGGCTTCAAGCTGGCGAGAGGTATAGGCCACAACTCTCTTCTCTTGCATTAACACAACACGAGACCTTGAAGAGAAGCATCACAGAAAACTTCAAATGGCTTGGATTCATCGGGAGGAGTCAAGGCGGGGAGCTGTAACGAGTTTCTCTTTGAGGGTATTGAAAGCAACGTCACACTCGGGAGACCGGACATACTTCACATGCTTACGGAGGAGGTTGGAAAGAGGCTTTGCAATCTTGGAGAAGTTCTCAACGAATCTTGACAATAGCTTGCAAGACCAAGAAAACTGCGGAGCTGCTTGACATTACGAGGAGGTTCCCAATTCACAATTGCGGACACCTTCTCGGGATTAACTAGCGATGCCCTTGGCGGAGATGATATGACCAAGATAAAGCACTTCATCAAGCCAAAATTCACATTTGGAGAACTTAGCATAGAATTGGTACTCTCGAGCTTGTCTAGCACCAATCGCAAATGTTTGGCATGATCCTTCTTATTCTTGGAAGACCAAAATATCATCAAGATAGACCAAGACGAATTCATTGGTGTAGGGGTTGAATATGAAGTTCATCATCCGAGAGAATGTCGGAGGAGCATTGACGAGGCCGAAAGACATGACAGTATATTCATAAGAACCAAAGCTTGTTCTGAATGCTGTCTTGGGAATATCTTGTTCACGAATGCGAATCTGATGATAACCCATACGAAGGTCAAGCTTGGAGAACACTGTAGCACCTTTGAGTTGCTCAAAAGCTCATTGATGTTGGGAAGTGGATACTTGTTCTTGATAGTCTTCTTATTCAATGGACGGTAATCGGCATAAAGTCGGTCCGTGCCATCCTTCTTACGGACAAAAGAACACCACAACCCCAAGGAGATGAACTCGGTCGATCAGACCAGACGCTCTTGTTCATCGAGCTGCTTCTTCAATTCCTTCAGCTCATCAGGTCCAAGCTTGTATGGGCGCTTGCAAAGCGGGTTCGATGCGGGCTCAAGATCGATATGAACTCAACTAGCCGATGAGGAGGCATACCGGAAGCTCTTACGGAAAGACATCTTGGTACTCACAAACGATGGAATCGAGAGATAGCATTCAGTTCGCCCTTCTCATTGAGGAAAACAACCGAATGGTTTCATCACGAGCGGCATAGATGATCACATCATTAGAAGAGTGAGTCAATTGAATTTCACAGCAGCACAATCAAGCTGAGCTTTGTGCTGATAAAGCCGATCCATTCGAGAATAAGATCAATATCCGAGTCACCAAGAACAATTGGTTTAGCCAGAAATCTATAATCGCCCATCTTGATACCGACATTTGGAACCAACATGGTAGATCTCAAACGCTTAGCCGGAGAAATAACTTGCATAGCTTTAGGTAATGCCTCTGTATCAAAATTGTGCTTCGATGCAAAAGGATATGACATGAAAGAATGCGATGCACCAGTATCAAATAAGACTTTTGCAGGAATATCATTAACTGAGAGATTACCCATTAACACATCAGAAGATTCCTCCGCTTGAGCTGCATTCATCATATTGACCTTGGCATACTTTGGATTATGCTTGACCTTTGCATTGCTGGAAGATTTCACAGAGGAGGAGGCGGAAGGCGCCTCTGGTTGAAGCACTTGTTAGCATAGTGACCTTTCTGCGACATTTGTTGCAAGTCACCTCGAGAGCGGACGGTGGTAAGGAGCACTTGACCTTGGAGCTTGAGAACTAGACTTGTTACGATAGCTTGGGTTGGGTGGGTGGGAAGATCCACGGCCACCTGAGTTCTTCTGCTAATAAGGCCGGCGGAACGGAGGAGGAGGAAGGTAGAACTTCGCTGCTTGCTGCCACTTGAGAGGAAGAAGAAGACTGAACTGCATCCCTGATTCTCTTCTTAGAAGCCTCACATTTGAGCTGGGCAGCTTCTTGCTTGAGCCATGTTGTAGAAATCATCATACTTATCGGCTCAAAAGCACAAGAGCTAATTGCAGATCTTCTCTCGGACCACCTCGAATTGATAGATCATACTCTTTTCATCAGCACGTCTTGCTTAGCAAAAGCAGCGAGCTCGAACTGGATATTGTATTGATAGACAGACATGATGCCTTGCTTGAGATTGCGGAACTCCTCACGCTTGCTCTCAACAACACTTTTGAATGTGATGAGCTCGAAATCACGCGGAACTCATCCTGTAATGACACGACCTCCTCTGGAATCTTTGTATTGCTGGTACCACTCAGAGCTTGATCCTTGAGTTGAAGCGATGCAAACTTGACAAAGTCCTCGGTCGACATTGCTACAATCAAAATGCTTGCAGATGTCCACTAACCAATCGTCAGCGTCTCGTGGCCTCGACACGAAACCGAAAGACTTCGCTGATTAGCGAGGAACCGACCGAGAGTAGCAAAGTGCGGCTGATTGTTGCCTTGACCTTGATTTCCTTGAATGCCTTGCCCTTGAGTACGTTCTTGCAAGAGCTGCAAAATCATCTGAGCATTGGCATTGGTGGCTGCCATGATAGCTTGCCAGGCCTCTGGAGGCGGAGGTGGAGGCGGAGGTGGAGGTTGACCGATCCCCATCATTGCGATCCGGATTGAGACGCGTTGGCGGAGCCATCTGAAGAGGGTGACATCCGTTAGTCCTTTGATAGACAAATAGATAAGTAGAATCAACGGATAGAAATTGCAACATATAGTCTTCACAATAAACATTGAACAAGAATGAGCGAATGAATTCCAAAGTTAATCATCACACGTCCATTAAGGTGAGAAGCCACTTAGATAAAGATATGGAAACAACATCATCTTAGAAACAAATCGAATATCACAACTGAAAACAAAAGATTGGCTTCTAGAATGAGCGGAACAAACACATGATAGAGATTTACGCCCAAAGTGTTAGTGGTGGGGCCCACACGGACACGACGTATAGCGGACGTCACGAATGACAAACAAGGCGTCCCGAATCAGCATAGCCAAGGATTCTTTAAGGCGTCTCGCGACCATTGTAAATCGACCGTGAATGGGCGGACCACTAGACGTTGAACCCCAATCTCAAATCATACATCCATCGGAAAGAATATCACTGTAAGCTACTAGAATTCCCACCTATAAACTCCGAAACTTTACGGTTATGCAATCTGGTGTTGGGGATACAGGGACACAAAATATATCACCCAAACTAACAATACCTAGATCCATTGTATCCATCCGTCAACACATAACCAAGAAATCCTCGAAATCGTGTACCTCGACCTTGAAAAACATCCGTTATACAAGTCATGGCAATACTCCCTTTTCGCCTCGAGATTGGGCTATCGGGGTTATCTCACCAACAACTGCACAAAAGAGATTTCGATGTCGGCAAAACTCGGTATTCGAATCTGCAAGCGATAAAATTGTGACGACAACACCTCGGAGCTCAACTCCCGGGACACCGCCACAACCCCTAAATGTCAGGAGGCACCAAGAACAATGTTCTCGTCACAAAACCATCGGAACGAACCCAAGATACCCACGTGATCCTAAAATTTTTTAGTGAAATTTGAGGAGAGAAGAGTCAAAACTCTCGTCGGGAGACCTCACAGAGCGACGAAGGACTGGGAGTAAAAAGAATCCTACTCTCGATATATATAATCCTAAGACTCAAAACATTTTCCATTCTAGACTCAACAACGCCAGCAAACAATCAAGTAGGGGCTCCTAAGTCGGGAAGGCTCGATTACCAACTTAGCGCCCCGATGCGGCTATATCTCCCACGTGTCGAGGAGCGACTTAGAGGCATAACCGCATTGAAAGCAATGTCGCAAGTGAGGTAATCTTCACACAACCCATGTAATAAATAAGGAAAGAGATACATAGTTGGCTTACAATGCCACTTCACACAATACATAAATAAACATCCATCATTCAAAGTACACTCAAGGTCCGACTACGGAACCAAAATAAAAGAAGATACCCCAAATGCTACAGATCCCGAATCGTCCCAGCTGGGCACCACTACGATCATCGGGAAAAGACACATAGTAACGACCACGTTCCTCGTCGAACTCCCACTTGAGCTCGGATCGTCACACCAGACCGCATCGTCGGCACTGCAACTGTTTTGGTAGAATCTGTGAGTCACGGGGACTCAGCAATCTCACACCCGCGAGATCAAGACTATTTAAGCTTATAGGAAGGACAGGGTAGTAAAGTGGAGCTGCAGCAAGCGACTAGCATATATGGTGGCTACATCGCAAAAGAGAGCGAGAAGAGAAGCAAAGCACGGTCGTGAAGCTAATAGCGATCAAGAAGTGATCCTGAACTACTTACGTCAGACATAACTCCAACACCGTGTTCACTTCCGGACTCCGAGAAGAGACCATCACGGTTACACACGCGTTGATGTGTATTTTATTTGAGGTCAACTTTGGGTTTTCTACAACCGGACATTAACAAATTCCCATCTGCCTCATAACATGGGCACGGCTTTGAAAGATATTACCTGCGGGGTGTCCCAACTTAGCCCATTATAAGATCTCACGGTCAGCGAAGGATATTCCTTCTACCGGGAAGACCCGATCAATCTCGAATCCCGGACTACAAGACATTTCGACAACAATAAAACAAGACCAGCAAAGCCACCCGATTGTGCCGACAAATCCCGATAGGAGCTGCACATATCTCGTTCTCGTGGCACATCCGGATGAGACAGGCTACTGAGTAAAACCAAGCCTCGAGTTTCCCGTGGTGGCCCTTGGTATGCTCGGTTCGGCCAGCACTCGAAGGAGCACTGGTCCGGGGGTTAAAATAAAGATGACCCTCGGGCTCGCGAAAACCCGGGGAAAAAGGCTTAGGTGGCAAATGGTAAAACCAATGTTGGGCCTTGCTGGGACGAGTCTTATTCAAAGCGAACTGTCAAGGGGTCCCATAAATCACCCAACCGTGTAAGGAACGCGAAATCAAGGAACATAACACGGTATGACGGAAACTAGGGTGGCAAAGTGGAACAAAACACGGGCATAAGGCCGAGCCTTCCACCCTTTACCAAATATATAGATGTATTAATTATAGCAGATATATATTGTGATATCCCCAACAAGTAAACATGTTCCAACAAGGAACAACATCTCCATGTTCCAACAAGGAACAAACTTCGCTATAAGAGGGCTGAGCAAAGCGGTAACATAGCCAATCAACGGTTTGCTAGGAAAGGATGGTTAGGGGCTGACATGGCAATATGGGTGGCATGATATAGCAAGTGGTAGGCATCGCAGCATAGGCATAGCAAAAGAGCGAGCAACTAGCATAGCAAAGATAGAAGTGATTTCGAGGGTATGGTCATCTTGCCTGCAAAGTTCTCAGAGTTGTCGAAAGCTTGATCCTCGTAAGCGTTCTCAACAGGTTCCTCGTTCACGTACTGGTCTCCCGGCTCTACCCAAAGCAACAACACAAACAAAGGAACCACAATAAATCACGGTGCAATGCACAATCAACATGATGCAAAACATGACATGATATGCATGATGTGATATGCAATGCTTATGTGCGCTCCGGAAGGTAAATGATGAACCAGGCATCAACTTGGCAAACCAAGTATGCCACTGGAAAGATGAGATGATTTCGGTTGAAATCGATATAAAGATCACCGGAATCGGATGCACGGTTTGGAAATGACAAGCAAAACAAGAATGGCACAAATCTGCCATTAACAGCATGATGCCACTTAGCAAGCAACAATTAATTAAGCTACTGCACCCAAACGTACCAACAAAGTACATGGCAGTGATCTAAACAAGATGCTCGACAAAAGATGAGCACTGAGCTATGGCTAGTTCACATCATAACAGGTTCAAACAAGCATGGCAAAAGTGCACAAAATATCAGGCTGGACATGGCAAAAACAGCATCAGGTTGCAATGTTCAGAGCAATAAAACTACATGCTACAGGAACTTAAAATAGCAAAACATGGCATGGCATGAATCTACTCAAAGCATAGAACAAAAGTCCCTTACTAACCATAAGCCAAAAAGGATTAGAAAATATAGTAACACCCATGTCAATATTGAAAGTTTCGTTAACAGATTCAGCAACATGACATGTCAAAAACTGATAACGAGTAGGCATGTTTACAAGCTCAATGCACTCACTACAGAGCCTTATATGATAAACTAAGCATACATACATCAAGAAGACATGACAAAGAAGACATACATGGCAAGAAAAATAACATAGCATACATGGATCAACCACAACAACCTAGGCAAAATTGAATAACATGTAAACAATCTGCCAGGAAACATTTGATAGCAAAAGTAGAGCTCGATTGACTCAAGCTATGGCACTCAATAATTGCAAACAAGGGCATGGATGGATAGAGCAAGATATGTTTTACAAAACATCCTTACTGAAGTATCTCAAAATATGCATGGATCTCTCGGTATCATCAAGTTAACATGGCATCAAAATCAGCTAAAACAGGGCTGAAATCAGCAACATCAGGACACCTACTTTGCATGCTTGTGCTAGTCACCACATAGATCACAAAAATACATGGCATACACTCCTGGAAAGATGGCATGGCATATTACAAAACACATGTAGGACTCAAATTCATAGGGTGCACACATTAATCATGGCAAAAATAACAAAAGTGCAAGTTCTGTTAAGAAACAGAAACTAACATCACATAGCACTCTTCTAACAGCATTTCGGGCATCAAGATGAGCTCAAATGAAAATGATGCAATGGAATGAAATGATCTACTCTTCGAGGCGAACATTTTGATATATTATACGCGCAAAATGGATCTACAGATGCAAAGATACACTACGGAGAAATTGCAACAAAATAACAATAGATGCAAAATAACTTAGAGAAAAAAATAGGAGGGGGAAGAGAAGTCAACGGGCTCCTCGGACCCGATCGGATCCGGCCGGGATCCGGGTCGGCGGATGGCGGTGGCGGCAGAGCTCGCCGGAGCCCGGCGAGGAGGAGGAAGGCGGCGGCCGGGCTCGCCGCCGGAGAGGAGGAGAGGTCGCCATGGGGCTGGCGGCCGGCCGTGGGTGGACGCGAGCAGTGGCGCAGGCGGCGGCGGGCTCACGGAGAGGAGGCGCGACGGCGTGTGAGAGGCGAGGGGCCGACCGGTCGCGGTCGGCGGAGGAGGGGGGCCACGGCGCTGGGCGGCGCTGGGCGTCCGGGCCGGAGGGCGGCCCGGAGGTCTGGCGAAGTGGGGGGCGCCAGGCGCTGTCGACGTGGCAGCCCAGTAGCCGGGCGGCGGCGGCGGACGCGTCTGCTCGCCGGACGTGTCCGCGGGCGGAGGGCAAATTTTAGGGTTTGGGGTGGAATGATCCGGATTTTTCGGGAGGTGTTTAAATAGGCATAGAGGAGCTAGGAGAGTCCAAATGAGGTGTAGTTTTCGCCACACGATCGTGATCGAACGACGGAGAGCATGGAAGTGACTTAGATGGGTTATTGGGCTGTTTTGAAGGGTGTTGGGCTGCAACTTAAAAGAGGCCTTTGCGAGAGTGCGGTTAACTGTTGGAGTACCAAACGAGCTCCAAATGACCGAAACTTGACCGGTGGTCACGGTGGTATACCAAGGCCACTAGACAAACCTCGGTCCATTTCGAGAAGGTTTAATACCGCACACGGAAAGCGTAAAAGGGACCGCCGGGGAGATAGGAGTGCCGGATTGCAAAAGCGGACAACGGAAAAATGCTCGGAATCATGAGGCGAACACGTATGCAAATGCGATGCACATGATGACATGATAAAATGCATGACATGGACAAAATGCAAAATGAAGAAAACCCAACCACGGAGGGAATATCATATATCAATGCCGAAAATGGCAAGAGTTGGAGTTACAAATATGGAAAGTTACTTCCGGGGTGTTACACCCGCGATCTTTAGTCATGGGCGGTGGCACCTCGCCAGCCTTGAAGAGCGCTTTCTAGATACCTTCGTGCGTCGCGCCGAAGAGCTCTAGCAGCCTCTTGTGCTTGGCTGGGTCGTACTCCCACAAATAGCAGGTCCGGCGTTGGCACGAAAGGATCCGGCGAATGAGCATAACCTGGGTCACATTCACAGGCTTGATCTTCTTGGTTATCATGTTCTGCACGCATGTCTGGAGCCTAGTTATCTCGTTCGAAGATCCCCAGGTCAGGCCCTTCTCTTGCCAGGAAGCAAGCCGCATCAGAACTCCAGATCGGAATTTGGGGGCTGCCACCCAATCGGTGTCACGCAGCTCGGTGATGTAAAACCACCCCGATTGCCATCCCTTCACCATCTCCACGAAGGAGCCTTCGGGCCAGGTGACATTGGGAATCTTGCCCACCATGGCGCCTCCGCACTCTGCTTGTTGACCGCTCACCACCTTCGGTTTCACATTGAAGGTCTTCAACCATAGGCCGAAGTGAGGTGGGATGTGGAGAAAGGCCTCGCACACGACGATAAATGTTGAGATATTGAGGATAAAGTTGAGGGCCAGATCATGGAAGTCCAACCCATAGTAAAACATCAATCCACGGACAAATGGGTGAAGAGGGAATCCCAGCCCGCGGACAAAGTGTGTGAGAAACACAACCCTCTCATGGGGCTCGGGGGTAGGGAAGATTTTCCCTTTTGCCAGGAGTCGGTGAGCAATCTCCTTGGCTAAATATCCGGCCTCCCGGAGCTCCGTGATGTCCTTCTTCTTGACGGAGGAAGCCATCCACTTGCCTCCAGCTCCGGATCCGGACATGTTTGGAGTGCCTTTTCGAACGAGGATAAGCTAAAACTTGGGCGCTAGAGCTCAAGGACGGAAGGATGGAAGAGAAAGGGCGTGGGTAAGGGGAGTGAGTCCTTGTCCCCTTATAAAGGTAGCGAATATCAAGCGCCTCCCCACTCGTCCTAAAAACTCGCCTATTCCCAAGGGCTGTATAAACGACACAGTTGGATTACCCATGCCCGCATTGATGAGAACCCCGCGATAAGGGGACACGATCTCTGCTTTGACAAGACGTGCCAATGGCAACCACGTCTCAAAAATGTGGAGCGGCAGACGAAAAACGGTTCGAAATTATGACCGGACAGACGTGATGCCGTGCTATAAAAAAGCTGTTAGCGGATAGAACTCGTGTATATATATATATATATATATATATATATATATATATATTCTCTCTGGGTTGTGTATGGTGTGTATGTGGAAGGTCCGGATACTATCATCGCGTCCGAAAACTATCTTGGAGTTCGGACAGCGGAACCCGCCTTGCAACGCCGAAGACAATCTGCGCGCCAGACTCCTCGTCATTGAAGCCAGGTTCAGGGGCTACTGAGGGAGTCCTGGACTAAGGGGTCCTCGGGCGTCCGGCCTGTTATCCATGGGCTGGACTGACGGGCTGCGAAGACATGAAGGCCGAAGACTATACCCGTGTCCGGATTGGACTCAACTTGGCGTGGAAGGCAAGCTCGGCGACCAATTATGAAGATTCCTTCTTATGTAATCGACTCTATGTAAACCCTAGATCCCCCTAGTGTCTATATAAACCGGAGGGGTTAGTCTGGAAAGCATACATACACATTACCATAGTCATATAGGCTAGACTTCTAGGGTTTAGCCATTACGGTCTCGTGGTAGATCAACTCTTGTAACACTTATATCCATCAAGGTCAATCAAGCAGGAAGTAGGGCATTACCTCCATAGATAGGGCCCGAACCTGGGTAAACATCGTGTCCCCTGTCTCCTGTTACCATCGATCCTAGACGCATAATTCGGGAACCCTACCCGAGATCCGCCGGTTTTGATACCGACAAGAGGACCGGCCAGGGCAGGCTGCGCCCCGCCCCCCTTGGGAGTCCGAATTGGACAAGGAGGGGGCGCCCCCCTTTTCCTTCTCCCTCTCCTCCTTCCTTTCCCCCTCCTAGTAGGAGTAGGAAAGGGGAGTCCTACTCCTACTAGGAGGAAGACTCCTCCTCTCCTGGCGCGCCACAAGGGCCGCCCGGCCTCCCCCATTGCTCCTTTATATACGGGGGCATGGGGCACCCTAGAACACACAAGTTGATTGTTTCCAGCCGTGTGCGGTGCCCCCCTCCACCATAATCCACCTCGGTCATATCGTCGTAGTGCTTAGGCGAAGCCCTGTGCCGGTAGCTTCATCATCATCGTCACCACGTCGTCGTGCTGACGAAACTCTCCCTCGACACTCTGCTGGATCATGAGTTCGTGGGACGTCATCGAGTTGAACGTGTGCTGAACTCGGAGGTGTCGTGCGTTCGGTACTTGGATCGGTCGGATCATGAAGATGTACGACTACATCAACCGCGTTGACAAAACACTTTCGCTTACGGTCTACGAGGGTACGTGGACAACACTCTCCCGCTCGTTGCTATGCATCACCATGATTTTGCGTGTGCATAGGATTTTTTTTGAAATTACTACATTCCCCAACACATCCATCAATAGCAAGACGCAGTGCGCCTCCTGGCGTCATCCACGTGGCCAGAAGGGGCTGAGCAGGTACTATAGTGGCGATGATTTTACTATGCAACACTGGAGAAAAATTGCTCGTGAGTATCGGGTGGATCTTCGCTCCTCACACGGTCATACGCATCATCAGAGCATCTCCAGCAACCGCCCAACGCGCGGCGCACTAAAAAGTACTTTGCAGTGCGCCCATCGCCTGGAAAAGCGCGGCGGGCATCACTGACTCCAGCAGACGCGCTAAAATTTAGCGCGCACGTAGCTCCAGCAGCCGCGCGCGCTATTGCACGAACATTGCGTACATATTTAAAAAAACCGATACATAATAAAATTCATAGATAAAAATGATACATAGATATTTTGCATAGTTCCATAGCATAGATAGATAAAAACTACGGTGCAACGACATAAAAAACGACTAGATAGTGCAACTACAACCTACTCCCAGTCGTCCTCCTCATCATCATCATCATCCTCGCTGGTCTGGTCCGAGGTATCGAGCCACATGTCCTCCCAACGAGGATCATTATCCGTAAAGATCGACTGCCTACCTGCTTCAACGATATCGCACTGCGATAACGCCAGGGCCTTCCGCCGACGCGTGTCCAACCGATCCGCACGGCGCTTTGCGGTCCTCTCCACCCAGTAGACTTGCTAGTTGGCGACGTCCTCCGGGTGGCGCCGACGCCACTCCGCCATGCCTCGCTCGTCCTCCTCGGCAATGAGGAGGCGGCGCTGCAGCCGAGTGAGCTCCGCACGGTCCTGGTCCGTGATAAGACGAGGAGGAGGGGCGACGTCCTGCGCCTGTTGGCGCATGTAGACGTCTTGGAAGTTCATCTACGCGCGCGGCCTGTCTAGGCGCCACGCCGCTGCGTCGTATGCGCGGGCGGCCTCTTGCGCAGTCTTGAAGGTGCCGAGGCCGAGCCGGACGTCGCCGGACCGGATCTCGGCGTAGTACCAGCCGTTGAGGCGCTGGCGAACACCGCGGTAGCCCGACGCTCCTCGGCGGCGCGGCGGCATGGTGGCGCGTCGGTGGCGGGGTGCTGGAGCGGCGAGGAAGCAAAGGGAGCTACGAGGAAGCGGGAGAGAGCGCGCGTGGCAGTGTGGATAGCCGCGTGGCGAGCGTCGCAATTTATAGGCGCGCCGGAAGCGGTGCGCCAAATCTAGCGCGCGAGATGCCGCCTTTTCCCGCGCGGGCAATCGTTTCCCGCGCGCTAGTTTCCCGCCATTGCTGGAACGCGCGAAAACATCCCGCAGGTGCTAAAAAGCCAGTTTACCCCGCCTTTTGGCGCGGCTGTTGGAGATGCTCTCAGCTCCTCGTATGCAGCGTCTCTCCCTCTTTTTCAGTTTTCCGCCCAATTAACTAGGGTTTCCCTTGCCGCCGTCGCCCTCTCCCCATCGCTCCTCTGCCGCTGCCCACTGGAGGAAGGCTCGCTTCTCCCTCGAGTCTTCTACTCTTGGGATGCTCTGCAAGCAAGGTGCGGCGCTGCTCCTCCCCGACGGTAAGGCGACAGCGGCAACCCTGCTATATCACCAATCGGTGATGCTCCTCATGTGGCAAGACATGATGACCTCGTGGTGACTCTCTCTCTCTCTCATGCCCTACAACCTTGCAGCCCGGGGGACAATGGGGCGACCATCACCGGCCCTCCACAGAAAAGCTATTGGGGGAAGCAGCTGCACTATGTAGACGGGGCCAAGCAGGTCGAGGAGCTCGCCTGCGGTGATTGTCCGATGGGTTATGCGTCCATGCGTACCACTTCTTTGTTGTTTTATGTGCTCGACGTTGAACTCTATTGGTGTTGTACTGTTGTTCCAATTCGATTTCATTAGTTAGATGAGCTTTATAGATTACACAATCAACATAACTTCTAAGTAATCAGGTTTTTGGCAAGGACACATGATGATCTCTACTCGATTACTAATAGTAATCACTTCCCTGCAGGTCCTTTGCTGTATGTTATACCATGGACAAAAGCTAGAGGTGGATGCAAATTTCTGCACGAGCCTCAGCTTCCTTGATGGTTGAACCGATTATTTAATTTGCTCATGGGTTGTTAATGAGGTAACCTTCTTTGTGAATTTGTTTAAACAACATAACACTACTAATTTTTTTTATGAATTCATAAGTAGAACTTCTTCTCTATTCGAATTGAATCTATCCAAGGAACCTCTGAGGCAACACCATCATCTGCTTCTTGTTTCAGTTATAAATCTCGGGCTGTCTAAACCTGAAAAAATCAGTGATGTGTATAGTATGAGTTTCACTATTATACTTAAACATGACGAGGTGTGTTCTTTCCCCTCTATCACATATAGTTATGAGTTCAATAATTACTATTCTTACTCCATTATGTTCAATATCAAGCTGATATCTCTTGATGTGCACAATACTACAATAGTCGAACAAATATTTTTATGGTATGATTTTTTCGCTATCAAGCTGATACTAGATTTATTTGTTGGTTTGTGTTCTTCATTAGTTCTTCCTTTGCTTGATGTTCAACATGTTGATGTTGCATGGAAGCATTGGAAGCTAAAAAAATTTACATGCCTTACCGAAAAAGGCTTTCGTCCCGCTTTATAAATAAAGCAAACCGCCAAGAGCACATACAAGGTCTAGTTCAGAACTCACACACCCAAGTCACACAACAATAAGTCCAGAGGTACTGCTGAGGGCACAGCTCAACAAGCCCAAAACACACACGAATAAGAAACAGGCTTAGCCGGGGCCAAGGCCGGAGAGCAAACAGACGACTAATCAGGCTCATGCGGAGGCGGCGGTGGTGGCGGCGACAGGCGGACGGCCATCGAGCGGAGGCCGGCGATGAAGGCGGAGATGGCGTCCCGGTCCCGCAGGCGGCTAAGCGGCCGCCAGAGCTGCAAGTAACCAGACAGTTTGAAGAGAGAGTCAGTAGATCGTCGAAGAGGGGAGCGCTGAATCACAAGCTTATTACGAATAGTCCAGAGCGTTCACGCAAGGACCCCAATCTCAAGCCACCTAATGTGGCGAGAGGACAGCGGGGAGGCCTGAAGCTCGGCGAAGAGGTCGGGAAAGTTGGAGTGGAACCAATCCCCACCAACCGCCTCTCTAAAGCAGCTCCATACGAACTGAGCAGACACGCAGAGAAGAATATGTGGTTCGAGTCTTCAGGGGAATCACAAAGGGGGCAGAGGCCAGAGCCCGGGCCATTGCGCTTGCGGACCTCAACTTCAGACGGAAACCGGCTGTCGGTGTCAAAACCGACGGATCTCGGGTAGGGGGTCCCGAACTGTGCGTCTAGGCGGATGAAAACAGGAGACGAGGGATACGATGTTTTTACCCAGGTTCGGGCCCTCTCGATGGAGGTAATACCCTACTCCTGCTTGATTAATATTGATGGTATGGGTAGTACAAGAGTAGATCTACCACGAGATCAAGGAGGCTAAACCCTAGAAGCTAGCTTATGGTATGATTGTTGTTCGTCCTACGGACTAAAACCCTCCGGTTTATATAGACACCGGATAGGTTAGGGTTACACAGTAGTCGGTTACAATGGTAGGAGATCTACATATCCGTGATCGCCAAGCTTTCCTTCCACGCCAACGGAAAGTCCCATCCGACACGGGACAAAGTCTTCAATCTTGTATCTTCATAGTCTTGGAGTCCGGCCGTGACGATAGTCCGCTATCCGGACACCCCTAGTCGGGACTCCTCAAGAGTAGCCCGAACCAGGCTTCAATGACGACGAGTCCGCGCGATATTGTCTTCGCATTGCAAGGCGGGTTCCTCCTCGAATACTTCATAGAAGGTTTTGAACACAAGGATAGTGTCCGCTCGCAAAACAAGTTCCACATAACACCGTAGAGAGAATAATTTTGCACAGATCTGCCGACGATTCCGCGGCATGACATCACACCACGGCCAGGCCTTTATATGAATCGTTTTTTGTTGTTCCACCTCATCGTGTTTAGTGAGGCGGTTTCCTTGGCATATCTTATCAAAGCATAGATCGTGCCCCCTTATTCCGGGATTCTCATCAATACGGACGTGGGTAACCCAACCGTGCCCGTTGGCCTGCCTTCTCAATCAAAGGCGAGTCCTAATCGACCACGGGGTGGGCTCTTGGTATTCAACCTCTTTATAATGAGACCAAGGCCCTCTTCTTTTTACACCCTCCATCGAGTTCGCCTCGCGCTTCGAGTTCCAACACCCAAAGCTTCAGATTCAGGCGCTTCGGACTTTCGACGATGTCGGATCCGACCAAACGGTCGATGGATGTCTTCCTCCGTCCACGAAGAAGATGTGCTAAAGCTGCGCGACGCTTGAGTATCTAACCGGCGAGATCTTGCATAGGCTGCCTGCTCCAGGGCAGGTCATTCCCACTCCTGAGCCCGGCGAGAACGTGGTGTTCGTGTCCCACTTCCTTCGGGGTTTAGGCTTCCCGACGGATCCCTTTGTGTGAGGGCTCATGTTTTATTATGGGCTTGATTTCCATGACTTGAATCCGGAGTCCATCCTCCATATCTCGTCATTCATTGTCGATGTGAGGCTTTCCTCCATATTACCCCCACTTTGGATTGTGGCTCAAGACCTTCAAGGTGGAGCCAAAAATGATCGAGGGCAACAAGCAGAATGCGGAGGGGCGGTCATAAGCAAATGTGCTAATGCTCCGTGGCCCGAGGGCTCTTTTCAAGAGGAGCTTGGTTTGTGGCAACGGGAGTGGTTTTATATCACCGCTCCTGGGGGCACCAAATGGGCGGCGCCCCGCCTTCCGCCGGGTCCACCACAGCGGCTGGCATCATGGGTCAACAAGGGGCTCGACTGGGGCCGCCCAAGGACGTTCCTTGCTGCAGGCCGATTCGAGACCTCCAGAAAGAGGATCAATCTGGTCGCGATGGCGCAGGTTATGGTGATCCGGCGCCTTCAGCCCTGCAAACGCCGCCTCCGTGCTGTGGGAATTCAATCCCGAGGGACCACGAGCTCTCCAAAATTTTATGGGCACGACGCCCGTGGAGATGTATAAACTGTTCTTCGGATCACAAGAGAAGTGTCCGGACTTGACCGAGGACGCAGGACTAAGCTGCAATCGCCCGGATACTCAAGTAAGTAGTCCTGTAACCGGACAAGCTGTTCATTCATTTATTTTATATATATGCCCTTTAAAGGAGCCGTTTCTTGAATAGGAGTGGATAGCCAAGGCAAAGCTAATAAGGTGTCCGGCTCCCCTCCCCGAGACCACGCCGGACCCCATGTTGGCCAAGATGTTGAAGGTCGCGCCTTTTGAAAAAGGCGAAGGGGGGAACGGGGAAGCAACTGCCTCTACGAAAGAGGCTATCAAGGAAGGAGGGATTAAAAGTCCCATCCTTCAAGGAGAGAAAAGGACCGCTTCGGAAGATCCGGAGGTCAAGGCCTCAAAGAAGGGAAAGGAATCTTCGTCAGAGAGTCCGGCGCTGGGAAGTAACCCAGCCGCACTATTTCCCCAAGGGGATCAGCCCTCCAGCGAGCCGTAAGTGAAAAGAAGGGGTCTTGTAAATAAGGAACATCCCTGTATTTATTCATGAATATAACCGAAATTGTACCTTGTAGTTCGGACCTCAGCCCTTCTCAGCAGAGCTCGTCTTCGGGGGATCTTCTTCCGGAGATGATGGAGAGCGAAACGCCTCCACCTGTCACACCCTCATGTGAAGCGGACGACCGGGAGGTGTCGTCGCGGAGGGTTCCCCAAGTCCGGCGGGCCGGAAGGTCCGCGCCAAGTGGTGTGCGGTCGGAGGAGTGAAGGATCTGCGGGCGAAGCGGCTATTCGAAGATCACCGTGTTTCTAATGGGTACGGTGATTGAAAAGATTGCATCCATGAGAGCGGATTGCATGAAGCCGTCGAAGCTTACTAACGGGGTTTGAGTACGCAAAAATGCTGTACCTTCTGACAGTTATGCATATAAAATGCGCCCTGTATAGATAGTAGGCCCTGAGACTCGGTATGTTGTCAAAATTGACAACATGCCGAGGATCAAATTCTTAGTTATAACATATCGCCACTCCTAAACAGGTGGCGGGGCGTCCAGAGGCCAGCCGGACTGATGAATATGCCGAACTAAAGCGGCAACTTGACGAGGGGGATGCGGACATCGCGCTGGTCAATAAACGGTTTGACGAGTCACAAGGTATGCGACTTCTATGCGGACACCTGGTAAGGGGGCTTGACGCCCATGTCTTACTATTCATATGCTTAATGCAGATGGTGCCGCTACCGTGGAGGAGCTGCGGGCGGAACTCGCCCGAGCAAAAGAGCAAGCCAGGGTCAGTAATGCGGCCGCTTTAAAGGCGGCCGAAGAGCTAGAAGCCGAACAGGCTGCTCACTGCCGAAGCAAAGAGGAAATGGCCGATATGGCAAAAAAGTTAAGGAACATTACCGATTGCTGCGAGGTTCTTGAAAAAGAATGTCAAGCGGAACAAGAGGGCTTGAAAAAGGCCGCCGCCGAATCCAAGAATGCCCAATCGGCTTTGAGAGCTGCCAGGGAGGAGCTGAGTCAGGCCGGGGCAATTGCGGCTGGAAAACCGTTTCTGCTGCGGAGGAAATATACAGATCCAAAGTATGCTCAGTTGGATAAGTTGTGGAGTTCGGAGGATGCTTATTTGGACTTGGCGGCGAAGCTGCGTGATTGAGCACTTCCGGGCCGGAAGGGGCCTGAAGGAAGAGCTATATTGGTCGCAATTCCATAGTCCGGAGCGTCCTCTGCCGCTGACCGATCGGTTGGCCGAATGGGCCGAGCTGAATCGATTGTCCGGATTTGCCATGAAGCATGTCTTGACTAACTTGTGGCCGGGCGGACCCCAGCCGAAGAGCTATTTTGGTTTAGTGCAGCAGTTCCTTGGTGCGGTACCGCGTATCGACGCAATGAAGCGATCGGCGTGTATTGAGGAGCGCGGATGCCTCTTGCCCGTGTCAAGACATCTTGGCAGAGATGAAGGCCACCGACGTTGCATCCCAAGATTCGGACGAAGCCGAGTACCGCCGAGCACTACTTTGAAGAAGTCCGCGGGCGCTCGCTTAATAGAGACGCATGCTCGAAGGATATTATGTTTAAATGACATGTATGATTTGTGAAAACAATGTTTTAATATAATATAAGATCTTTTTATACTTGTGCGTTCAAGTAGTAAACTACTCCCTGTGCGGCCGTTTATGTATATGTATATATAACCTGAAAGATGGCAGTCCTTGGCTTCAGCCCCCACGCACATAGTGCGGGGGTGTTTGCAAAGAAAGCGCTTTTTCACACTTAATCCAACGTCTTGGTCCTGTTAAGGAGGTGATAGCGTAGCAAACCAGGCAACCGGACTATAATGCTTTATCACTTTCACTTAGCCATAGGAGTTCGAGGGTGGGGCTACTATATAGCCCCTGGGGGCACCGCACTCTCCCGAATCAAAAGTGCGTATGTGCTGATCGAAACCGGTCCTTCGTTAATGTGGAGGAATCCTAAACATTCTGTGAGTCATCAGTGGTTGACCGGTCTCTCGCTATATCATGACAGTCAGTTTTCGGCTTTCTCTCTTGAGGTGCTCGCGCCGGCGAACCGGGGCACAATCGCGATAGTTCTCCGGTGCCGCGTTAGCCGTGAAAACGGGCGTAAGGCAGCAAAACACAGGAGCCGGGCAACCCAACATTTGAGCAAAGACATGATTCGAGCTAATGCATATAAGGCCTAATCTCGAGACGCCGAATACTCCCTAAGGTATTCGGTCTTTATGAAAATGGGCAGAATAATGCCCTAAGCCCTGGTGTCAGTGCACGCAAAAAATTCTGGTGCGGCCAATGCCAAAGCACCAGCCTCCTCCTCGGTTATATTAAGGAACCGGGGATGTATATCAACAAGAGACAATGAAAAAGGTTTACGCAGGTCTTAATCTGAAAAGAATCCTTGCAGCGGGTCCCTACTGCACGCTGCGCTGTGTCTCCGTTGTGCGTATCACGGACGGGTGTAGCACATTGTTCATCTGTAAAAGAGAGGAACTTAGTTTAAAAGAAAAAGGATCGTGCGAAAGATGTACTTAATATTAAATAAACAGAGTACGGTTCGAAGAATTGAATAAAATTGAGCTTTATTGTCTCTTGTTATACATGCATGCGGCCCCTCGTATGGGGGTATGCCGCTAGTAGGCGCCGGACTCGTCTAACCGTGTCCGGGGTTTGAATGACCAATTCAGGTTCTTTGCCTAGCAGAGCCGGATAGCTGTGGGGCTGTCAAGGCAGTCTCCCGTTCTTCCGTGCTCGAGTAACACTTAATACTTCCTTTTAACGAGATGATGCCGCGTGGACCGGGCATTTTAAGTGTTAGAGATGCATAATGCGGTATTGCGTTAAAGCGGGCGAAAGCTTCGCGTCCCAATAGTGCTTGATGGCTACTTTTAAACGGGGCGATATGGAAGAGTAACCTTTCGCGACGGAAGTTGTCGGATGAACCGAACACAACTTCTAGCAGTATGGAGCCCGTACAATGGGCATATGGGCCTGACATTACTCCTTTAAAGGAGGTGTTGCTACAACGAATTTTGGTTGGGTTTATCCCCATCCTGTGGATTGTGTCCTGATATATCAGGTTTATGTCACTTCCGCCATCCATGAGGACTCGTGTAAATTGGAATCCGTCGATCATAGGATCCAGTGTCAGGGCAGTCCATCTTGCGTTCCGGATATTTTCGGAATAGTCACGATGGTCGAAGGTGATTGGTTTTGACAACCAGCAGCGGCGCGCCTTTTAGTGGGCGCCGCTCTTTTTCCTTTGATCACGTGAAGTGAGTTTACTGTTTTGACCTCTTGTGGGAAAGTTTTTTGTTTTCCGAGGCTCGCTTGTGGCGCTCGTCGTCATCTTCACTTGGTGTGTCGAGCCCCTTGTGTTGGCGTTCGGTCTGCGGACTGTTTGAAGACCCAACAATTTCGTGGGTATGGTTAGCGAGCCTCCAGAGTCTTGTGGATTTGACATTTCTTGTCCAAGATTTTGTTGAAGTTGGATAGCTCGTCGCTATTGTCCTTAAGGGCAGTTTTTGTTGTTCGCCGTGAGCTTTTGAATCCGGCGTTGGTGGCGTGCTCTTTGGACTGTTCCTTTTAATCCGGCGTTGGTCCTTGTTGCGCGTGGTTTCCATTTCCATCCCGGATTTGGATGTACTTGGGTCGCTGGTGCTGCATCTTGCTAGCAGCTATCCTCTCCGCACAAAAGCGGGTCATGAGGCTTGTTAATGCGGCCATTGTTCTTGGCTTTTCTTGGCCGAGGTGTCTGGCGAGCCATTCGTCTCGGACGTTGTGTTTGAAAGCTGCTAAGGCTTCGGCATCCGGACAGTCGACTATTTGGTTCTTTTTAGTAAGGAACCTATTCCAGAATTTCCGGGCTGACTCTCCGGGCTGTTGAGTTATGTGACTTAGATCGTCTGCATCCGGAGGGCGGACATAAGTCCCCTGAAAATTTGCCCGAAATGCATCCTCGAGCTCTTCCCAGCTTCCAATGGTATTTTCGGGGAGGCTCTTAAGCCAATGTCGAGCTGGCCCTTTGAGTTTAAGGGGTAAGTATTTTATGGCGTGGAGATCATCTCCTCTAGCCATGTGTATGTGGAGGATGTAATCCTCAATCCAGACTCCAGGGTCTGTTGTTCCGTCGTATGCCTCTATGTTTACGGGTTTGAATCCCGCTGGAAATTCATGATCCAGCACCTCATCGGTGAAACATAGGGGGTGTGCCGTGATCTTCGGAATTTTGGCGTATTGCATTGCTTTGACGAGCATGCTTTCTTGGCCCATAGATGGACCTAACTGGGCCATCCTTTTGATGTGAATCCTCATGCGGATCACATATTTGCTTGTGTGCGGCGCCATTTGCCGCTCTCTTTTTGCCGTGGGGTCGTCCATCCGACCGGGTGACCTTCTTACTTTTTAATTGTGGGGCTCTAAGGCCTCCTCGTCAATCAGGCAGTAGCTTTCTTTTGGGTAGCTCTTTGTTCGGGCGATCGCCGCAGCATTTGTTCTGCGGTGCTGAATACTTTGCTCCATCTTATCCCGAGTGCATCTTCCGCTGTTTTGAGCTTCCACTTCTGCTTTTTCAGGCTACGCGCAGTGGCGACGAGCCTTTTCTGGAGGTCATTTTGCTCCAATAGTTTGTCCGGCGTGAGATCGTCCGGACTGTTGTCTTCATGGGGACAAATTGTTTATCCAAGTTGTCTTGTTCGGATGATTGCTCGATAGCTTGTTCGCTGTCCACGGTTCGCCCTGCTCTATGGCTGGGTCTTTGTTGGCGGGACTTTGTTCGGGGCGTTTACTTTGTCGTTTGACTGCTTTTCGAGGATTTATCCTTCGTGGCCCCGTTGTTCCTCGTCTTCATTTTATTTAGGTGTATCCACCATGTATACATCATGGGATGAGGTTGTCCAGCATCCTATAGGTGCTGGTTCATTGTTGTCTCCTACATCGTCGTCCATACCGTCGATGTCTTGAGTCGAAATCGAGCACGTCGTGTAAGATTTGACGATTGGCTCTGAAGTGGGTGGTGGGTGGGCGTTGAATTTCTTCGTCGTCGCATCCCAACCTTCGACCATAGTCCGGCCAGGGCTCTCCGGATAAAGAGAGACTTTAGTGAATTCAGGATGTTGCCAAAGGCGAGTCTTTGAAAGATGTCATGACCGTGAACTCCATGACCGGCGCCAATCGGATCCGATTGGCGGTAGCGGAGGGTTGAGTCCGGAGAGGAGTCCGGCACCTGAGTCGAGGTCTTCGCAAAGGACAGGGATGGAGTTCGGCTCAATCGCCGTAGAGATTGTAGCCCCCGAGGCGGTGTCCAACCACTCGTCCTCGATCGGGGAATCCGGCTCCGGATTAAGGGTCGGAGCGGATGCTGGTGCGGCCTCCAGGGCACTGTTCGGCTGCAGAGCTAGATCATGCCCATCGAGGCAGTGCGGTGCGCTTGGCTGCGGCTCGAATCCGTCGAAGATCAAGTCTCCGCGGATATCGGCCGTATAGTTCAAACTTCCAAATCTGACCTGATGGCTGGGCGTAGCTCTCGATCTGCTCCGGATGGCCAAGCGAATTGCCCATGATGCAAAGCCGCCGAATCACGAAGATCTGTCGGGAGAAAAGTCTCACCTGGACTGCGTCGTTGTTGATGATCAAAGGAGCCATCGGGCCTATCGGTGGCGACACGGAGGAACTCTCAATGAAAGCACCAATGTCGGTGTCAAAACCGGCGGATCTCGGGTAGGGGGTCCCGAGCTGTGCGTCTAGGCGGATGGTAACAGGAGATGAGGGACACGATGTTTTACCCAGGTTGGGCCCTCTCGATGGAGGTAATACCCTACTCCTGCTTGATTAATATTGATGATATGGGTAGTACAAGAGTAGATCTACCACGAGATCAAGGAGGCTAAACCCTAGAAGCTAGCCTATGGTATGATTGTTGTTCGTCCTACGGACTAAAACCCTCCGGTTTATATAGACACCGGATAGGTTAGGGTTACACAGAGTCGGTTACAATGGTAGGAGATCTACATATCCGTATCGCCAAGCTTGCCTTCCACGCCAAGGAAAGGCCCATCCGGACACGGGACGAAGTCTTCAATCTTGTATCTTCATAGTCTTGGAGTCCGGCCGTGATGATAGTCCGGCTATCCGGACACCCCCTAGTCCGGGACTCCCTCACCGGCCACGAATCCATTGCCACATGAAAATACGGATTTTAAGGGGCAGGAGAATGGACCATATCGCCTGGAGGGGCGGCGGGGCGGAGGATGGGGCGATAGCCGCGTAGAGAGACTTGGTGGAGAATTGACCTGAGGCCTCAAGGCGCCACCGAACCTCATCCGGGCCAGCATCGACAGTCGGCTCATGGAGAGCAATACAATCAAGAAGTTCATGCCAGGCGGCCACTTCCGGAGGCCCAAATGGCCTCCGGAATGCGAGGCGCCCTAAGTCAATAAGGTCCTGTTGAACTGAGATTGTAGGGACGACAACGATGGAGAAGAGGTCGGGGAAGCGGGCCGCGAATGGAGCGTCACCCGCCCATCGGTCAAACCAGAACAAGGTCGCTGCTCCCGATCCGACCGAGATGGAGGTCCCAATGCGGAGGACGGGGAGCAGTTGGATGACCGATTGCTTAATCGGGATCCACCGAGCGTTGGCGAAGGCTAGGGGTTGGCCACGCAAGTATTTATTCCGAATGATGTCTAACCACAGACCGCCATGCCCTTGTGAGATGCGCCAGAGCCAGCGGGAGAGGAGGGCAATGTTCATGCGCTTTGAGCACATGATGCCAAGGCCTCCCTGCTCCCTGGGCTTGCAGATGTCGGGCCAACTCACCATATGATACTTCTGCTTGTTATTGTCCCCAGCCCAACTGAAGCGAGACTGGATTTTAGCGATCTTGTGATGGAGGGTCTCGTGGAGGCTGTAGAAGCTCATAAGGAATAAGAGGAGACTAGAGAGCGAGGATTTGATGATAATCGTCCGGGCCGCCTTCGAGAGCCACCGACCTTGCCAAGGCTCAATGCGCATTTGCAAATTGGTCACCGCAGGCCGAAGGTCCACCACAGTGAGCCGAGAGTCACTAATGGGCGTTCCCAGGTAGGTCGTTGGGAAGGAGCCCAGGCGGCAATTGAGGCGGTTGGCAATGTCAAGGGCCTCAGCCGGAGAATAGCCCATCACCATCACATCGCTCTTGTCGAAGTTGATCTTAAGACCAGACATTTGTTGGAAGCAGAGGAGGAGGAATTTAAGGCTAGCGATGTTCGTATCCGAGCCTTCGACCATGATGATGGTGTCGGCAGCGTATCGGAGCAGGGAGATGCCAACGCCCCCAGTCAAGTGGGGGGTGATACCCCTAATATGGCCCGTGGCCTTAGCCTTGTCCAGAATGGCCGCTAGAGCATCGACCACCATATTAAACAGGAACGGGGAGAATGGGTCACCCTGCCTCACCCCACAGAAAGTAGGGAAGTAGGGGCCGATCTCCCCATTGATGTTAACGGCAGTGCGACCACACGAGACCATCTGCATAACCCGCGTCACCCAACGGTCATCAAAGCCTTTCCGCAGGAGAACTTCCCGAAGGAAGGGCCAGCTAACAGTGTCATAGGCCTTATGGAAATCGATCTTCAGGAAGACCGCCTTGAGGTGTTTGGAGCGGACCTCATGGAGGACTTCGTGAAGGACCAGCACCCCATCCAGAATATAACGACCTTGGATAAAGGCCGATTGGTTGGGGTGAGTAATCTGGTCCGCGAGCAGGGTCACCCTATTGGCGTACCCTTTGGCCAGAATCCGGAATATCACGTTGATCACCGTGATTGGGCGGAATCGCGGATGTCAAGCGCCGAGAACCTTGGGGATGAGCGAGATCGTCCCGTAGTTAAGGCGTCCGAGATCGATGGACCCAACGTAGAACTCGTCGAAGATGGCCATGACCTCCGGCTTGATCACATTCCAGAAGCTTTGGAAGAACTTGACTGGAAGGCAATCCGGGCCAAGAGCCGAAGCAGGGTTCATGCCTTTGATGGCGGCCCAGACCTCGTCCTCTGAGAAGGGGGCCAAAAGAGCCGCGTTCTCAGGTTCGGAAACAAGCTGGCGGCCGGACCAGCAGTCATGGGCCAAAGATAAGCCGCTCCGGGGAGCGGCTGTGAACAGGGTCCTATAGAAGCCATCGACGTGGGACCTAATGTCTTGAGGGGACTGCAGGAGGGTCGCGCCATCCCAAAGAAGAGGGATAAAGTTGCGCCTACGACGGCCATTAGCAATGGCCTGGAAATAAGCCGTATTCGCGTCGCCCTTCAAGACCCATTTCTGAGCACCACGCAAACGCCAGTAGGCCTCTTCATCGGTGTAGATGATAGAGAGCTGATCTTCAAGTCGTGGAAGGAGAGCCACTCCACGGGAGAGAGGCCGGTAGCATCGGTAGCCAGTCCGTGGCTTGGATCGTAGACAGCAGAGCCTTCTTACGCTCTCGGAGGTCGTGTACCAGGTTGGCGCCCCATCCCTTCATGAACTGTTGCCTCACTTGGCGCAGATGTGCCAAGAGTCGACAGCGGAGGAAGGGCGAGAAAGGTACTACGAGAGGGCACGAGTCTCCAACCAACGAGTACTGACCGGGTCGACGAAGCCAGCTTAGGACAGCCAAAATGTCTCAAACCGGAATCGGCGGGGGGGGGGGGGAAGCGGGGGGCGCTCATCGGTGGAAGACAGAAGGAGGGGGACGTGATCGGAGCCAATCCGAGTGATGGCCCGGAGGGAGGCAAGGGAGCACCGGAGGTCCCATTCCGGGGAAACTAGGACCCGGTCCAGGACGGACTGGGTCGGGGCAGCCTGACGGTTGGTCCAGGTGAACCTGGCACCAACCCGGTCAATCTCACGGAGGCCAAGATCAGCAATGCAATCGTTGAACAATTGCATAAGAGCAAAGTTGACGTTGGCATTGCTCTTGTCCTCCGCGAACCTAAGGGGATGAAAGTCAGCCCCCACAACAACCGGCAGTGACGCAGCCGACACCTTCCGGTGGAGCTCCTCGAGGAAGGAGGCGGATCGGCTGTGGTCGGCGGGGCTGTAGACAATAATGACCTCCCACTTGAAGTTAATGGAGCGTTCAAACACCTCCATGCTAACAAAGAACTGACCCCGGTCCATACTGCCCACCTCGAAGGTGGCATCCTTCAGACCTAGCAGGATGCCACCGGAATGGCCCGCGGTCCCACTAGAAGGGAGCCAATGCCAGGCGAAAAGGTGGGAGCTCAGGCAGTCAAGCTCCGGGAGGGAGAAATCCGTACGCATGGTCTCCTGGATGGCCACAATATCAATGTGCTCATCACGAATGTACTCGATGAGTTGGCGGTGGCGGCCATCATGGCCGAAACCGCGGATGTTCCAGAAAAGGGCACGCATCACGCAACCATTGAGGGGTTGCTTGACCCCAGGACACGAGATGTGCTTTGGGCGCGGAGAGCGGCAGTCCGAGAACGAGTACGTCCCCGGAGCTCGGTGGCGGTCAGAGGGGGAATTCCACCAATCCTCCGAGGAGGGGGTGGCATGGGTTCCGCCGACTCGCACGTCGAGCCGGGGGGCAAGAGGAGGGATGCTCTAGCGTCAGCTAGCCTCCCGTCGAGGATCTCGCGGGCCCTAATGGCCGCGATCTGGGCTAATGGGGGCCCGTGTTGGGGAACGTAGTAATTTCAAAAAATTTCCTACGCACACGCAAGATCATGGTGATGGCATGGCAACGAGAGGAGAGTGTATGTCCACGTACCCTCGTGGTATGTGAAGCGTTATAACAACGCGGTTGATGTAGTCGTGCGTCTTCACGATCCGACCGATCCAAGTACCGAGCATGGCACCTCCGAGTTCAGCACGTTCAGCTCGATGGCGATCCCGGGCTCCGATCCAAAGAAAGCGTCGGGGATGAGTTCCGTCGGCCTGGCGGCATGGTGGCGATGATGATGCTCCACCGCTGCTGGAAGCCGCTAAGCTCCATGACGATATGACGAAGTGGAATATGGTGGAGGGGCACCGCACATGGCTAAGGGCGATCCGTAGATCAACTTGTGTGTCATGGGGTGCCCCCTGCCACCGTATATAAAGGAGGGAGGGAGGTGCAGTCGGCCCTCATAAGTGCGCTGGAGGAGTCCTACTCCCACGGGAGTAGGACTCCCCCCTGCCTTGTTGGAGAAGGAAAGGGGAGGGAAAGAGGAAGGGCGCGCCCCCTCTCCTGTCCTATTGGGACTAGGGGAGGCGGCCTGTGACCCCCCGCCGCCCTCCTCTTCTCCCTTATGGCCCATTAAGGCCCAACATCCCCGGGAGGGTTCAGTAACCCCGGTGTTAGGAAAATTCCCGATTTCATCCGGAACCATTCCGATATCAAATATAGGCTTCCAATATATCAATCTTTATGTCTCGACCATTTGAGACTCTGGTCATGTCCGTGATCACATCCGGGACTCGAACAAACTTCGGTACATCAAAACTTATAAACTCATAATAAACTGTCATCGTAAGCGTTAAGCGTGCGGGCCCTACGGGTTCGAGAACTATGTAGACATGACCTAGAACTATTCTCGGTCAATAACCAATAAGCGGAACCTGGATGCCCATATTGGTTCCTACATATTCTTGAAGATCTTTATCGGTCAAACCGCATAACGACATCGTTGTTCCCTTTGTCATCGGTATGTTACTTACCCGAGATTCGATCGTCGGTATCAATACCTAGTTCAATCTCGTTACGGCAGAATCTCTTTACTCGTTCCGTAATACATCATCTCACAACTAACTTATTATTTGCAATGCTTGCAAGGCTTATGTGATGTGTATTACCGAGAAAACCTAGAGATACCTATCCGACAATCGGAGTGACAAAACCTAATCTCGAAATATGCCAACCCAACATGTACCTTTGGAGACACCAGTAGTACTCCTTTATAATCACCCGATTCACGTTGTGACGTTTGGTAGCACCAAAGTGTTCCTCCGTAAGCAGGAGTTGCATAATCTCATAATTACAGGAACATGTATAAGTCATGAAGAAAGCAATAGCAATATACTAAACAATCAAGTGCTAGGCTAACGGAATGGGTCATGTCAATCACATCATTCTCCTAATGATGTGATCCCATTAATCAAATGACAACACATGTCTATGGTTAGGAAACATAACCATCTTTGATTAATGAGCTAGTCAAGTAGAGGCATACTAGTGACTATATGTTTGTCTATGTATTCACACATGTATTGTGTTTCCGGTTAATACAATTCTAGCATGAATAATAAACATTTATCATGATATAAGGAAATAAATAATAACTTTATTATTGCCTCTAGGGCATATTTCCTTCAGCCGACCTCCCCCTAAAGATAATGTGATCGCGATCTTCACAAGGTTTCAAGCGGCACCGACTCGAGAGCAGAGAAGGAACAAGTAGCTGCCAAGGGGGGCCGAAGGTACAGCTCAGGTTCCATGCAGCTGCACGAAGCTCCGCCCGCTCATGGATGGGCAGCGCCGGGCTACCCTCCCGGGCGCCCGCGTCAGCCCGAGCACTCGGTATGGCGATCGGGGAGGAGGCGAGCAGGGCGCGAGAGAAGGCAGCGACGCGTGGAGGCGAGGCGGGGCAACCAGGGGTGGTCACAGGACTCCCATCCGAGCCAGAGACCGCAGCGGGAGGAGCTGAAGGCAGGGGTCGGAGTGGGAGGCGGTGATGGCACGGTGTTGGAGATAGCGATGGTGGAGCAGAGTCGGTGGCCGTGAGCTGTCCAGACCTTGGCGGGGCAGGGGACAGAGGGGGCCTTGGCCGAGGCGGCACAGGCGGCCGACAGGCGGCGACGAGGCGGCTCCGGGGAGGGAGGGGCAGGGATGGCCCCACACCCCGGGCCGGCGGCGGCGTGTCTGGATCACCGATCCCGTAGGGAGGAGAACCAGGTCCAGAACTAGCCTGTCTGGAGCGGTGGAGACAGGGGAGTGTGGAGAGGAGGCGGGGCATACGACCAAGCCCACGTCGGAGGCGTCGCTGGCGGCAGGGGACTCGGCCACCGGACCGAGGAGAGCCTGGACGGGGTGGTCTGGCGCGGCCTGGAGCCCATGCCCGCCATCGGTAGGAGGCGAAGGCGAACAGGACGGCGACCGAGAGGGCGAGTCATCCGAACCCTCCCCGTCCTCCGACCGACGGCAACGGGGGTGGTAGCGGCCGTGGTAGTCCCCACCGGTCCCCGGGTTGCCGCCAGGAGGCCCATCGTCGGTGAAGCGGGGGCGGCCGACGTGGTTGGGGCTCGAGGCGTCACGAGGTCGTAGCCCTGGTCGTTGAAGAAAACACGGACAGTGACGTCAAGCTTGGAGGAGTCTAAGCACTTGACCTTGACCCGGACCTCCTCCTCCTTGCGGAGTGAGAGCTCGTTCACCACCACCACCTTGCCCAGGATCCTGGACATCTGGCGGATGACAAGCTCGGACCAGGCAATGTCGGGGAGACCCCCCACAAGGAGCCAGGCGGTATCCAGCACAGCCACCGCACGAGCGTCGAGGATCGGCTCGGTGATGTCGACGACAAGCTGGTTGAGGGCGAGGGTGATCCGGCCACTACGAGTGGCGTAGCCGTAACTGACGGATCGGGGAAGAACACGGTGAAGATGTGACCGGCAGTAGGAGTGACCAATCAGTCCCACTGGCGACGGTAGAGGTGGTTGAGCTCGGCCTCAATCATCTCCGGAGAGGCCACCCCGTCGACCACAGTGATGATCGCCTGAAGGGAAGGGGTGGGCGGTGGGAGATCGGGGACCTCGAGGTGGAAGAAGCCCAGCCCCTCAATCCCGTGGCCGTACATCATGAGCTCCGACGTCACAGGGCGAGCAGGACATAGCATGGCGGGATGGCCAGGGTCCTGGCAAATGTAGCAACACTGGGGGTTGATGCAGCTAACTTGCGAATGCCCCGCCACCCCGCAATTGAAGCACGGGGGACGAGGTAGGTTGGAGACCGGGCCCGGTGCCGGGGATGAACCCGGAGCCAGGGGAAGCGGCGGGCGCCCGCCCTGCCTCGGCCTTCTTCTTGGGCCGGGCCTCGACGACCCTTGGGAAGGACCGGAGCCCGAGGCAGCCGAAGGGGCCGGCACCGAAGGCGAAGCAGCGTGGGGCGGGATATACTTGCGCGGGGCCGGAGCAGAAGGCTGAGCAGGGGGGCGGGACGAAGCAGGGAGCGACGAACGAGGCAGGGAAGGAGATCGGCCGCGCCGAGGCGGAGGGGATGGCGAGCGACAGCAGGAACGCCAGTCGCCCGAAGCAGCCGGACAGGAAGAGCGCGACCGGCCCCTGGCGTCACGACGAGCCGGCGAACGGCAATCATCGCGCCGGCCGTCGCGGAGCACCCGCAGCTCCCGGCACAGCTCTTCCTCGCGGCGCAGCGCATCGGGCGAATGGCGGCGGGGCTCGCGGCGGTCCTCCGACCGCCGCTTCTACCGCGGCTCGCCGTCGTTCCACTCACGCATGGCCGGCTGCAGTGGCGGGGAGGGAGGCGAGGACGGGCACGTAGCAGGGGACGGCGGGGAGGAGAGCAGGTGGGGAAAGACTTGCGGTTGGAGGGGGAGAGCAGTCGTGCCATGACTGGGGGGAGAGAAGGGGCGACCGGGCACCCCCGAGGGAGCCAAATCGAGCTGGCTGGGAGCGTGGGCCTAGGGCACCGGGGCGGCCCAGCCACCTCAGGCTGGCCCAGCCGGGGTGAGGAGGGCCCAGCGGGCGCGGACGGCGGATGGGCTGGGCCGCGGCCCAGAATGCCCCGGCTGGCCGAATCGAGGCCCAGCAGGCGACGAGGAGGGGCGAGCCGTATGGTTGCCTCCCTATCGGCAGGCGGCGCCTCGGCCGTCGGCACCAGCGATCCGCCCGCCCGGCAAGGGGCCGCACGGGCGCGCGGGGGAGGAGATCTGAGACCTTGAGAGGATGACCTGAGCAGAGAATAAGCGGCGGAAGGGGGCAGGTCACCGGAGCTGAGAGGAGCAGGCGGAGTCTGACGGCGGCGGCGCCGAGCAGACGCCAACCGCTCCGTCGTGCGGGCGGCACCAAGATCTTGTGGCGGAGCCTCGATCAGGCGGCCGACCACGCCCCCTGAGCAGGCGCTGCAGGGCGACATTCCACCCCCAAGCTCCGGCCTTGCAAAGCGGCCGAGGCAGGCTCGAGGGCAGCGGCGGCACCGCACCTGCCCATGAGCCGTGGCGAACACTTTGCTCGTGGGGGCTGAGCCACCCGGCCCGGCCGGCTGGGCGGTCTGACGGGAGCAACAGGAGGGAGGAGCGGCTCCTTGTCATAAGATCGCCCACCGGACGCGGAGGGGCGCTGGTGAGGCGAGGCGAGGAGGCGGCGGGCGGCAGATCTGGCGACGCCAGAGGAGGGAGCGAGGAGGACGGGAGTCGAGGGGCCGACTAGAGCTGACGGGAGGCAGCAGCATGGGCGGGCCGCAGCCGCGCCCGCTGGCGTCGCGGGAGCGCTCCATCCTATCCTCTCCTTACATGCCTTACTGTAAGTGCATCTCCCCATCTTAATGGTAGGTTGGTTTATGAGATCTGATATTGTACTGCCATTTATTTAACCCAGCTACTACATTGAATATTGAGGAGTACAAGTGTGTAATAATCTGAACACAAAATGTTGCAATTTTCATTTTGAACTTTTTTGTGGAAGTGGATAAAGTGGCCGTATATCAGTCTGCACCTCTGGACCAAAACCAGTTTTCCATGATCATTTATGTAAAAGAAAGGTTCAGAGCTTCTCCGGAGGAAAGGGAAAATATCACCTGAACTTTTAGCTTTCCACATGTGTGACCACATGCAGAGTTTTCCCACATCATAAGCTTTTCTTATGAATTTGTGGGATTTCAGATTTTAATCAGGTCTCGCAGTTCTGAGTTTAATTCATGTGCAACAGTCACAAACAGATCTGTCTTGCGTTCAAAATATTGCAGGCTTGAACTTATTTACATTTTAGTTAAATTTTTTCCACAAGTGTCAGCCAGTGTAAGAGCAAAGTTTTTCTTAGACTATTCTGAATCTGTAAATGGAAGTTGAATTCTTAATACATCTATGCCATCTATAGAAAAGCATGTGCTCCCGTGCCACTCTGCAACAGCACGACGATGTCATCAATCGGTGAACAAGTCTCGAGTCCATTTCGATTTGCGATGGTCTGCTCAGAGGGCGTTTTGGCAATGTGTGGTTCTGTCCTGTTTTAGTAGGGTATCTCTTCTACAATCTTTTGGTAATTTTGTAGATTAGGAAGTTTAATTCTTTTCCGATGATAGTTTAATAGTACTCAAGATATGGGATCTACATGTCCATTTTATTTTACTGCATATATCTGTTTTTCTTCTTAATTATAGGTCTGTGAGTATTATGCCCATTCAAGAAGCAGAAGCCATAGCCTCTCCAGGAAGGTTTTCAATATTAAGGGAAAAAATCTGAAAGCGTGCAAGGTAAATATGCAGAGCTCTAGATACATTCAGTAATAAATTCTCTCTATACCTTTCATTATAATTGATAAAATGATCAAAGAGTAACTATTTGACCCACTACATAGAGGAAGTGTGAGGACCAAACAGCTAGGACTTACCCTGAATGATTGCTTATCAAGGTCAGGTACTACCATTTTCGAGTATAGTGGGCGGTAGTTACCATGTCACATATCTGCATAGTAGAAGTTTTTGTTAGCATAGCTTTTGGAAGTTTTGAGAAGACCTGGAAGACATGGTTAGAAGTGTTTGCTTAGACGGTATGCAGAACATTGCTTTGCAAACCTTTAGCACACTAGATTGATTGTGTTGCTTGGTTCTGGTCTGAGGATCTCTTATGCTGAAACATTATGGTGCTTTGTTAAGTGATGGTGTGTCAGCGATCCCGAGACGGGCCAAGGGTCGACAGAAGAGAAGAGCAGGCCCAAGAGACAGCCTCGCCTTCCGGCTCGGCTAGCTGGGCCAGAATGGGCCTAGAGCGCCAACCTACAAATACCCTGCTCCAAGATAGAAGACGGTGGCGATTGGATAACGGCTAGTGTTGCGTGTGTGGTGTGCGCTCCTGCGAGAGCTTCCTTCCTGTAATCCTTCCCTTGTAGAACAATTCCATGGCGATGGCCGAATATACACCTTAGATCTCACAATCTGGTATCAGAGCCGTCCCATCCTGGAGCCACCCATACCTCCCCGCCACACCTGCCTCGCCGTGCACCGCCGGGCAGAAGCTATGGAGAAAATTTCCCCGGAGACCCGCGCGATTTACGAGTACCTGTGCGCGGATTTCGACGCCGCCCTCGCCAAGGCTGCAACGGAGCGCAGCGAGGAGGTGGTCAACGCCTTCACCAAGCTGGACAGCAAACTGGATCAGTTGTCCGGGCGCATCGACGACGTCAAGCTCGCAATCGGAGTCGACCTCGACGAACTGCGGGGCGAACTTGGGGTCGAGCGAGGATCCACGCCGGCGACATCGGCGCCCGTTTCGCCAAGGGAGCCTGGTCAAGGGCCTCCGCCTGCATCAGCGAGCGGTGGATCCAGTGGATCGGACGCAAATCAGGCTGAATTGGAGCAGAGGAGTTCGGGTCCCCGTTACGTCCCTCCACCAGTTCGAGGTATGCACACAGATCCAAACCATTCGCGTCAGATGATTCCTGTTGCTGAGAATTTCCGAGCCCTTGTTCCGGACGCGGTAAATTTTGGTCCCCGAATTGAGCTTCTGTGATTCGATGGTTCAAATCCAAAAGTGTGGCAATCTCGTTGTGAGGATTACTTTAAGTTTTGGAACACTCCTCAGCACCAGTGGATTTCATTTGCGTCTTCACAGTTCGAGGGTACAGCGGCTCGTTGGTTAGAATCGGTCCAGCGACGCGCACCTAATGTCAATTGGTCTGAATTCTGTGGGCTGTTACAGTCTCGCTTTGGACGCAACAAGCATCAGAACCTTGTCCGTCAGATGTTTCATATTCGACAGACAAGCACAGTAGAGGATTACGTTGAGCATTTCTCGGAATTGTATGATCAGTTGACTGCTTATGAGTCCAATCCGAGTACCGTCCATTATGTCACTCGTTTTATGGAAGGGCTAGTGTCGTCAGTGCGTCTGTTAGTCGGAATTCAGCAACCAGCCGATTTGGTTTCTGCGTATGCACTTGCACTTTTGTCTGAAGAATTGGCGACCAGTCTCTGTTTACAGGAAGCAGTGCAAACAACAGTAAACGCTCAACAACTACAACAGCATCTCGAGCGCCTGTAGCTCGCATCAATGATGAGAAGAAGTTGATTGACACCAGTCGGTCTGCAGCAGTTACAGATGACCGCTGGGCTTCACTTTGAGCTTACCGCAAGTCCAAGGGCCTTTGTTTCATTTGTGGAGAACGTTGGGCTCGCGATCATCGTTGCAAGCAGGAGGTACAGTTGCATGTTGTGCAGGAGATGCTTGATTATGTTCAGAACATGCCGTCTGATGTCAGTGATACTGAAGAAGAGGTGGTTGGTGAGGCTAAGGCAATTTTCTTGTCTGCTGCTGCTCTGGGAGAAATTTCTGCACCTGCAGTTACAACTATGAAACTGAAAGTACAGCTGCAGGGTCAACCCATGATTTTTTAGTGGATTCTGGAAGTACACACTCGTTTGTGTATTGTGATGTAGCTGGTAAATTACAAGGTGTTATCCCCACGCCCGTGTCCATGGTTAAGGTGGCTAATGGAACTCTAGTACGTTGTAATCATCAATTGCAAAAAGGACAATGGTTTTGTCAGGTCATGAATTTGTCAATGATTTCAAAGTTTTTCATTTGGGGTCTTATGATGGAATACTAGGTGCGGACTGGCTAGCAAGTCATAGCCCTATGCAGGTGGATTGGGCAGAACACTGGCTTTCATTTCAGATTCAGGGTGAGCTGGTGACCTTGTTGGGACAGGATGCAGCTCCACAAGCTTTTGCTCTGATTGAGTTATCTGCTCTGCTCGTTGGTACTGAAACAGTTACATCTGAATTACCTGCAGAGATCCAACAAGTGTTGACACAATTCAATTCTGTTTTTGAGGTCCCAAAAGGATTACCTCCAAGGAGGAAGTATGATCATACTATTCCACTAATTCCTGGAGCTCAACCCTTCTCAATCAGACCTTATAGACCGGCTCCTGTGTTAAAAGATGAGTTGGAAAAACAAGTTCAGGAGATGTTGACCTCTGGCATTGTTAGGCACAGCAACAGTCATTTTTCTTCACCCATGATTTTGGTGCAAAAGAAGGACAAAACATGGAGGCCTGTCATTGATTTTAAACATCTAAATGCTTTGACAGTTAAAAGTAAATTTCCTATTCCAGTCATTGATGAGTTACTGGATGAGTTGGCAGGATCTTGTTGGTTTTCTAAGCTGGATTTGAGAGCTGGATATCACCAGATAAGGCTGGCCCCTGGAGAAGAGTATAAAACTGCTTTTCAGACTCATACTGGGCATTATGAATTTTTGGTGATCTCAATGGGCCTGACTGGTGGACCCAACACTTTCAGTTTTGCAATGTGTGACACATTATCACCTATGTTGAGAGTTTGTGCAGTGGTCTTCTTTGATGATATTCTCATCTTCAGTAAAAATTATGCTCAACATTTGGAACACCTGGCTCAAGTGTTAGCTTTGTTGGAAAAACACAAGTGGCATGTGAAACTCTCCAAGTGTGCTTTTGCTCAGACAAAAATTAGTTATCCGGGGCATGTCATCAGTGGAGAAGGGGTAGCCACAGACCCTGCTAAGATCTCCACTATTCAAGAATGGCCAGTTACAGTTTCTGCTAAGGAAGTCAGGGGATTCTTGGGGTTAGCTGGCTATTACAGAAAGTTCATTTCACATTATGGGATGCTGAGCAAGCCACTATCAAATCTCTTGAAGAAAGGTGTTCCATATCATTGGACAGATGTAGAAAAACAAGCTTTTGTCCTATTGAAACAAGCTCTAGTCTCAGCTCCAGTTTTGGCTCTTCCTGATTTCTCAAAAACTTTTGTGGTGGAAACATATGCTTGTGATGTTGGTGTGGGTGCTGTGCTCATGCAAGATGGTCATCCGCTAGCTTATGTCAGTAAAGCACTTGGGCCCAGGAACCAGACTCTGTCAGTGTATGAGAAGGAATATCTGGCTATTTTGTTGGCAGTTGAGCAGTGCCGTCAGTATCTTCAGGTTTCTGAATTTGTTATGAGAACTGATCAGCGCAGCTTAGCAAGTTTGATTGAGCAACGTTTACACACTAAGTGGCAGCAGAAAGCAATTACAAAATTGTTGAGAATGCAATATACTATTACTTATAAGAAAGGATCTGACAATAGTGCTGCTGATTCTCTTTCTCGCAGACCACATACTGTTGCTGATGTGTTGCCTGAACTGCATAATGTCACTTATGTTCAACCTGCGTGGTTGCAAGAAATTGGGCAAAGTTATCAAGAGGATCAATTTGTGTCTGCATTGTTACAAAAGCTAGCTACGGCTCCCAATTCTGACAACAAGTTTTCTCTCAGGGCTGGAATCCTCAAAGTAGGGAAATGTGTATGGGTGGGGCAATGTCCTGAGCTGCAGACAAAAATTGTGGCTGCAGTTCATGACAGTCCTATCGGAGGGCACTCTGGATTTTCGGTAACTTACAGGAGAGTTCGTCAGTTATTTTGCTGGAAAGATATGAGGGGATTTGTGAAAACTTATGTGCAACAATGCTTGGTGTGTCAGCAGGCAAAACCTGAATGAGTGCCTTATCCAGGTTTACTGCAGCCTCTGCCAGTTCCAAATACACCTTGGGAAATGGTTACTATGGATTTTGTCGAGGAATTGCCTACATCGCGCTACAATTGTGCATTGGTGGTCATAGATAAGCTGTCAAAGTATGGACATTTTGTTCCTTTGCATCATCCGTTTACTGCAGAGACTGTGGCTGAAGCATTTCTGAATACAGTTTATCGGTTACATGGCATGCCGCTGTCTATTGTTTCTGATCGTGACCGAGTGTTTACTAGCAAGTTTTGGAAGGAGTTATTTCAGAGGTGTGGTGTTCTACTCAAAATGAGCACGGTTCGCCACCCACAATCTGATGGGCAGACGGAAAGGGTTAATCAGCAAGTCGAATGCTTTCTCAGATGTTTTGTCAGTGCTCATCCTTCTCGATGGGCCAAATGGATTCCATTATGTGAGTTCTGGTATAACACTAACTGGCACTCAGCTATTGGGAAGACTCCATTTGAAATTATATATGGCCATGCTCCATGTCATTTTGGATTGACTGCAGAAGATGCGATTCAGTCGAAGGACTTGCATCAGTGGCTTGCAGATAGGCAGGTCATTACAGGTCGGTGCGTCGGCTTTTATTCTGCAGCTGCAAAGCGCATGAAGATCTGAGCAGACAAACATCAAAGTGATCGTGAATTTGCAGTAGGGGAGCGGGGTTTTTTTTAAACTGCAACCTTACTTGCAATCGTCAGTTGCTCCTAGGGCCAACCATAAGCTGGCATTCAAGTTTTATGGGCCGTTTGAGATATTGGAACGCACTGGGGCAGTGGCTTATCGGCTCCAATGCCGGCAGACAGTAAAGTTCACCCGGTGTTTCATGTGTCTCTCCTGAGGAAAGTGTTACAACCCAAGCATCAGGTATTGCCTCAACTGCCTAGCCCTGATACTCAGTTTCAAATCCCTGAGCAGATTTTGGATCAGAAAGTGGTTCGTCGGGGTTCTGGGTCTCTTGTTCAAGTCTTGATCAAGTGGAGTGCTAGGCCTGTCGAGATGGCCGGAGGATAAGGTGACGATGCAGCAAAAGTTTCCCTGGGCGCCGGCTAGGGGGCAAGCCGTTTCTAAGGAGGGTGGGATTGTCAGCGATCCCGAGACGGGCCAAGGGTCGACAGAAGAGAAGAGCAGGCCCAAGACACAGCCTCGCCTTCCGGCTCGGCTAGCTGGGCCAGAATGGGCCTAGAGCGCCAACCTACAAATACCCTGCTCCAAGATAGAAGACGGTGGCGATTGGATAACGGCCAGTGTTGCGTGTGTGGTGTGCGCTCCTGCGAGAGCTTCCTTCCTGTAATCCTTCCCTTGTAGAACAATTCCATGGCGATGGCCGAATATACACCTTAGATCTCACATGGTGGTTCTTTGTTAAGTGCTGGAGAGAGTACTTGTCAAGAAAACTTCAGTCTAACAATAGTTAGTTAGTTGTTACTGGACAACAAATATTTATGAACTCATAAAAATGGTCACACGGGGGTGCAAAGAGGTACTTTAGAAAGGCAAGTGCACCACAAGCACGCCTCAGGAGGCCCGCCATAGGCGGTCCCCAGCCACTAGTTAGTGAGAGAATGCAAGCTACAAGGGAACATGATAGAGAATGCAAAAAGACCTCATCAAAAAAAGAAAGGGATACCATAAATGCGCATAGACGAGCAACTTATTAGAAGAAAAAGGTCGAGGAAAAAAGCTTCAATGGTGTTCAAGACAAAATACAAGTTATCGGGGAATGGGGCATAGAATGCAAAAATAAATTGTCAAAAGAACAGAGGGATAAGATAAACACACAGAGACGAGCAGCTAACCATTCCAGGAGTGGAAGGACTTGAAGAAAGCCGGAGCTAGTGGGTTGAATAGTTTCGTGATTAGTTAGCCTAGTTTTAGTTCTTGGTGTTGGTGTGGGTGTCGCATGCATCTGGATGTTCGCATCTGTTGCAAGTTTGTCAGCGTTCTAGGAACGGGGGTCCCCAGACTTGCCTGCCTGCGGCCTGCAGCGTGGCTCAAAGGGGAGCCCATCGCGGCCCATCTTCATCAACACAATCTCAAGACCCTCGCGAGGGGCCAAGCCTCGCGTGGCGGACGACAGGGAGCTTCCTCAGGCACGGACTCGTCAGGCTGGCTCACGAGGAGGCGGAGAGATCAAGGCGGGGTACCTCACGAGGTGCCCATGACGCAAGCCATGAGGACCAAGAGGCGCCCGAGCGAGGCGCCCGGCCTTGATGTCCTCCTTTCCTCTTTGGTGCAAAGGGAGCAAGCGGCGAGAGCATCAAACAAAGGCGTCCATTTGGTGCACCAAGACCAAGACCAGCCCAGCGGCAGGAAGGAAGTCATTGTGGAGCCCAAGCCGGCGTCACCACGAGAACCTTTGGCGGCGAGGGGCGAACTTTAGTCGGGATAAGTGTACAGATGTTCCCCTTCAAAATGGCCAATTGTTGGCGCCCTTCCCGCTCAATATTTGGGAAGAGGCCCAGGGCCTTTGCCTATAAATAGGACTAGCCTCCCATAGGGTAGAGGCATCTTGGATCCAAGGTCCGGAATCCAGAGAGAGAGAGAGAGAGAAAGAGAGAGAGCGACTGAACTCCTCCAAGCAGTTCATCGCCCCGGCCAAGAACAGACCCTCGCGAGGCTGTTCTTCCTTGTATTGTTCATCACCATCAGCCCAAGAAGCAATCCACCACACCACAAACTAGAGAAGGGTATTACACCACAATGGTGGCCCGAACTAGTATAAACTTTGTGTCTCTTGTGTTGTTCCTTTCATAGCTTAGATCCTAGCGAGGCGGCGGGGTGCAGGTAGGTAGAGGGCGAGATCTCCGCGCGCACCCCAGTGTTTGAACCTCAAGGGTCTGCCGGAACCCGAAATCCGACATTTGGCGCGCCCGGTAAGTCTTGCGCGGAATTAATCTTCCGCCGCCCTGTTCTTCGTCGACCACCGCATCCATGTCGGCCTTCGCGGGCCAGCTGGCATCAGGCAGCTCTCGCTTCCGCGTCGCCCGGCGGCTCCGTCGTGAGCGCCCTCGTCGTTCCCGTCGCTTGCCGTCAACACCGCCACCGGCCCGGCGAGAACGAGCAGCAAGCATCGCCCCGGCATCCCTCCGTGAGGCAAGACGGCCGCACTGCCACCCCCTCACTCGCCCCGGCTGGTTCTTCGTCCCACGCGTTCCGCGCGCCCATGGAGGCTCGAGCTGCGCTCATCGTGGTAAACGAGCTCCTGCGCTACCGTCCGGTCGGCAGCGTCTCTGAAACTGGCTCGACCAGCGTCGCCGAGCTCGTCGCGCCCGAGAGGCTCCCAGCGCCGTCCGTCCCGCTGCACCTGTAGGACCTTGAGAATAGGTGTCTAGAGGGGGGGGTGATTAGACACTAAGTACCAAAGTTGCAGCTTTTAAGTTTCTTTAAAGTTTGAGTGGAGTTTAGGCACAAGTTTAACATTCACAACATATAGCAAGCAAGCATGCAAAGAGTATATGAGCAGCGGAAAATAAAGTATGCAACTTGCAAGAATGTAAAGGGAAGGGATTGGAGGATTCAAACGCAATTTGGAGACACAGATGTTTTTGGCGTGGTTCCGATAGGTGGTGCTATCCACTAGTGCAGAACAGGCAATAGCACGGTTCGTAAGGCCCTTTAGTGCGGTTACATAACCGGCACTAAAGTGTCAGTCACTAAAGGCCCCCCTTTAGTATCGGTTCATACGAACCGGTGCTAAAAAGGCAACCACGTGTACGAGCCAGCTCGAGGGTGGGAGCCCTTTAGTACCGGTTGGTAATACCAACCGGTACTAAAATGTTTGGGGGTTTTGGTTTTATGATTTCTTTTCATTTAATTTTGTGTTTTCCATTTTAATTCTTTTTCGTTTCACCCTTGAGATATATATATATAATAACTCATGCATGCTGCATCATACATCATCATATATAATAACAAGTCCTACTAGTTATTAATCAAGCATCATCATACAACTTCTACTCGTTATTAATAAGAAGTCATACGATCATCATCCTCATAGTCATCGAACCCAACCCTACATAATTGTTCTTAGCACATGATCATCGATGTCGGTAGGATCGGACCTAAACACACTTAAGGTAAAATAGCATAAAACAATATAGACCACGACTCTCCATTATGAAGAATGGAGAACATCCATCTCCAATTCTTGCGCCTCGCTTCCTTTTGCTTCCAAGAAGCTCCTTACGATTGTCCATACATTTTTCCATCCTTTGATTGTCATGTCTCCACTTGTTTTAGAAATCCGGTATGGACAGTTGAGATTAAGTAGGATGACCTGGATATATGTTCAAAACACGAAGGCTGCCGCCATTACGATACATCAAATGAGGCACACAATCCTCTGGGATTCTCTGTTGAAAAACATAGTAATAACCGTAGTTAGCAATGATGTACTAGTTTTAGAAGTATGCAAAAGATGCACGGATGTCGTAATAGTAATAAAACTTACCAGGGCATCTCCATGGTAGTTACCGTAGTTCAACACGTGCACTAGTGGCGCGTATTGACCATAATGTTGAGGAGTTCGATTGTAGATATTGTAATTCTCAATATCATTACAAAATCAACCAGATGAGTTTTCTCCTTGTAAGTTAACTTCGAGCCATCGGTGTAGTAAGTTCTATCTACCATCTTACGCACATTCTTTGATACTTCAAAATAAGCTGTCAATGGAAATAAGTTGTCAACTATTTTGAAATGAACAATATAAGTTCTATTAATAATTAACTATGTTTGAGAAACTCACATAGCGGTAGAACTGGAGGAGTATCAACAAGGACCCAAATGTCCATATTGTCTTGCTCGATTTCAGGATCACCAAGATCCATGGTGACAAGCATACCCTCATCAAAACCATACAATTTGCAAAATGCTTCCCAATTTTTGCAACCAAAATGGGTTACGCTCTCAGCATTATACAACTTTACTTAGGTGAATTTTCTTCGTTTCAAAATTTTCATGGTCTTCAAAATCCATCCTCTCCAAGACATAGCGTCTTACATGGCATGGGATTAACTATACTCGAATTGTAAAAGATGAAAATTACACGTTCAAATAGTTGAAGTCATGTAATTATGAAAAAAACACTTGTAAATGCGTTGCGTACCGTTTCAACGAAGGTCTCCTCGAGCTTAATCTTTGAGCGCCGACCATCGTCCGGTGAGGCCTGTCGCACTCACCTCGATCGTCGTGGCACCGGTCGCACTCCCGGGAGACTTTCGTCCTCCGATGATGACATTTCCTATCGTTCATAATTCAAAGACTAAATTAGATCATTATTATTCAACTAATCATATGCATATGCCTTGCATAGTGCTCTCAATTTGAGCATTCAATAAGAAAAACAAATCATAAAATTAAGTAGTATTCAAATTAGGATGCCTTCAATTATAAGAAAAACTACATCATCTCCATGTGTCCGTACATGAATATTATCACTAATACACGTCGAATACTATATATCATACATATCTTGAGTACAGCTAGAACCAGTTTTATTAATTTTCTTGCTAAAATAAACTACTTCTATAGTAAAATGAACCAGTTTTATTAAATCAACTAGTTCAACTACTAAGCACTTACTATAAATAGAATCATGTAGTACTTACTAAAATAAACAAGTTTCCCTAGTTCTAACTAAGTCCATTAAACACTTTCTAAGTAGTCCATTAGTTCATCTAACTATATATTCAATTGACATTACTATATATTTAAATTTTCTATCTAATTCATCTAACATTAGACATTAATCTAACATTTATATAAACTCAAAATATATAAAAATTAAATAAACAAAAAACTCATTAACCTAGTTATATTAATTATTGAACTAGTCCAAATCTCATATACCTAAATTTTCTTACTAAAAATAAACTAGTTATATTAATTATTGAACTAGTTCTAATCTCTATGTGTGTGTGTGTGTGCGGCCCGGCCCGTACGCCGCCGCCCGTGTCACGTATAATGAGGCGCCCGGCGTTGAGGCGGCAGGCGGATGATGGCGTTGTGGCGTTGAGGCAGACGGCGGCGGGAATGCAGCGTGAGGAGAAGGCGAGATACGTGCAGACGGCGGGGGACGACGACAGACAGGCGGCTTGGCGTTCGAAGCGGCGGCGGGGACGACGACGGCGACGACGGCAGCGCGGCGGCGGCAACGAGGGAGCGGCGAGAGAGGTTGACGAAAGAAGTGGGGAGATGTAACTGAAATTTCGTAAGTGCTGTATATATAGGGTGAGCCTTTAGTACGGTTGGAGCCACCAACGGTACTAAAACGTGCAAACAAAGCGGGAAAAGCAGGCCTAAAGGCCGGGCAAAGAGGCGGGAAGAGCAGGCCTTTAGTACGGTTGGTGGCTCCAACGGTACTAAATGGTGGTCTTTAGTGCAGTTGGAGCCACCAACCGGTACTAAAAACCTCAGCTTTACCACCCAAAGTTTAGTCCCACCTCATGAGCGAAGGGCAGCTGCCTGGTTTATAAACCCAGCAGCGGCTACCTCTTGAACTCCTCTGTATAGCAGGCTTGTGGGCCTAAATTCTGCTGCGCTGCCCTGTGAGTCTCTTTGGGCCTTTAAGGCGTGTAATTGCACTCCTGTGGCCTAGCAGGCCCTGAACAGCAGCGCCTCAATTTTTTTGTAGTTTTTTTCTTTTCTGCTATTTTTCTTCAATTTTTCTATGTAGTTTTTGTATAGTTTTTCTTTTCTGTTATATTTATTTTCTTCTATTTATTTGTGAGTAGTTTTTCATCTAGTTTGCCAAAATTCAACATTTTCAGAGTTCATTTTGTAGTGATTTTAAATTTCACGGTCATCTTGTAAGCGATTGAAAAATAGCAAATATAATTTTTCCTTTTCGCCTTATTTTTCTTCTATTTATTTCGAGCAGTTTTTCTTTTCTGTTATATTTATTTTCTTCTATTTATTTGTGAGTAGTTTTTCATCTAGTTTGCCAAAATCAACATTTTCAGAGTTCATTTTGTAGTGATTTTCAATTTCACGGCCATTTTGTAAGCGATTGAAAAATAGCAAATATAATTTTTCCTTTTACGCTTTATTTTTCTTCTATTTATTTCTGAGCAAATTTTTCTTTTCTGCTATATTTATTTTGTTCTATTTATTTCTGAGTAGTTTTTTATATAGTTTTTTTCTTTTCAGCAATAGTTTTTTTCTTTTACGCTATCTTTTCTTTTACGCAAAACTTGATGGTCAAAGTGCGGAGTTATAACCAAAGTTAAAAAAGAAATGCCGGCGTGCAATTAGTTTTTGCCATAACGAGAAGAAGTCCGGAGTTGAAATAAGTTATTAAAATAAAAAGAGGTGCAATGCTCGTTAATTTGCTTCAAGCCTTTCGAGAATAGTGTAAAGCTGCACTGCGCATAGCTCCGTGCAATCTACCATATTCCATAAGGCTTGAAGCTAAACAACGTGAGCATTGAGCCTCTTCTTCATCGTCTCTGCACTCGGGGCTTATAAACCGCTCCTAGTCCCTCTCTCTTGGCGAGGTGGGACTAAAAACAACTTCTAAGCAACTATAGTATTGGTCACCCTTTAGTACGGTTGGAGCCACCAACCGGTACTAAAATGATCTTGCTAAAACAGTTATGACAAATGAAGGCGAAATGGTTGAAAGTTGATGGCGTCGCTTTGAATGGTGCATCTTGAATGCACAAAAGTCTGGAGTTGTAATAATTTAAAAAAATGAAATGCCTTTGTATAACAGATGAGTTTAATTTCGTCAGAGACCTGAATACTTGAAAGAGATTGTCCAGTTTGTGAACAAAGTGCATCTAGTTTTTGCCGTAACCCTCTCTACTTTTTGAACAATCATGTGGGTGAAATGATGATACCATGCCAAGTTTCAACTTTTCAGAGTTCATTTGTAGTGCTTTTCAATTTCAGGTCATTTAGTTCTCAAAACAAATCATTGAATGCATGAAAAATAGCAAATGAAGGCGAAATGGTTGAAAGTTGATGGCGTCGCTTTGAATGGTGCATCTTGAGCATAAAAATATAAGAGCATTTACATCATGATCTTATATTTCTTTATAGTCTAAATTGTCAATATGATCATATAACATCAAAAAATACTTTGATCATCAATGATCTTTGTGTGTACAATCTGAATTGTCAATATGAGTCATCAACGATTTATAAACCGATGAAGACTCATATTGAGGCCACAAATTCTACACATAGAGTTCAATGAAGACCAAGTGCTTATGATAGTTTGAGAAATAACATATTTAAGGTTGTAAAAGGCTTGTTAGGGGAGCGAGGTGGGACTAATTAAAACATCCTACCACAACGTCACTAGTACCGGTTAAGTAGTGCGAACGGCACTAAATAGTGATGGTGGGGCCATAGCTGACCGCGGTGACACAGCCTCTTTAGTACGGTTCGTGGCATGAACCGGTACTAAAGATTCATCCTGAACCGGTGCTATTGATCGGCCCCACGAACCGGCACTAATGTATACATTTGTACCGGCTCAAATTCAAACCGGCACTAATGTGCTTCACGTATGACCCTTTTTCTACTAGTGATCGTACATCCACGTTGATGGAGACTTCAACCCACGAAGGGTAGCGGTTGCGCGAGTCCACGGAGGGCTCCACCCACGAAGGGTCCACGAAGAAGCAACCTTGTCTATCCCACCATGGCCGTCGCCCACAAAGGACTTGCCTCACTAGCGGTAGATCTTCACGAAGTAGGAGATCTCCTTGCCCTTACAAACTCCTTGGTTCAACTCCACAAACTTGTCGGAGGCTCCCAAGTGACACCTAGCCAATCTAGGAGACACCACTCTCCAAGAAGTAACAAATGGTGCGTTGATGATGAACTCCTTGCTCTTGTGCTTCAAATGATAGTCTCCCCAACACTCAACTCTCTCTCATAGGATTTGGATCTGATGGAAAGAGGGTTTGAGTGGAAAGCAACAGGAAGGCTAGAGATCAAGATTCATATGGTAGGAATGGAATATCTTGGCCTCAACACATGAGTAGGTAGTTCTCTCTCGAGAAATAGGATCTTTGGAAGTGTAGGTTCGGTCGATGGCTCTCTCCACGAATGAAGAGGAGGTGGAGGGGTATATATAGCCTCCACACAAAATCTAACCGTTACACACAATCTACCAAACTCGGTGGGACCGAATCGTTAAACTTCGGTCGGACCGATTTAGCAAATAATGTGACCATTAGGGTTTTGGTGGGACGGAATGCAACTCGGTGGGACCGATTCGGTTAGGGTTAGGGCATAACGTAATCTCGGTAAGACCGATTACACAAACTCAGGGGACCGATTTTGGTAATAAGCTTTCGGAGAGTTGGTCGAGCAAACTCGGTTTGACCGATTATCAAACTTCGGTGGGACCGATTTTGATAATAAGTTAACGAGAGAGTTTGCATTGTAATCTCGGTAGTACCGATTGCTCAAACTTCGGTGAGACCGATTTTGATAATGGACATACACGAGAGATTACAATCCCATCTCGGTGAGACCGAGATCCCTATCGGTGAGACCGATTTGCCTAGGGTTTGTGGCAGTGGCTAAGACATCCAAACTCGGTGGCGCGGATAGAAAGAATCGGTGGGGCGAGTTTGACTTTAGGTTTAGGACAAATGTGTGGAAGTGGGAAAGTAGTTGAGGGTATTTGGAGCATATCACTAAGCACTTGAAGCAAGAGGCTCATTAAGCAACACCTCATCCCTCCTTGATAGTATTGGCTTTTCCTATAGACTCAATGTGATCTTGGATCACTAAAATGTAAAATGAAGAGTCTTGAGCTTGAAGCTTGAGCCAATCCTTCGTCCTTAGCATCTTGAAGGGTTCCCACATCCTTTAGTCCATGCCACTCCATTGTTGAACTTATACGAAACATACTAGATAAAAGTGTTAGTCCAACAAAAGATATGTTGTCATTAATTACCAAAACCACCTAGTGAGCACTTGTGCTTTCAGCACCGCATCCCGCCCTGCGCGGGCGACGAAGCTCCGGGGGCGCCTCGGCCGCCTCCCCCTCAAGTAGGCGCCCTGGCCCCGAGGCGCGTGGTCCCTTGGCGGAACCCTCTCCGTCCGGCGCCAAGCCTTGACAAAGCGAGCTGCCGGAAGTCCCTCGCCCGCAAGAAGCTGCCCGAGTGCTCCCCACTCCAGCTCGTCACGACCACGCTCCTGCTCCGGCACGACAAGACCCCGCGCTGCTCCCAGCTGCAGCACATGCATGGGGACCCGCAAGACCAAGATCTTCGTCACCCAAGGCCTTCCGTGGCCACTGCAGGCTGCCGTGCCTTCACCACCGAGCTGCGCAGCGTCGCGTGGCCCAGCAAGTTCAAGCCAGACCTGCCTCCCTTCTGACTGCAGTGCGACCGACCCAGCGGAGTTCCTCCAGCTCTGAGCTGGGCATCAGCCGCCAGCGGAGCGAGAAGGTCATGGCGAACTGGTTTCCCATGGTGCTCAGGGCAGGGCCCCTTTGGCTCCTGAACACAGCTCAGGCATGATCTCCTCACTGGGGCGAGATCGCACCCGCTTCATCGCCAACTTCCAAGGTAGTCGTGACGGCCACCTGCCGTGGCGACATCGCCGCATCAAGCAGCAACGGGGAGACCTGCAGAAATACATCCGGCGCTTCAACAACATGCGCCTCAAGATTCCCAAAGGTGACCGAGGAGGCCATCATCTCCGCCTTCTCCGATGGTGTGCACGACGTCAAGATGAAGGAGGGGCTGGCGATGCATGAAGACTTGTGCACTTCCTTGGAGCTGTTAAACTTGGTGACCAAGTGCGCCAGGGCCAAGGAAGGGCGTCTCTCCTCCTCGAGCTGCTGCCGCAGACGAAGAGAAGAAGCCCAAGGCCAAGGATGTGAAGCGCAAGGGGCTGCCATGCTCATGGCGAACCCGGACACCAAGCGGGGCAGAGATCAGCCCGAGTCTTCCAAGGGCAGCCGGTACTGCGTGTACCACGACCACCACACCCACAACACCAACGAATGTCAAGAGCTCCGAGCCGTGCGAGAAGGAAGGATCGGCCGACGTCCCGACCGCAGCGACCGGGGCTACGACCGAGGAGGAGGAAGGAACACGCGACGCTGGGAAGACCACGGCCCTCGCCAAGGGTGGCGCGACCATCCTCGCGAGGATCGCTGGCGGGACCCGCCTCGCGAGGGAGGCTGGAGGGACCAGCCTCGCGAGATCGCCCGCAAAGGCAGCGCAGCCTCCCTCCTCGCCACCGCAGCCAAGGAGAAATGAAGACCATCATCGGGGCCGAGGGCTGGGGCTTCCGAGAAGCCGTCGCGATCGCTTTGCATCTGGGCGGAGCTCAAGCCCCGACCTCTCAGCGCATCTTCAAGCAGTTCGCCCGCGAAGTGAATGTAGTCCTCTCCAAGCTCGAAGCCACACGCCCCCTCAGGTGGTCGGCGTGCGCCACCACGTTCAGCTCAGCGGATCAGCTCAAGTGTGCGGCCACGGCCGGGGTCCTCCCGATGCTTTGCTCCCCAATCATCAGCAACGTGCTAGTCACCAAGACCCTCATCGATGGCGGGGCAGGGCTCAACGTCCTGTCTGTGGAAACGTTCAACAATCTCCAAGTGCCTTACAATCAGCTTCAGCCAACCAAGCCTTTCTCTGGGGTCACCGACGGCTCCACGGTCCCGATTGGGCAGGTTCGCCTCCCTGTCACCTTGGTAGCGACAACTACCGCACCGAGCTCATCGACTTGGCGTCGCCCACATTCGCCTGCCGCCTAGCGCCATCCTCGGGTACCCAGCGCTGGCCAAGTTCATGGCCGTAACCCCACGGCTCCTCAAGATGCCAAGAAGTGGCGGAGTCATCACGGTGCCCTGCGAAGAAAAAGATGCGGTGTGCTCCTGGGCGAGCCTTTCGAGCCGCATCTTTGGAAGACCGGATCGCGAGCGAGGAGGCTTCGAGATCGCCCCAAGAAGAAGAAGACAATGTCGGCCCGGCCCCTCGGGTGGCAGGCCCCTCGAAGTCCACGCTTTGCTCGGGGAACCTCCTTCTATCGCATAGGAAGCGCCCGGCGCCCTCCTCGAGCGAGGCTCGGTGGCTCCCCACGGAGGGCCACCGACCTTGCTAAGTCACGAGGGAGGCGCTTGGGCACCACTTGGAGGCGTGTTTGAAGCACGTTTTCCTCAAGAAGGAGCAAGGCAAGGAGGGTGAACCCTCGGGGAGTTCGTCGGCAAGATCATTCGGGGCTGCGGGGCCAAGAGTCATGAGTGGCAGCCGCGCACCTGCCATGGCTCCCCATCCGAGGCGAGGATGGTGGGCTGCAGCGTCTGCATCGACATACCGAGGGCTCAGCCGAGCCACCTCTCGAGGCGCTTGGCCCTCTCGCGTGGGGCGGCTGCAAGGCCCACCACGATTACGTTCGCATGCCTTACGGCTTACGAGCAGCGGCTGCTGCGCTTGATGCCTCATGAGGAGCACCCTGGAGGCTCAAGAGGCCAGGCGTTCCGCAGCCTGGCGAGAGATGGAGATGGTCCATGAGGAGCCACCAGGCGCCTCTGGAGCCTCCCGAGGCCCCCGAGCACAGGGGCTCGTGAGGATCGGCTCCGCAGCCCACGAGTCTGCTGCACCAACCCCTTCCGTATTCAACACTATCGGTGACATCTTTCAAGTTTCATTTCCGGTGGGGCGCCCCCAGGCTGCATTATTCCCAGGCCGCGTGGGTCCGTCCCTGCGGCGTGTATCCCTTTTACTTCATGCTCCTAGCTTACCTTGTTGGGGGCGCCCCTCGGGCTGCATCAACCCCAGGTCGGTCGGGTCCGACCCGGCGATGCTCGTCTTCTTTGCGCTTATCTAAATGGACTTGCTCGCCGTGATTAACGTGCTTGACCTAGTTGCCGCTCAAGCGACACCAGCGATGGAGCTGCTCCCTAACGGCGCGGCGCTTGCGCATGGGTCCGTCCCTGCAATGCCGACAAACCTGAATGGCTGAGCTCTGGCTGCGGCAGCCCCGCGTAGCGCCACCTCGTCAAGCCTTCAGTGCCTCATCACCCCTCCGGGGCAACTAACGGCCGATTGTCGGTTGTCACGGCGAACTTCGTTCTTTACGTGATGAGCTGCAGGATCTCTTCAAGGAGCAGCGTCGGCGAGGCCCCACGGTGTCTCCTTCACTCTCATCCGCGAACCGCTTGCACGTTAAAGGGGGTGCACGAGCATCGCGACTCAGGGCTCCCTCTGGCTCTCTAGCCCTCACCCTCGGCCTTGACCACGGCATCGCGACTGGCATACCAGCGGCGGCTGAGACTCGCTCGAGGGCTGGGACCGGGGCGTAGAAGCGCGAAAGGGAGCAAAGGCGAGAGGGAGGGACGCGAGGACCTCGCCAGCGACCCCTCGCTGCCGATGCACGGACCTGGCAGCGCACCGAAGCGGCTCTGATTCTCGAGATAAGTCACCCCTCAGGAAGCACTAACTAACACGGCACCGTCCCCTCACCCAACGCAATCCCGTGTTAGCAATGTCGCTCTCCTTTCTCACCGAACGATGGCTGCTTGAGCGCTAAGAGGGACCTCCTGAGCATCGCGACTCAGGGGCTCTTACCGGACCTCGGGCTGCTCACCTCCTGGCCTTGACCACGGCATCGCGACCTGGCATACCAGCGACGACTGAAGCCTGCCTTGGGACTGGGACCTGTCGGCGCAGAGCGTCAAGCCCTCGTGAGGTTCGAAAGAGAGAACTGAGCTAAGACGGAATGAGCAACTCACGCTGCTTCGCGACAAGGATCATATTAACAAATAGGACCACAGACACCTTACAAGCCCCCATGGGGTGCGCTTTTGACTCCTCGCAGGGAGCAGGTCCTAAAACGCTAACTACGCGCCCCACGCAAAGCGCCATCATCAGCGGTGGGCCGTCGGGCACCGGCGCCAACCCCATCGGATCGAGGCGGCGGCGGCCTGCGAGCCCACCCTGCTCGAGAGTGGCGCAGGCTCGGGGCTCGTGGCTGTCGTCGCTCGTCTCCGGAGTCGTGAAGAGCTCGCGGAGTCGCTAGATCCTCGGCGCCTCCACCGCCCGGCGGTTGCCGAGGAGCGGTCGGCGAGCCTAGCCCTCGCCCAGCGGCGGTGTTGGGGAGCGTAGTAATTTCAAAAATTTTCCTCACGATCACACAAGACCATGGTGATGGCATAGCGAGAGGGAGAGTGTCCGTCCACGTACCCTCGTAGACCGAAAGCGGAAGCGTTATAACAACGCGGTTGATGTAGTCGTACGTCTCCACGATCCGACCGATCCAAGCACCGAACGTACGGCACCTCCGAGTTCTGCACACGTTCAGCTCGATGGCGATCCCGGACTCCGATCCAGCAAAGTGTCGAGGATGAGTTCCACAAGACTGACGGCGTGGTGGCGATGTTGATGTTCTACCGTCGCGGGGCTTCGCCTAAGCACCGCTACAATATGACCGAGGTGGAATATGGTGGAAGGGGCACCGCACACGGCTAAGAGCGATCACGAAGATCAACTTGTGTGTCTAGGGTGCCCCCCCCCGTATATAAAGGAGCAAGGGAGGAGGAGGCCGGCCCTATGTTTGGCGGCGCCAAGGGAGTCCTACTCCCACAGGGAGTAGGATTCCCCTTTCCTAGTCAACTAGGAATCCTTCCATGTAGGGGAGGAAGGAGAAGGAAGTGGAGGAGTAGGAAGGTGGCGGCCCCTTTTCCCTAGTCAATTCGGACTAGAGGGGGGGCGCAGCAGCCTTTTCCTCTTCCCACTAAAGCCCATCAAGGCCCATTACTTCTCCCGTAACTCTCGGTACTCGAAAAATACCGAATCATTGGAACCTTTCCGAACTCGAATATAGTCGTCCAATATATCAATCTTTACGTCTCGACCATTTGAGACTCCTCGTCATGTCCCGATCTCATCCGGGACTCGAACTCCTTGGTACATCAAAACTCATAAACTCATAATATCACATCATCGAAACCTTAAGCGTGCGGACCCTACGGGTTCGAGAACTATGTAGACATGACCTAGAACTATTCTTGGTCAATAACCAATAGCGGAACCTGGATGCCCATATTGGTTCCTACATATTCTCTGAAGATCTTTATCGGTCAAACCGCATAACAACATACTTTGTTCCCTTTGTCATCGGTATGTTACTTGCGAGATTCGATCGTCGGTATCAATACCTAGTTCAATCTCGTTCTTGGCAAGTCTCTTTTCTCGTTCGTAATACATCATCTCACAACTAACACATTTAGTTGCAATGCTTGCAAGGCTTATGTGATGTGCATTACCGAGAGGGCCAGAGATACCTCTCCAGAGCAATCGGAGTGACAAATCCTAATCTCGAAATATGCCAACCCAACATGTACCTTGGAGACACTGTAATGTACCTTTATAATCACCCGATTCGTTGTGACGTTTGGTAGCACCAAAGTGTTCCTCGGGCAAGCGGAGTTGCATAATCTCATAGTCATAGGAACATGTATAAGTCATGAAGAAAAGCACTAGCAACAAACTATACGATCAGGTGCTATGCTAATGGAATGGGTCATGTCAATCAGATCATTCAACCAATGATGTGATCCCGTTAATCAAATAACAACTCCTTGTTCATGGTTAGGAAACATAACCATCTTTGATTAACGAGCTAGTCAAATAGAGGCATACTAGTGACACTCTGTAGGTTTATGTATTCACACATGTATTATGTTTCGGTTAATACAATTCTAGCATGAATAATAAACATTTATCATGATATAAGGAAATAAATAATAACATTATTATTGCCTCTAGGGCATATTTCCTTGAGTCTCCCACTTGCACTAGAGTCAATAATCTAGTTCACATCGCCATGTGATTTAACATCAATAGTTCACATCTATATGTGGTTAACACCCATAGTTCACATCGACATGTGACCAACACCCAAAGGGTTTACTAGAGTCAGTAATCTAGTTCACATCGCTATGTGATTAACACCCAAAGAGTACTAAGGTGTGATCATGTTTTGCTTGTGAGATAATTTTAGTCAGCAGGTCTGCATCATATTGAGCCGTAAGTATTTGCAAATTTCTATGTCTACAATGCTCTTGCGGAGCTACTCTAGCTAATTGCTCCCACTTTCAATATGTATCTAGATTGAGACTCGAGTCATCTAGATTAGTGTTAAAACTTGCATCGGCGTAACCTTTTACGGCGAACCTTTTTCACTTCCATAATCGAGAAACATATCCTTATTCTACTAAGGATAATTTTGACCGCTGTCCATTGATCTACTCCTAGATCTCTATTGCACTCCTTGCCAATCTTAGTGGTAGGGTATGCAATAGATCTGGTACACAGACATGACATACTTTATAGAACCTATGGCTGATGCATAGGAATGACTTTCATTCTCTTTCTATCTTCTGCCGTGGTCGGGTTTTGAGTCTTACTCAATCTCACACCTTGTAACACAGGCAAGAACTCTTTCTTTGACTGTTCCATTTTGAACTACTTCAAAATCTTGTCAAGATATGTATTCATTGAAAAACTTTATCAAGCGTCTTGATCTATCTCTATAGATCTTGATGCTCAATATGTAAGCAACTTCACCGAGGTCTTTCTTTGAAAAACTCCTTTCAAACACTCCTTTATGCTTTGCAGAATAATTCTACATTATTTCGATCAACAATATGTCATTCACATATACTTATCGAAATCTTTGTAGTGCTCCCACTCACTTTCTTGTAAATCTGAGGCTTCTCCAAAAGTCATATAAAACCATATGCTTTGATCACACTATCAAAGCGTTTATTCCAACTCGAGATGCTTGCACCAGTCCATAGATGGATCGTTGGAGCTTGCACATTTTGTTAGCTCCTTTAGGATTGACAAAACCTTCTGGTTGCATCATATACAACTCTTCTTTAATAAATCCATTAAAGAATGTAGTTTTGACATCCATTTGCCAGATTTCATAAAATGTGGCAATTGCTAACATGATTGAGACAGACTTAAGCATCGCTACAATTGAGAAAATCTCATTGTAGTCAACACCTTGAACTTGTCAAAAACCTTTTTGCGACAAGTCGAGCTTTGTAGATAGTAACACTACTATCGGTGTCCGTCTTCCTCTTGAAGATCCATTTATTCTCAATGGCTTGCCGATCATCGGGCAAGTCAACCAAAATCCATACTTTGTTCTCATACATGGATCCCATCTCAGATTTCATGGTCTCAAACCATTTCGCGGAATCTGGGCTCATCATCGCTTCCTCATAGTTCGTAGGTTCATCATGGTCTAGTAACATGACTTTTAGAATAGGATTACCGTACCACTCAGTGCGGATCTTACTCTGGAAGACCTACGAGGTTTGGTAACAACTTGATCTGAAGTTTCATGATCATCATCATTAACTTCCTCACTAATTGGTGTAGGAATCACTTGGAACTGATTTACGTGATGAACTACTTTCCAATAAGGGAGAAGGTACAATTACCTCATCAAGTTCTACTTTCCTCCCACTCACTTCTTTCGAGAGAAACTTCTTCTCTAGAAAGGATCCATCTTAACAACGAAAACTTGCCTTCGGATCTGTGATAGAAGGTGTACCCAATAGTTGCCTTTGGGTATTCTATGAAGGCGCATTTCTCCGATTTGGGTTTGAGCTTATCGGTGAAAACTTTTCACATAAGCATCACAACTCAAACTTTAAGAAACGACAGCTTAGGTTTCTTGCTAAACCATAGTTCATACGGTGTCATCTCAGCGGTTTAGATGGTTGCCCTATTAAGCGTGAATGCAGCTGTCTCTAATGCATAACCCCAAAGCGATAGTGGTAAATCGGTAAGATACATCATAGATCGCACCATATCATAATAAAATGCAGTTCTGACGTTCGGACACACCATAACGTTGTGGTGTTCCGGTGGCGTGAGCTGTGAAACTATTCCACATTGTTTTCATTGAAGACCAAACTCGTAACTCAAATATTCATCTCCACGATCAGATCGCGAAACTTTATTTTCTTGTTACGATGATTTTCCACTTCACTCTGAAATTCTTTGAACCTTTCAACTATTTCAGACTTATGTTTCATCAAGTAGATATACCCATATCTGCTCAAATCATCTTGTGAAGGTCGAAAATAACGATACTTGCCACGAGCATCAACACTCATTGGATCGCATACATCGGTATGTATTATTCCCAATAAGTCGGTAGCTTGTTCCATTGTTCCGGAGAGCGGAGTTTTAGTCATCTTGCCCAAAAGGCACGGTTCGCAAGCATCAAATGATTCATAATCAAGTGATTCCAAAAGTCCATCGGCATGGAGTTTTCTTCATCGCTTTACACCAATATGACCTAAGCGGCGGTGCCACAAATAAGTTGCACTATCATTATTAACTTTGCATCTTTTGGTTTCAATATTATGAATATGTGTATCACTATGATCGAGATCCAATGAACCATTTTCATTGGGTGTGTAACCATATAAGGTTTTATTCATGTAAGCAGAACAACAATTTATTCTCTTACTTAAATGAATAACCGTATTGCAATAAACATGATCAAATCATATTTATGCTCAACACCAAATAACACTTATTTAGGTTCCACACTAATCCCGAAAGTATAGGGAGTGTGCGATGATGATCATATCAATCTTGGAACTACTTCCAACACTCATCGTCACTTCCCTTCAACTAGTCTCTGTTTATACGTAACTCCTGTTTGAGTTACTAATCTTAGCAACGAATGAGTATCAAATACTCAGGGGCCACTATAAACACTAGTAAGGCACACATCAATAACCTGTATATCAAATATAACCTTGTTCACTTTGCCATCCTTCTTATCCACCAAATATTGGGTAGTTCGCTTCCGGTGACCAGTTCCATTGCAGCAAAAGTACTCGGTCTCAGGCTTAGGTCTAGACTTGGGCTTCTTCACTCGAGCAACAACTTGCTTGCCGTTCCTTTTGAAGTTCCCTTCTTCCCTTTGCCATTTTCCTTGAGACTAGTGGTCTTGTCAACCATCAACACTTGATGTTTTCTTGATTTCTACCTTCGCGATTTTAGCATCGCGAAGAGCTCGAGAATCTTTTTCGTCATCCCTTGCATACTATAGTTCATCACGAAGTTCTACTAACTTAGTGATGGTGACTAGAGAATTCTGTCAATCACTATCTTATCGGAAGATTAACTCCCACTTGATTCAAGTGATTGAAGTACTCGGACAATCTGAGCACATGCTCACTAGTTGAGCGATTCTCCTCCATCTTTTAGCTATAGAACTTGTTGGAGACTTCATATCTCTCAACTCGGGTATTTGCTTGAAATATTAACTTCAATTCCTGGAACATCTCATATGGTCCATGACGTTCAAAACGTCTTTGAAGTCCCGATTCTAAGCCGTTAAGCATGGTGCACTAAACTATCAAGTAGTCATCATATTGAGCTAAGCCAAGCGTTCATAACGTCGCATCTGCTCCTGCAAATAGGTCTGTCACCTAGCGGTGCATTAAGGACATAATTCTTCTGCGCAGCAATGAGGATAAACCTCAGATCACGGATCCAATCCGCATCATTGCTACTAACATTTTTCAATACAATTTTCTCTAGGAACACATATAAAAACATAGGGAAGCAACAACGCGAGCTATTGATCTACAACATAATTTGCAAAATACTACGGGACTAAGTTCATGATAAATTAAAGTTCAATTAATCATATTACTTAAGAACTCCCACTTAGAAAATATCCTCAATTCTCTAAGTGATTGCGTGATCCACATCAACTACACCATGACCGATCATCACGTGTGATGGAGTAGTTTCAATGGTGAACATCAATATGTTGATCATATCTACTATATGATTCACGCTCGACCTTTCGGTCTCCGTGTTACGAGGTCATATCTTATATGCATAGCTCGTCAAGTATAACCTGAGTATTCTGCGTGTGCAACTGTTTTGCACCGTTGTATTTGAGCGTAGAGCCTATCACCCGATCATCACGTGGTGTCTCGGCCACGAAGAACTTTCATAGCGGTGCATACTCGGGAGAACACTTCTTGATAATTTAGTAAGGGATCATCTTATAATGCTACCGTCAATCAAAGCAAGATAAGATGCATAAAGGATTAACATCACATGCAATCAATATAAGTGATATGATATGGCCATCATCATCTTGTGCTTGTGATCTCCATCTCGAAGCACCGTCATGATCACCATCGTCACCGGTAGCGACACCTTGATCTCCATCGTAGCATCGTTGTCGTCTCGCCAACTATTGCTTCTCGACTATCGCTACTGCTTAGTGATAAAGTAAAGCAATTACATGGCGTTGCATTTCATACAATAAGCGACAACCATATGGCTCCTGCCGATTGCCGATAACTTCGGTTACAAAACATGATCATCTCATACAATAAAATATAGCATCACGTCTTGACCATATCACATCACAACATGCCCTGCAAAAACAAGTTAGGCGTCCTCTACTTTGTTGTTGCAAGTTTTACGTGGCTGCTACGGGCTGAGCAAGAACCGTTCTTACCTCGCATCAAAACCACAGCGATACTTCGTCAAATAGACTCCGTTTAACCTTCTCAAGGACGGGCGTAGCCACTTTCAGTTCAACTAAAGTGAGAGAGCAGACACCCGCCGGTCACCTTTAAGCAGCGAGTGCTCACGGCGGTGAAACCAGTCTCGCGTAAGCGTCTGGCGTAATGTCGGTCGGGCGCTTCATCTCACAATACCGCTGAACCAAAGTATGACATCTTTGGTAGGCGGTATGACTTGTATCGTCCACAACTCACTTGTGTTCTACTCGTGCACATGACATCAACGCATAAAACCAGGCTCGGATGCCCTTTGTTGGGGAGCGTAGTAATTTCAAAAATTTTCCTACGATCACACAAGACCATGGTGATGGCATAGCAGCGAGAGGGAAGTGTCGTCCACGTACCCTCGTGAACCGAAAGCGGAGCGTTATAACAACGCGGTTGATGTAGTCGTGCGTCTCCACGATCCGACCGATCCAAGCACCGAGCGTACGGCACCTCCGAGTTCTGCACCGTTCAGCTCGATGGCGATCCCGGACTCCGATCCAGCAAAGTGTGGGGATGAGTTCCGTCGACCTGACGGCGTGGTGGCGATGTTGATGTTCTACCGTCGCGGGGCTTCGCCTAAGCACCGCTACAATATGACCGAGGTGGAATATGGTGGAAGGGGCACCGCACGGCTAAGAGCGATCACGAAGATCAACTTGTGTGTCTAGGGTGCCCCCTGCCCCGTATATAAAGGAGCAAGGGAGGGAGGAGGCGGCCCTATGTTTGGCGGCCAAGGGGAGTCCTACTCCCACAGGGAGTAGGATTCCCTTTCCTAGTCAACTAGGAATCCTTCCATGTAGGGGAGGAAGGAGAAGGAAGTGGAGGAGTAGGAAGGTGGCGGCCCCTTTTCCTAGTCCAATTCGGACTAGAGGGGGGCGCAGCAACCTTTTCCTCTTCCCACTAAAGCCCATCAAGGCCCATTACTTCTCCGTAACTCTCGGTACTCGAAAAATACCGAATCATTGGAACCTTTCCGAACTCGAATATAGTCGTCCAATATATCAATCTTTACGTCTCGACCATTTGAGACTCCTCGTCATGTCCCGATCTCATCGGGACTCGAACTCCTTGGTACATCAAAACTCATAAACTCATAATATCAGCATCGCCGAAACCTTAAGCGTGCGGACCCTACGGGTTCGAGAACTATGTAGACATGACCTAGAACTATTCTTGGTCAATAACCAATAGCGGAACCTGGATGCCCATATTGGTTCCTACATATTCTCGAAGATCTTTATCGGTCAAACCGCATAACAACATACTTTGTTCCCTTTGTCATCGGTATGTTACTTGCAGAGATTCGATCGTCGGTATCAATACCTAGTTCAATCTCGTTCTTGGCAAGTCTCTTTTCTCGTTCCGTAATACATCATCTTACAACTAACACATTTAGTTGCAATGCTTGCAAGGCTTATGTGATGTGCATTACCGAGAGGGCCGGAGATACCTCTCCGACAATCGGAGTGACAAATCCTAATCTCGAAATATGCCAACCCAACATGTACCTTGGAGACACCTGTAATGTACCTTTATAATCACCCGATTCGTTGTGACGTTTGGTAGCACCAAAAGTGTTCCTCGGGCAAGCAGGAGTTGCATAATCTCATAGTCATAGGAACATGTATAAGTCATGAAGAAAAGCACTAGCAACAAACTATACGATCGGTGCTATGCTAATGGAATGGGTCATGTCAATCAGATCATTCAACCAATGATGTGATCCGTTAATCAAATAACAACTCCTTGTTCATGGTTAGGAAACATAACCATCTTTGATTAACGAGCTAGTCAAGTAGAGGCATACTAGTGACACTCTGTAGGTTTATGTATTCACACATGTATTATGTTTCCGGTTAATACAATTCTAGCATGAATAATAAACATTTATCATGATATAAGGAAATAAATAATAACATTATTATTGCCTCTAGGGCATATTTCCTTCAGGCAGGGCCTCGATCACCTCTCCCGGGGCAGCACTCCAGTCGGCGCCCTTCCGCATCGAAGACCTTGAAGAGCATGACCGAAGCGTCGTCGTACTCCAGGTGGATCGCGAGGGCACCCCTTGTCCTGCAAACCCGGGCGATCTCACCCCAGCCTCGAGTCATGAAGACCTCGCCCGGGGCAACGACCGCAACCTCTGCCCCAGTCGCGAGGGTGCTGCAGCCGGGTGCTGTAGCCAGAGCTCCAGGGGTCCTCCTCGTGGAATCGCAGAGGCGAAGAAGGGAGGAAGGTGAATCCAAGACCGAGGAGACATGGCGACATTGAAGGAAATATGCCCTAGAGGCAATAATAAAGTTATTATTTATTTCCTTATATCATGATAAATGTTTATTATTCATGCTAGAATTGTATTAACCGGAAACATAATACATGTGTGAATATATAGACAAACAGTATGTCACTAGTATGCCTCTACTTGACTAGCTTGTTAATCAAAGATGGTTATGTTTCCTAACCATGAACAAGGAGTTGTTATTTGATTAACAAGGTCACATCATTAGTTGAATGATCTGATTGACATGACCCATTCCGTTAGCTTAACACTTGATCGCTTAGTATGTTAATGCTTTCTTCATGACCCATACATGTTCCTATAACTATGAGATTATGCAACTCCTGCTTACGGAGGAACACTTTGGTACTACCAAACGCCACAACGAATCGGGTGATTATAAAGGAGTACTACAGGTGTCTCCAAAGGTACTTGTTGGGTTGGCGATTTCGAGATTAGGTTTTGTCACTCCGATTGTCGGAGAGGTATCTCCGTGCCTTCTCGGTAATGCACATCACTTAAGCCTTGCAAGCATTACAACTAATGAGTTAGTTGTGAGATGATGTATTACGGAACGAGTAAAGAGATTTACGTAACTAGATTGAACTAGGTATTGATACCGACGATCAATCTCGTAAGTAACATACCGATGACAAAGGAACAACGATGTCGTTATGCGGTTTGACCGATAAAGATCTTCAGAGAATATGTAGGAACCAATATGGGCATCCAGGTTCCGCTATTGGTTATTGACCGAGAATGGTTCTAGGTCATGTCTACATAGTTCTCGAACCCGTAGGGTCCGCACGCTTAACGCTTCGATGACAGTTCATAATGAGTTTATAAGTATTGATGCACCAAGGTTGTTCGAGTCCCGATGTGATCACGGACATGACGAGGAGTCTCAAATGGTCGAGACATAAAGATTGATATATTGAAGCCTATGTTTGACTTCGGAATGGTTCCGAGTGAAACAGGATGTTATTGGAACACCGGGGTTACTGAACCCCGGGGGTATATGGGCCTTCATGGGCCTCAAGGGAGAAGGAGAAGGGCCGGCCAGGTGGCTGCGCGCCCCCTCCCCTTCCAGTCCGAATAGGACAAGGAGAGAGGCGGCGCCCTTCCCTCTTTCCCTCCCCAATCCTACTCCAACTAGGAGAGGGGGAGTCCTACTCCGGTGGGAGTAGGACTCCTCCTGGTGCGCCCCTTGGGCCGCCACCTCCCCTTGTCTCCTTTATATCTGAGGGCAGGGGCACCCCAACACACACAAGTTGATCTACGGATCTTTCCTTAGCCGCAGCGGTGCCCCTTCCACCATATTCCACTTCGGTCATATCGTCATGAGCTTAGGCGAGCCCCGCGCGGAGAAGTCATATCGTCATGAGCTTAGGCGAAGCCCTGCGTCGGTGGAGCATCAACATCGCCACCACGCCGTCGGTCGACGGAACTCATCCCCGACACTTTGCTGGATCGGAGTCCGGGATCGCCATCGAGCTGAACGATGTGCAGAACTCGGAGGTGCCGACGCTCGGTGCTTGGATCGGTCGGATCGTGGAGACGCACGACTACATCAACCGCGTTGTTATAACGCTTCGCTTTCGGTCTCACGAGGGTACGTGGACGGACACTCTCCCTCTCGTTGCTATGCCATCACCATGGTCTTGCGTGATCGTAGGAAAATTTTTGAAATTACTACGCTCCCCAACAAAGGGTATCGAGCCTGGTTTTATGCGTTGATGTCATGTGCACGAGTAGAACACAAGTGAGTTGTGGACGATACAAGTCATACTGCCTACCAGCATGTCATACTTTGGTTCAGCGGTATTGTGAGATGAAGCGCCCGGACCGACATTACGCCAGACGCTTACGCGAGACTGGTTTCACCGCCCGAGCACTCGTTGCTTAAAGGTGACGGCGGGTGACTGCTCTCTCACTTTAGTTGAATCGAGTGTGGCTATGCCGGTCCTTGAGAAGGTTAAACGGAGTCTATTTGACGAAGTATCGCTGTGGTTTTGATGCGAGGTAAGAACGGTTCTTGCTCAGCCCGTAGCAGCCACGTAAAACTTGCAACAACAAAGTAGAAGACGCCTAACTTGTTTTTGCAGGCATGTTGTGATGTGATATGGTCAAGACGTGATGCTATACTTTATTGTATGAGATGATCATGTTTTGTAACCGAAGTTATCGGCAATCGGCAGGAGCCATATGGTTGTCGCTTATTGTATGAAATGCAACGCCATGTAATTGCTTTACTTTATCACTAAGGAGTAGCGATAGTCGAGAAGCAATAGTTGGCTAGACGACAACGATGCTACGATGGAGATCAAGGTGTCGCTACCGGTGACGATGGTGATCATGACGGTAAGCTTGGCGATGGAGATCACAAGCACAAGATGATGATGACCATATCATATCACTTATATTGATTGCATGTGATGTTTATCCTTTATGCATCTTATCTTGCTTTGTTTGACGGTAGCATTATAAGATGATCTCTCACTAAAATTATCAAGAAGTGTTCTCCTCGAGTATGCACCGCTGCCAAAGTTCGAGTACCCGCACACCACGTGATGATCGGTGTGATAAGTTCTACGTCCATCTACAACGGTGCAAAACAGTTGCACACGCGAATACTCAAGTTAAACTTGACGAGCCTAGCATATAACAGATATGGCCTCGAACACGGAGACCGAAAGGTCGAACGTGAATCATATAGTAGATATGATCAACATAGTGATGTTCACCATTGAAACTACTCCGTCTCACGTGATGATCGGACATGGTTTAGTTGATTTGATCACGTGATCACTTAGATGACTAGAGAGATGTCTGTCTAAGTGGGAGTTTTTAATATGATTAATTGAACTTAAATTTATCATGAACTTAGTACCGATAGTATTTTGCTTGTCTATGTTTAATGTAGATAGATGGCTCGTCTGTTGTTCCGTTGAATTTTAATGCGTTCCTTGAGAAAGCAAAGTTGAAAGATGATGGTAGCAATTACACGGACTGGGTCCGAATTTGAGGATTATCCTCATTGCTGCACGAAAAATTACGCCTGGAAGCACCGCTGGTGACGAGCCTGCCGCAGATCTTGAGCGTGAAGTTATGAACGTTTGCAAAGCAGAGCTGATGACTACTCTATAGTTCATGTGCCATGCTTTACGGCTTAGAACGGGTCTTCAACGACGTTTTGAGCGTCATGGAGCATATGAGATGTTCCAGAGTTGAAGTTAATATTTCAAGCAAATGCCCGGATTGAGAGATATGAAGTCTCCAATAAGTTCTATAGCTGCAAGATGGAGGAGAATAGTTCACAAGTGAGCACATACTCAAAATGTCCGGGTATAACAATCACTTAATTCAGCTGGGAGTTAATCTTCCGGATGATAGTGTCATTGATGAATTCTCCAATCATCGCCACCAAGCTACAAGAGCTTCGTGATGAACTATAATATGCAAGGGATGACTAAGACAATTCTGAGCTCTTCGCGATGCTAAAGGCATGGAGGTAGAAATCAAGAAAGAGCATCAAGTGTTGATGGTCAACAAGACCACTAGTTTCAAGAAAAGGGCAAAGGGAAGAAGAAGGAAACTTCAAAAGAACAGCAAGAAAGTTGCTGATCAAGAGAAGAAACCCAAGTCTGGACCTAAGCCTGAAAGCGAGTGTTTTTACCGCAAGCAGACCGGACCTCGAAGCGGAACTGCCCCAAGTATTTGGCGGATAAAAGGATGGCAAGGTGAACAAAGGTATATGTGATATACATGTTATTGATGTGTACCTTACTAGAGCTCGAGTAGCACTGGTATTTGATCTGGGTTGTTGCTAATATTTGCAACTCAAGCAGGACTACGGAATAGACGAGCACGGCAAAGGACGAGGTGACGATGCGCGTGGGAAATGGTTCCAAAGTCAATGTGATCGCGATCGGCACGCTACCTCTACATCTACCTTCGGATTAGTTTTAGACCTAAATAATTGTTATTTGGTGCCGCGTTGAGCATGAACATTATATCTGGATCTTGTTTAATGTGAGACGGTTATTCATTTAAATCAGAGAATAATGGTTGTTCTATTTATATGAGTAATATCTTTTATGGTCATGCACCCTTGAAGAATGGTCTATTCTTGTTGAATCTCGACAAGAGTGATACACATATTCATAATGTTGAAGCCAAAAGATGCAGAGTTGATAATGATAGTGCAACTTATTTGTGGCACCGCCGCTTAGGTCATATCGATGTAAAACGCATGAAGAAACTCCATACCGATGGGCTTCGAATCACTTGATTATGAATCACTTGGTACTTGCGAACCGTGCCTCATGGGCAAGATGACCAAAACGCCGTTCTCCGGAACCATGGAGCGAGCAACCGATTTGTTGGAAATCATACATACCGATGTTTGTGGTCCAATGAATGTTGAGGCTTGGCGGTATCGTTATTTTCTCACCTTCACAGATGATTTAAGCAGATATGGGTATATCTACTTAATGAAACACAAATCTGAAACGTTTGAAAAGTTCAAAGAATTTCAGAGTGAAGTGGAAAATCATCGTAACAAGAAAATAAAGTTTCTACGATCTGATCGTGGAGGAGAATATTTGAGTTACGAGTTTGGTTTACATTTGAAACAATGTGGAATAGTTTCGCAACTCACGCCACCCGGAACACCACAGAGAAATGGTGTGTCCGAACGTCGTAATCGTACTTTACTAGATATGGTGCGATCTATGATGTCTATTTCCGATTTACCGCTATCGCTTTGGGGTTATGCTTTAGAGACGGCCGCATTCACGTTGAATAGGACACCGTCAAAATCCGTTGAGACGACGCCTTATGAACTGTGGTTTGGCAAGAAACCAAAGTTGTCGTTTCTTAAAGTTTGGGGCTGCGATGCTTATGTAAAGAAACTTCAACCAGATAAGCTCGAACCCAAATCGGAAAAATGTGTCTTCATAGGATACCCAAAGGAGATCTGTTGGGTACACCTTCTATCACAGATCTGAAGGCAAGATTTTCGTTGCTAAATTCGGGTCCTTTCTAGAGAAGGAGTTTCTCAAAGAAGTGAGTGGGAGGAAAGTAGAACTTGATGAGATAATCAGATCTGCTCCCTTATTGGAAAGTAGTTCATCACAAGAAATGGTTCTGTGACAACAACACCAATTAGTGAGGAAACTAATGATGATGATCATGAAGCTTCAGATCAAGTTGCTATGAACCTCGAGGTCAACCAGAGTAAAATACGCACTGAGTGGTACGGTAATCTTATTTCGAAGTCATGTTACTTGACCATGGCGAACCTACAAACTATGAAGAAGCGATGGTGAGCCCAGATTCGCAAAATGGCTGGAAGCCATGAAATCTGAGATGGGATCCATGTATGAGAACAAAGTATGGACTTTGGTTGACTTGCCCGATGATCGGCAAGCCATTGAAAATAAATGGATCTTTAAGAAGAAGACCGACGCCGATGGTAATGTAACTGTCTACAAAGCTCGACTTGTTGCAAAAGGTTTTCGACAAGTTCAAGGAGTTGACTACGATGAGACTTTCTCACCGAAGCGATGCTTAAGTCTGTCCGAATCATGTTAGCGATTGCCGCATTTTATGATTATGAAATTTGGCAAATGGATGTAAAAATGCATTCTTGAATGGATTTCTAGAAGAAGAGTTGTATATGATGCAACCAGAAGGTTTTGTCGATCCAAAAGGTGCGACAAAGTGTGCAAGCTCCAACGATCAATTTATGGTCCGGTGCAAGCCTCTCGGAGTTGGAATAAACGCTTTGATAATGTGATCAAAGCATATGGGTTTGTACAGACTTTTGGAGAAGCCTGTATTTACAAGAAAGTGAGTGGGAGCTCAGAGCATTTCTAATATTATATGTGGACGACATATTATTGATTGGAAATGATATAGAATTTCTGGATAGCATAAAAGGATACTTGAACAAAAGTTTTTCAATGAAAGACCTCGGTGAAGCTGCTTACATATTGGGCATCAAGATCTATAGAGATAGATCAAGACGCTTGATTGACTTTCACAAAGCACATACCTTGATAAAGTTTTGAAAAAGTTCAAAATGGATCGAGCAAAGAAAGGTTTTTACCGTGTTACAAGGTGTAAGATTGAGTCGACTCAATGCTCGACCACGCAGAAGATAGAGAGAAAATGAAAGATGTTCCTATGCTTCAGCCATAGGCTCTATCATGTATGCAATGCTGTGTACCAGACTGACGATGCTTAGCTGTAAGCTTGGCAGGAAGGTACCAAAGTAATCCAGAGTGGATCACTAGACAGCGGTCAAGAACATCCTGAAATACGAAAAGGACTAAGGATATGTTTCTCGTATATGGAGGTGACAAAGAGCTAGTCGTAAATGGTTACGCCGATGTAAGCTTTGACACTGATCCGGACGATTCTAAATCGCAAACCGGATCGTGTTTTTATTAAGCGGTGGAGCTGTCGGTTGGTGCAGTTCTAAACAAAGCGTCGTGGCGGGATCTACATGTGAAGTGGAGTACATAGCTGCTTCGAAGCAGCGAATGAAGGAGTGCGGATGAAAGAGTTCATTTCCGATCTAGGTGTCATACCTAGTGCATCGGGACCGATGAAGATCTTTCGTGACAATCTTGGTGCAATTGCCTTGGCAAAGGAATCCAGATTTCACAAGAGGACCAAGCACATCAAGAGACGCTTCAATTCCATTCGGGACCAAGTCCAAGTGGGAGACATAGAGATTTGCAAAATACATACGGATCTGAATGTTGCGACCGTTGACTAAGCCTCTTCCACGAGCAAAACATGATCAGCACCAAGACTCCATGGGTGTAAGGATCATTACTTTGTAATCTAGATTATTGACTCTAGTGCAAGTGGGAGATCAAGGAAATATGCCCTAGAGGCAATAATAAAGTTATTATTTATTTCCTTATATCATGATAAATGTTTATTATTCATGCTAGAATTGTATTAACGGAAACATAATACATGTGTGAATATATAGACAAACAGTATGTCACTAGTATGCCCCTACTTGACTAGCTTGTTAATCAAAGATGGTTATGTTTCCTAACCATGAACAAGGAGTTGTTATTTGATTAACAAGGTCACATCATTAGTTGAATGATCTGATTGACATGACCCATTCCGTTAGCTTAACACTTGATCGTTTAGTATGTTAATGCTTTCTTCATGACCCATACATGTTCCGTAACTATGAGATTATGCAACTCCGTTTACGGAGGAACACTTTGGTACTACCAAACGTCACAACGAATCGGGTGATTATAAAGGAGTACTACAGGTGTCTCCAAAGGTACTTGTTGGGTTGGCGTATTTGAGATTAGGTTTTGTCACTCCGATTGTCGGAGAGGTATCTCGAGCCTTCTCGGTAATGCACATCACTTAAGCCTTGCAAGCATTACAACTAATGAGTTAGTTGTGAGATGATGTATTACGGAACGAGTAAAGAGACTTACCGTAACGAGATTGAACTAGGTATTGGATACCGACGATCGAATCTCGGGTAAGTAACATACCGATGACAAAGGAACAACGATGTCGTTATGCGGTTTGACCGATAAAGATCTTCAGAGAATATGTAGGAACCAATATGGGCATCCAGGTTCCGCTATTGGTTATTGACCGAGAATGGTTCTAGGTCATGTCTACATAGTTCTCGAACCCGTAGGGTCCGCACGCTTAACGCTTCGATGACAGTTCATAATGAGTTTATAAGTATTGATGCACGAAGGTTGTTGAGTCCCGGATGTGATCACGGACATGACGAGGAGTCTCAAATGGTCGAGACATAAAGATTGATATATTGGAAGCCTATGTTTGGACTTGGAATGGTTCGAGTGAAAACAGGATGTTCTCGAACACCGGGGTTACGGAACCCCGGGGTATATGGGCCTTCATGGGCCTCAAGGGAGAAGGAGAAGGGCCGGCCAGGTGGGCTGCGCGCCCTCCCCTTCCAGTCCGAATAGGACAAGGAGAGAGGGGCGCCCTTCCCTCTTTTCCCTCCCAATCCTACTCCAACTAGGAGAGGGGGAGTCCTACTCGGTGGGAGTAGGACTCCTCCTTAGTGCGCCTCCCCTTGGGCGGCCACCTCCCCTTGTCTCCTTTATATACGGGGTAGGGGCACCCCAATACACACAAGTTGATCTACGGATCTTTCCTTAGCCGTGCGGTGCCCCTTCCACCATATTCCACTTGGTCATATCGTCATGAGCTTAGCGAAGCCCTGCGCGGAGAAGTCATATCGTCATGAGCTTAGGCGAAGCCCTGCGTCGGTGGAGCATCAACATCGTCACCACGCCGTCAGGTCGACGTGGAACTCATCCCGACACTTTGCTGGATCGAGTCCGGGATCGTCATCGAGCTGAACGTGTGCGAGAACTCGGAGGTGCCGTCGTTCGGTGCTTGGATCGGTCGGATCGTGGAGACGCACGACTACATCAACAGCGTTGTTATAACGCTTCCGCTTTCGGTCTACGAGGGTACGTGGACGGACACTCTCCCCTCTCGTTGCTATGCCATCACCATGGTCTTGCGTGATCGTAGGAAATTTTTTGAAATTACTACGTTCCCCAACAGACATGGAGCATGAACTCTCGGGAGGAGCCCTCGGCGTGGACTCCGGGGGAACGACACGCACCTTCATGACCCGCCGGCGCCGATGGCGGCGTCGCCCGTGGCGTTCAGCATCAGCTCCTTCAGAGCCCTCGACGTGGGCGTACAAGGGAAGCGGGTACCCTGGTGGTGGCCACTCGCGCCAGGGCCTCGACACCACCTGGAGGGCACCCTCATCCCGATGGCAGAGGGCTAGCCGTTTCTTCGGCGGGAGCGGGTCAGGACCCTCTCGGGGAGCTTTTCCCTTCTCTGCCGCGGAGAACCGGCGGATCGGAGCCATAGCAGCAAGACGGAGCAGGGACCGGAAGAAGGAGAAGCAAGAAGAAACGGACCAGAGGAGCATTCACCGTTCCGTACTTAAAGCCAGAGGAGGCCAACCGCCGGCCTCCACGATCGCAGGTAATCATGACACGCTGTGCATGCAGGGACTTGTCAATTCGCGCATTCGCCGAGGCATCGTGGGGAAGTGGAGACGCCCACGTCCAATCAACCGCCACGCGGCGCCCAAGGCCGCAGGCTGTTAGGGCCCGCGGTGCTTCGCACTTGCCCTTTCGCTTCTCTGCTCGTCCAAGTCCGGGCACGCGTTGGGCCCGGGGGCTACTGTCGGCGTTCTGGGAACGGGGGTCCCCAGACTTGCCTGCCTGCGGCGTGGCTCAAAGGGGAGCCCATCGCGGCCCATCTTCATCAACACAATCTCAAGACCCTCGCGAGGGGCCAAGCCTCATGGGCGGACGACAGGAGCTTCCTCGAGCACGGCCTCGTCAGGTGGCTCGAGGAGGCGGAGAGATCAAGGCGGGGTACCTCACGAGGTGCCCATGACGCAAGCCATGATGACCAAGGGCGCCCGGCGAGGGCGCCAAAGACGCTGTGATGTCCTCCTTTCCTCTTTGGTGCAAAAAGAGCAAGCGCAAGCGAGAGCATCAAGCAAAGGCGTTCATTTCGGTGCAACAAGACTAAGACCAGCCCAACGGCAGGAAGGAAGTCATTGTGGAGCCCAAGCCGGCGTCACCACCAGAACCTTTGGCAGGCGAGGACCAACTTTAGTCAGGATAAGTGTACAAGATGTTCCCCTTCAAAATGGCCAATTGTTGGCGCCCTTCCCGCTCAATATTTGGGAAGAAGCCCAGGGCCTTTGCCTATAAATAGGACTAGCCTCCCACAGGGTAGAGGCACCTTGGATCCAAGGTCCGGAATCCAGAGAGAGAGAGAGAGAGAAAGAGAGAGAGCGACTGAACTCCTCCAAGCAGTTCATCGCCCCGGCCAAGAACATACCCTCGCGAGGCTGTTCTTTCTTGTATTGTTCATCACCATCAGCCTAAGAGGCAATCCACCACACCACAAACTAGAGTAGGGTATTACACCACAATGGTGGCCCGAACTAGTATAAACTTTGTGTCTCTTGTGTTGTTCCTTTCGTAGCTTAGATCCTAGCGAGGCGACGGGGTGCAGGTAGGTAGAGGGCGAGATCTCCTTGCGCACCCTAGTGTTCGAACCTCAAGGGTCTGCCGGAACCCGAAATCCGACAAAGTTCTTGTAAAAACTATTGATGTCTTCTACTCCCTTCGTTTTTAAATATAAGTCTTTCTAGATATTTTTAATAAAGAGTACATACGGAGTGGTATGTAGTTTGTATTAAAATATCTAAAAAACTTATACTTTGTATGTAGTCCGTATTAAAATATCTAAAAAGATTTATATTTAAAAACGAAGGGAGTATAAGGCTCGTTTGGATACTGTCCTCGTACTGTGCCTGGAATTTTTTTGGTGCCTGGCTTCAGCCTGGTCGGGTGACACTTTTCTGCCTGGTTAGGCTATTATGGACTAGTACTATTTGGTTGGTATCCTCACCTGGTAAAGTATCAAATAGTACAAGAGTATTAAATAATCTGATAAAGTACATGCAGCAACGGCTGATAAGAGCATAATCTAACGCCAGGCAGCTGTTCTCGGACCCAGGCTACCAATTTCGAACGCCTGGTCCAGGCCAAGCAAGATGCCTGGGTAAACAACCAGGCCAATTTTTGTGATGGGGCTATTGGTCCAGGCAAGCAGCGGCCTTTTTAGGACACAAAACGTCTCGGCAATTCTCAGGGAGGCTCCCAGGCTAGGCGTGATGCTACGAGGATGCTATCCAAACACACCCTAAAGCTTTGACACGTTCTTGGCGTGCTCTCAAAAAAAGAAGTATTGAATAAGACAATGAATATGGATTGAAGGGAATACTTTTTTTTCTTTTCCCTGCACTGCGTTGAATTGTGAAAATAAAAAGAAAATCCATCGAAGCGAACTATCGAGACCAGTACCACCATCTCAAGGCAGGACGACATGGACAACACCATGGTCTTCTGGGTGCAGCGCAAGGTAACCTGAAGAAAAAAGAAGGGGCGAAAGGGGCGTGACGGAGATCAAACGCATGCGTGAAGGAGAACCAGCGACCCTGACCTTTTTCTGAGACAAGAGCAATCCTGACTCTTGATTTTTTTTTTTTTGAGTCTGATCCTGACTCTTGATCGATTCTATTTATTTTTTTGAGGGGTGATCGATTCTATTGTTTTGAGAGCGATCGGAAGGGTGACTGGGCCTGCGTACCCCTGCCTGGAGATTGATCGAAATGGAAATGGGCCTGCGCGCTAGCTATTTCGGGATGCTATCTTTTGGGTATCTTCTGCACTAGGGTCAGCTTTTTCACTGCATCATTTTTCTTCGTGGGCTGTATGTATGTAACAGTGTTCAGACCAAGGTCATTGGGGTCAATTGACCCCGGCCCAACACTGTAGCCCCGCCTTTGGTGCTCACATAATCACAACATACCCTCAATAAAAACATAATTACTATGTATTTGAATGTTGTTAATCCTAAGGCGTCTCTTCAGGCATAAGATGAGAAATTTTCTTTTTCTTTCTGTGAGATTTTTGCTATTGATTAAAGTTTCACCATAAATTGCATTTTTAAATGATTAACATGTAAAATAACGTCATATTCAGATTCTATATATTTAGCTAATCACTTTCATATATAACATATTAAATTTGTAGTTAGGGTCTAAAAGATATGGATATTTTAAAATACATTTGATATGTGTTGCGGGTTGATTACCATAAACATGAGTAAGGATTGTGCAAAATGAAAAATCTGACTTAAATTTAAACTACGGGTTGATTAACATAAACATCAAGAGGGTTTCCTGCAAAATGGCATGACATATCAAGAATCGCTCTTCTCTTTATATATTGGTGACGAATGCACGCAATTGGTGGTAGAATTAAGAACGACACTGAGCCGTCCCACTGCATGGTATGCATCCTTAATCAAACAGTAGATGCAGCAAGCCTGGCGAAAGCAGACCCCGACAACCTTTGTACTTTACCTAGGACTTTGAACGAACAACGTAACGTGATATTCAAATTTATAGACGGAAAAGGACAAAATAATGTACTAAACCAAATTGTTAAGATGTAGATATATATGTGTATTTCTTGTACAACAAGCCCTCCTCCTTCCATGTATAGTTGAGGACGTGGCTACCCTTTGTACTTATATATACGTGCGTATTGCATCCGATCAATATATCGTGAGTTGCATAATCCTCTACATGGTATCAGCCTAAACCCGATTCCTGCCCTAGCCGCGTCGTCGTTGCTTCCGAAGCCGCCGCCGCTAGCCCCCCTTCACACGCCCGCGTCGCAGATCCTTCGCCGCCGCCGTAGCTAGTCTCGCCTCCCGATCCCTCCCTCTCGCCCCGCACTTCCACGCCGCTTGCCGCGCACTCCCTCCCGATCACCCTGCTCTCCTCGCGATCGCCCTACCCCGCTAGCCACCAAAACCCTAACCCTACCCAGCCAAAACCGAACCAGCAGCCATGTCCGCCGGTTCTGATCTCTCCCACCGCAGCGCCGCCTCCACTCCTCCGGCTGTCCGTCCGCCAAACCCCTTCGACTCCTCCGCCGGCTCCTCTGCTGCCACCTTGCCCGACCCTGCCTACATCCGTGACGTTCCCATCGAACGTCGCGTTCCGGTCATCCTCTCCCACAAAGAGGCGAACTTTTATGCCTGGAAAACATACTTCAATCTCCTCTTCCGTGAGTATAACCTGCAGGATCACATCGACGGCACCGCCAACCTCTTAAATCTGAATCGTGGCGCCGATCGGCTGGCGATCGGCGCCACCATCATCGGTGGCTCTTCCTCACCGTGTCCAGGACATCTTCCACACCGTCGTTCGCGACAAGGGCGATGCATGCACGGTGTGGAACAAGATCGTTGGCCTCTTCACCAACAACAAGCTCCAACGGATCGTCTTTCTGCAGCAGGAGTTTTTCTGGTGTCACCAAAACGACTCCTCCGTTGACGACTACTGCATGCGCCTCAAGACCCTCTCCGACGAGCTCAATGACATCGGCTTCAAGGTGGGCGACGAGCTGCTCCTCTCCACTCTCACCGCCGGCCTCAATGAGGATCTGCAACGCCGCCTCAACCTCACCTCATGGCGAACCCTACCTACGAGCGGGCGGTGGCGATCTCCGTCTCGAGGAACGCCGGTTGAAGCATCTTCGCTCCCGTGCCGTTCATACCGCCTTCGCCGCCGGCTTCTCACGCGGCGGCCCTGCACCCGCGGGTGCGCCCCCCGACAAAAAGGACCACCACAGCGGTGGCGGCATGTGACGCCCCAAGACCGGAGCTTCAGTTGCCTTCCAGGGTTTCCGAGTTTTGTCGTGTGATTTGTTTTGTTTGTGCATTGCTCATGTCATCTCGTGCATTGCATCATCTCATCATGCCATTTAATTTTAAAAACTCAACTAAATAAATTGTATGGATTTTTCGATCCATTTAAATCGAGGGAATTCACATGGTGTTTTCTCTTTATAACATATCCTCCTAATATTTATGGAGCTATTATAAAATATCCCATTAATTTGGAATCATCATAACACACTTGCAAAAATCCCAATGCCTTTCATTATTTCTACTCTTGGCCTCTAACTTTGTCACTTGTCCTTTCATCATTTTTCCGGAGCTCTACCAAAACTCTCAACATTTTGGAAACTCCTAGAACCTACCCTAGTTCAAACCTTTTGAATTAAATTCAAAGAAATTTGAATTTATTCTTTCAATCTTGGTCTTTCCTAATTTTCTCGGACCTAACATTTTTTTGAGTCCGGAAATTTATTCGTGAGTCCAATTCTGCTCCCTAAACCCCCTCTTCATTTATTATTCTTCTCTTGTTTTCTGTTAAAGAATATAGAAGAGAGAGGGAGAGCCCAGCCGCCCCCGGCTTTTCCCTCCTCCACCAGGCCGGCCTCTATGGCCCAAGGCCTCCCCGCCCATCTGCAGCCTAAGCAGGCCCAGCCGCCCACCACTCCTCTAACCCTAGCCCGCAGGTCCCTCTCCTCCAGCGCCTCCTGCCCGATCCCCTCCTCCTCCCGATCCCATCTCCCATCTCTCTCTCCTCCTCATGATCAACCCCGCTCGATCTCCTCGCCGCCCTCGACCTACCTCCCGTCGCCGCTCCTCCGCGCACCAGGCGGACCCCCGGTGGCCTCCTCGTCGCCCGCCCGGCGGGTTTCCTCCGTCCATCTCCATCGCCTCCCTCCTCCCTCTTCTCCCCTCGGCCTCCTTCCTCTCCTCCCTGGCGCCTCCAGGCCGGAGCCCCCCCGGTCTCCTCGCCGCCGGCCTCAACCTCCTCCCGCGCCCGGTCCCCTCGCCCTTGCCTCCTCCTCCGTTGGTGGAGACCACCAGGAGCCCGGAGCCCCCGCCGTCGAGCTCCATGGCCAGCACCACCGCCTCCGCACCCGGCCACGTGCGGCCTCCTCCTCGCCGCCTCCGCTCCACCTCCTGCCCGACGCCATGGCCGCCTTGGAGTTCCACCGGCCAGGGACCAGATGGTCCAGGTGCCCCGCCTCTGCTTAGTTTGAGCAGGAAGGAGGATGCGCCTCCGCTTGCCCTCTTCGACCAGAATCGCCAAGTCCAAGTACCGACACCGTGGGTTTTCACCAAGTTCGACTACCGGTGGATGCGCAAGTACCACGACGCCTTTGGAAGACCCGTTTGTGGATTTCGTCAAGTTCAACGGTGAACCCCGAAGCCCTCGGATTCGTCAAGTCCGTAGCTGCAAGTACCACTCCGAACCATGTACGACGACCGTCGCCGAAAACCCGTGAAACGTGTACAACTACCGTCGCCAAGACCTGTAACGGAACCGTCAAGTTCGACTACCTTCGTGTGTACCACTACTTCCGATGACGAGATGTACCACAACCATCGAACGAGAACGTCTACTTCCTCTACCGTCGCCGCGTACCACTACTTCCCTCAGCGATCATCGCGAGAACGACTACTTCCTCTACTTCCCTCGACGACCCGTGAACCACTACTTCCCTCTACGAAACTCGACCCGTCCCGTTTGAACGTTCCGAAGGTATAACCCGTGACGACCGCCGTGATCGAATCATCCTTGCGATGCCCCTCTTTTGCCATGCCATCGTTCCGTGGGAACCCGGTATCCGGGATCACCCCACCATCTTGCATGACTCGCTTCCGTCACGCTTTCCTTTGCACCGGTATCTCAATCGAGTTATCGGAACCGATATGTTGCCGTGGCATCATTTTCGGATTCGTTGCCGTGGCACCCCTTTCTTCCACCACGGTGACATAATGCTTCATATCATGCTCATGATAACGTTTTCATGATATTGCATAAACTTGCACATGTCATCCGCATCATGATAACAACATTAAAATGTTTATAATTGTTGTTTGCATTAATTTGCTTAATTGCCATGCTAAAATGATTTATTTCATAACTAAATAACCGTAGCTCCATTTTAAATAAATTATATATGTAAATGGGGTAGAAAAATGCCTAGTTTAACATGGTAGCATTCCTTTGCATGTTTAACAACTCTAAAATATGCTTTAGGTCAGATCTGTTCCTAATCCATAATATGCATATGGGGATTTTCCGGAATTGTTGTTCGTTGTTTCCGGCCTCATTTAAACTTGCCTAGATAGGTAGTTTCATTATGCTTCGCCTCTTGCCATGTTTAACAACATTTAATATTGTTGAGTACCTAATCGGGAGAGAACTAAATAATAGTTGTGGTGTTTTGTCAATATGCAACTCGTTGCATATTGGGCTCCATTTAACTTGTAGTTTTGTTTGTGCACATTGCCATGCCATGCCTCATTAAACCGGTCATGCATCATACTTGGTTGTGCATCATGCCATGTTTATGTGTTGGTTGTTTACTATGCTGTTTGTTTGTTTCCGGTTTGCTTTTCTCGTTAGCTTCGGTTCCGTTCCGGAGTTGTGAGGATTCATTCGACTTCGTCCGTTTGTCTTCTTCATGGATTCGTTCTTCCTCCTTGCGGGATTTCAGGCAAGATGACCATACCCTCGAAATCACTTCTATCTTTGCTTGCTAGATGCTCGCTCTTTTGCTATGCCTATGCTGCGATGCCTATCACTTGCTTATCATGCCACCCTCATTGCCATGTCAAACCTCTAACCATCATTTCCTAGCAAACCGTTGCTTGGCTATGTTACCGCTTTGCTCAGCCCCTCTTATAGCGTTGTTAGTTGCAGGTGAAGATGAAGTTTGTTCCTTGTTGGAACATGGAGATGTTGTTCCTTGTTGGAACATGTTTACTTGTTGGGATATCACAATATTCTTATTTAATTAATGCATCTATATACTTGGTAAAGGGTGGAAGGCTCGGCCTTATGCCTGGTGTTTTGTTCCACTCTTGCCGCCCTAGTTTCCGTCATACCGGTGTTATGTTCCTTGATTTTGCGTTCCTTACACGGTTGGGTGATTTATGGGACCCCCTTGACAGTTCGCTTTGAATAAGACTTTTCCAGCAAGGCCCAACATTGGTTTTACCATTTGCCACCTAAGCCTTTTTCCCTTGGGTTCTGCAGACTCAAGGGTCATCTTTATTTTAACCCCCGGGCCAGTTCTCCTCCGAGTGCTGGTCCAAACTAGAGCCACTTGCGGTGCCGCCCCGAGGCAACTTGGGGTATCGTCGGTTGCCGTACGTAGTGTTCATCCGGTGTGCCCTGAGACCGAGATATGTGCAGCTCCTATCAGGATTTGTCGGCACATCCGGCGGCTTTGCTGGTCTTGTTTTATTCTTTGTCGAAATGTCTTGTAGTCCGGGATTCCGAGACTGATCGGGTCTTCGGTAGAAGGAATATCCTTCGTTGACCGTGAGAGCTTATCATGGGCTAAGTTGGGACACCCTGCAGGGTTTGATCTTTCAAAGCCGTGCCCGCGGTTATGTGGCAGATGGGAATTTGTTAATGTCGGTTGTAGAAAACCGAAGTTGATCTTAATTAAAATACACCAACGCGTGTGTAACCGTGATGGTCTCTTCTCGCGGAGTCCGGGAAGTGAACACGGTGTTGGAGTTATGTTTGGCGTAAGTAGTTTCAGGATCACTTCTTGATCATAGTTGTTCGACCGTGCTTTTGCCTTCTCTTCTCGCTCTCATTTGCGTTGTTAGCCACCATATATGCTAGTCGCTTGCTGCAGCTCCACCTCACTACCCTGTCCTACCGTTAAGCTTAAATAGTCTTGATCTCGGGTGTGAGATTGCTGAGTCCCGTGACTCACAGATACTTCAAAACCAGTTTGCAGGTGCCGATGAAACCGTGCAGGTGATGCACCTGTGCTCAAGGAGGAGCTCGATGAAGACTTTGTGCATTGTGTTGTTTCGTGTCAGCTGATCAGTAGTGGAGCCCAGTTGGGACGATCAGGGGATCTGTGTAGCTTGTGGGGTAGTCTTCTTTTATTTTTTGGTTCCGTAGTTGGACCTTGATTGTATCTGTATGATGTAATGTTTTACTCATGTATTGTGTGAAGTGGCGATTGTAAGCCAACTATGTATCTCTTTCCCTTATGTATTACATGGGTTGTGTGAAGATTACCTCACTTGCGACATTGCTTTCAATGCGGTTATGTCTCTAAGTCGTGCCCGACACGTGGGAGATATAGCCGCATCGAGGCGTTCAAGTTGGTATCGAGCCTTCCCGACTTAGGAGCCCCCTACTTGATTGTTTCTTGGCGTTGTTGAGTCTAGAATGGAAAATGTTTTGAGTCTTAGGATTATATATATCGGAGAGTAGGATTCTTTTACTCCTCGGTCCCTTCGTCGCTCGGTGAGGTATCCCGACGAGAGTTTTGACTCTTCTCTCCTCAAATTTCACTAAAATTTTTTTAGGATCACGCGGGTATCTTGGAATCGTTCGATGGTTTTGTGACGAGAACATTGTTCTTGGTGCCTCCTGTCATTTAGGGGTTGTGGCGGTGTCCCGGGAGTTGAGCTCCGAGGTGTTGTCGTCACAATTTTATCGTTCAGATTCGGAATACCGAGTTTTGCCGACATCGAAATCTCTTTTGTGCAGTTGTTGGTGAGATAACCCCGATAGCCCGATCTTGTGGCGAAAAGGGAGTATTGCCATGACTTGTATAACGGATGTTTTTGAAGGTCGAGGTACACGATTTCGAGGATTTCTTGGTTATGTGTTGACGGATGGATACAGCTGGATCTAGGTATTGTTAGTTTGGGTGATATATTTTGTGTCCCCTGTATCCCCAACACCAGATTGCATAACCAGAAAGTTTCGGGAGTTTATAGGTGGGAATTCAAGTAGCTCCTAGAATATCTTTCCGACAGATACATGATATGGGATTGGGTAAATCTCTATCATATGTATTTGTTCCGGCTTATTCTGCAAGCCAAATCCTTGGGTTTTGTTTTGTTTTGTGGTATTCAAGTTGCTTCAATGCCAAGTGTTGATTCCATACCTCATTCTAAATGGTATTCTCATATTGCTATGTGAATACTAATCCTTCTTGATCACTGAGCTTGTCATGTTAATTCTTTTCTCAACCGGCGTGCTTCTCTTCAAGTGGATCCGATCATTCCAACATTCGCAAGATCAATTCTAAGCTTTTCTCAACGGTGTTCGTTTCATCCGACCTAAGTTGTTTTGTTTTCCCGCCCTCCCACCCTTTTTTCTTCAAGGACTCAGATTTCTTAATCAAGTATCCATTTTTATTGAGTGAAGTTTCTTCATTCTTTTCCTTTAATGTTCTGATCCAGTGATCCCTCATAAAGATGCTCAACAGCTCCAAGTTCATCATTCTTCATCCTCGTATTCTTTTCCGGTGGTTTTAAATCAAGTTTTCAGTGTTGATCGTATTCTTTTCATCATTTCAAATGCTTTCTCATGCCGGTGTATCACCTAATCTTCCACTTCTCGCTATTCATTTGTTCCGGAGTGTTGAAGATATCTCAGAAGATTCTAGTTTCCATTCTCAATTCACTCAAGTTCTTTTGAGGATGCTATCTTATTCAACCCATTTAATTCTACCGGTGCAATATCTATTTCAAACAATTGTTCAACGGTGGTTCTTTTGAGTGGGCCCTAACCCACAGGTCTTTTCCCAGGATCTTACCTAACTCTTCTAATTTTTCGGAGTTATTCCCAAATTCATTGCAAAGTTTGACGTAAGAATGAGTTATCATCAGTCATATGTCTTTCTCCAAGATCTTTCAAATTCTTTTCATCTTGTGGTTCAACCTTTCTAATTTTTCATTCCGGAGTACCTCAACAATTCATGATGGTGTTTCTCGTCGTCATTCTCGAATTTTGAAGACCGAAGAAGAGTTTCTCTTTAATCTTGCTCCTTTCTCTTCAAGATTCATGGTTCTAGCTTCGTGCCATCCTCATAATTGTTTTGATTGTGAGAATTCTTTTAACCCACCCGGAGCATTCAGGAGTCTTTTCAGTTTGATTCTTCGGAGCCCATCATATCAGAATTATTCATTCAAGCGTTCAACTCTTGTTTTCCAAATCTGACCGGTGCATCATTCAAGTATTCACTAATCAGTTCAGGATCTATTCGTTCAATTGTATCTAAATCCTCTCAAGTATCTTCGTTCATTTTCCAATTCTTCCCGGTGAATTGTGCCTTTGCTACGTTCATTCTCAATTATTATGGTGGCTTGTTCAAGAGTTCTCTTCCTTCTTTATCACATCAATTTATTCGTTGTTTCAATCCCACCGGTGGTTCCATCAATACCTTCTCAAGTTCGCGCCATATCTATCTTAATCCTTTCTAGGAGAATAAGTAGTATGCCAAATCCATTGCTTGTCATCAATTTAATTGATGAAGGATCAACATAATGTAATTCTTATTCTTGTTCCATCGAGTAAATTCAATTCCTTATTCCGGAGGATCATCAAAATTCTTGATTTCATTTGTTCATCTTTCTTATCCAAAGCTCCAAGTTTTCTGTATTATCTCATCGCGAAGCTTCATCTTATCACTGCAAGGCTTCACCTTGTGTTGTCAACTTCTCTTTCTTTCTATCACCCTTTTGGTTACCGGAGTTCATCATGGAGGCTCTACATGGTGCTTCCTCATGGATTCTTTTCATTCTTCAATTGTTCTTCAAGATTTCTCTCGGGGTTATGATCCGCCAAGCTATACTCAAAATTGAGCATGGTGTTCAACACATGTTTTGTTTTGAGGAGTTCAAGCATTCTTCTTCATGCATTTCGAAGTGCAATTCTTTCGACCTTATCTTTTGAGGTGGTGTTATGTCATTTTGACAGTTTCATTCATGTTTCATGATTCACTTGTTGTCAAAAATGAGGTATTTTAAATCCATCAATCTCTTCATTGGAGTTGTCTTGGGCTATATTTCACCTAAAGCTTCCCCTAAGGGAATTTGCTATTATGGTGCTTATCAATGATCCAAGTTTTCCTCCTATCCTCTCGGTGAAAGAAGTTTTCATCTTCTTGTTGATCTTAATCCAATCAATTGTTTCCGTTGGTGGCAGAAGCTCACCTCATAATGTGGAGATGTTTCCATAAGCCCACTACAAGCTTATTCATTTCGTTGTTGGTTTTCCAACAACTCCGTTCAATTCTTCTTTGCAAGGGTGCTTTTTCCAAGTTCATTTGTGGCAGAAGTTGTCATTTTCTTCTCCATTCCTTTATTCCAATGATCCATCTTCTATTCTTTCTTCCAGAGGCATTGTGTTGTTCTGCTCTTCACCAATCACCTCGTTTTGTGAGGATCGTGTTCTTTTCTTGCTTATCCATTTAACCGGAGTGTCATGTTTTCATTCGAGTTCTCTCATCTTATCAAGTTTTGCCTGCTTCCTCAACCGGAGAGCTGTCTGAAATCTTTCTTACCCCTTGTGCCATTCTTTCAATAGTTCCGGAGGCAGTGTGTTGTTGATTTCATCAACTATCATCCCATCTTCTCTAGTTCATGTTCAATTCCTTCCATTTTTCAGTCGGAGTGCTGCCCAAATTTTATCAATCTTATTCCTTCTCGATCTAGTTTTAACCGGAGTGGTTTCAGTATCTATGTTATCACTTAACCTCTTGGTTTTTCGTCGTATCCCTTGTTCCTCTTTTCTAACAGAGTGTTTTCAACCTTTGTTCATCTTCGTTGTTTTCTTTCTTTCAAGTTTTAAACCTCTCAAGGTTCTTTGGTTTCACTCGTTTGTCGCAGAAGCAACTTTGTTTTACCTCTTCCTCTTCCGTTTTTTTCTCCGGTGCCATCCTAGATCTCGGGACGAGATCCTCTCGTAGTGGTGGAGTGTTGTGACGCCCCAAGACCGGAGCTTCAGTTGCCTTCCAGGGTTTCCGAGTTTTGTCGTGTGATTTGTTTTGTTTGTGCATTGCTCATGTCATCTCGTGCATTGCATCATCTCATCATGCCATTTAATTTTAAAACTCAACTAAATAAATTGTATGGATTTTTCGATCCATTTAAATCGAGGAATTCACATGGTGTTTTCTCTTTATAACATATCCTCCTAATATTTATGGAGCTATTATAAAATATCCCATTAATTTGGAATCATCATAACACACTTGCAAAAATCCCAATGCCTTTCATTATTTCTACTCTTGGCCTCTAACTTTGTCACTTGTCCTTTCATCATTTTTCGGAGCTCTACCAAAACTCTCAACATTTTGGAAACTCCTAGAACCTACCCTAGTTCAAACCTTTTGAATTAAATTCAAAGAAATTTGAATTTATTCTTTCAATCTTGGTCTTTCCTAATTTTCTCGGACCTAACATTTTTTTTGAGTCCGGGAAATTTATTCGTGAGTCCAATTCTGCTCCCTAAACCCCCCTCTTCATTTATTATTCTTCTCTTGTTTTCTGTTAAAGAATATAGAAGAGAGAGGGAGAGCCCAGCCGGCCCCTGGCTTTTCCCTCCTCCACCAGGCCGGCCTCTATGGCCCAAGGCCTCCCTGGCCCATCTGCAGCCTAAGCAGGCCCAGCCGGCCCACCACTCCTCTAACCCTAGCCCGCAGGTCCCTCTCCCTCCAGCGCCTCCCTGCCCGATCCCCTCTCCTCCTCCCGATCCCATCTCCCATCTCTCTCTCCCTCCCCTCGCGACCGAACCCCGCTCGATCTCCTCGCCGCCCTCGACCTACCTCCCCGTCGCCGCTCCTCCGCGCACCAGGCCGGACCCCCCCCCGGTGGCCTCCTCGTCGCCGCCCGAGCGGGTTTCCTCCGTCCATCTCCATCGCCTCCCCTCCTCCCTCTTCTCCCCTCGGCCTCCTTCCTCTCCTCCCTGGCGCCTCCAGGCCGGAGCCCCCTTCGGTCTCCTCGCCGCCGGCCTCAACCTCCTCCCGCGCCCGGTCCCCTCGCCCTTGCCTCCTCCTCCGTTGGTGGAGACCACCAGGAGCCCGGAGCCCCCGCCGTCGAGCTCCATGGCCAGCACCACCGCCTCCGCACCCGGCCACGTGCGGCCTCCTCCTCGCCGCCTCCGCTCCACCTCCTGCCCGACGCCATGGCCGCCTTGGAGTTCCACCGGCCAGGGACCAGATGGTCCAGGTGCCCCGCCTCTGCTTAGTTTGAGCAGGAAGGAGGATGCGCCTCCGCTTGCCCTCTTCGACCAGAATCGCCAAGTCCAAGTACCGACACCGTGGGTTTTCACCAAGTTCGACTACCGGTGGATGCGCAAGTACCACGACGCCTTTGGAAGACCCGTTTGTGGATTTCGTCAAGTTCAACGGTGAACCCCGAAGCCCTCGGATTCGTCAAGTCCGTAGCTGCAAGTACCACTCCGAACCATGTACGACGACCGTCGCCGAAAACCCGTGAAACGTGTACAACTACCGTCGCCGAAGACCTGTGTAACGGAACCGTCAAGTTCGACTACCTTCGTGTGTACCACTACTTCCGATGACGAGATGTACCACAACCATCGAACGAGAACGTCTACTTCCTCTACCGTCGCCGCGTACCACTACTTCCCTCAGCGATCATCGCGAGAACGACTACTTCCTCTACTTCCCTCGACGACCCGTGAACCACTACTTCCCTCTACGAAACTCGACCCGTCCCGTTTGAACGTTCCGAAGGTATAACCCGTGACGACCGCCGTGATCGAATCATCCTTGCGATGCCCCTCTTTTGCCATGCCATCGTTCCGTGGGAACCCGGTATCCGGGATCACCCCACCATCTTGCATGACTCGCTTCCGTCACGCTTTCCTTTGCACCGGTATCTCAATCGAGTTATCGGAACCGATATGTTGCCGTGGCATCATTTTCGGATTCGTTGCCGTGGCACCCCTTTCTTCCACCACGGTGACATAATGCTTCATATCATGCTCATGATAACGTTTTCATGATATTGCATAAACTTGCACATGTCATCCGCATCATGATAACAACATTAAAATGTTTATAATTGTTGTTTGCATTAATTTGCTTAATTGCCATGCTAAAATGATTTATTTCATAACTAAATAACCGTAGCTCCATTTTAAATAAATTATATATGTAAATGGGGTAGAAAAATGCCTAGTTTAACATGGTAGCATTCCTTTGCATGTTTAACAACTCTAAAATATGCTTTAGGTCAGATCTGTTCCTAATCCATAATATGCATATGGGGATTTTCCGAATTGTTGTTCGTTGTTTCGGCCTCATTTAAACTTGCCTAGATAGGTAGTTTCATTATGCTTCGCCTCTTGCCATGTTTAACAACATTTAATATTGTTGAGTACCTAATCGGGAGAGAACTAAATAATAGTTGTGGTGTTTTGTCAATATGCAACTCGTTGCATATTGGGCTCCATTTAACTTGTAGTTTTGTTTGTGCACATTGCCATGCCATGCCTCATTAAACCGGTCATGCATCATACTTGGTTGTGCATCATGCCATGTTTATGTGTTGGTTGTTTACTATGCTGTTTGTTTGTTTCGGTTTGCTTTTCTCGTTAGCCGGTTCCGTTCGGAGTTGTGAGGATTCATTCGACTTCGTCCGTTTGTCTTCTTCATGGATTCGTTCTTCCTCCTTATGGATTTCAGGCAAGATGACCATACCCTCGAAATCACTTCTATCTTTGCTTGCTAGATGCTCGCTCTTTTGCTATGCCTATGCTGCGATGCCTATCACTTGCTTATCATGCCACCCTCATTGCCATGTCAAACCTCTAACCATCATTTCCTAGCAAACCGTTGCTTGGCTATGTTACCGCTTTGCTCAGCCCCTCTTATAGCGTTGTTAGTTGCAGGTGAAGATGAAGTTTGTTCCTTGTTGGAACATGGAGATGTTGTTCCTTGTTGGAACATGTTTACTTGTTGGGATATCACAATATTCTTATTTAATTAATGCATCTATATACTTGGTAAAGGGTGGAAGGCTCGGCCTTATGCCTGGTGTTTTGTTCCACTCTTGCCGCCCTAGTTTCCGTCATACCGGTGTTATGTTCCTTGATTTTGCGTTCCTTACACGGTTGGGTGATTTATGGGACCCCCTTGACAGTTCGCTTTGAATAAGACTTTTCCAGCAAGGCCCAACATTGGTTTTACCATTTGCCACCTAAGCCTTTTTCCCTTGGGTTCTGCAGACTCAAGGGTCATCTTTATTTTAACCCCCGGGCCAGTTCTCCTCCGAGTGCTGGTCCAAACTAGAGCCACTTGCGGTGCCGCCCCGAGGCAACTTGGGGTATCGTCGGTTGCCGTACGTAGTGTTCATCCGGTGTGCCCTGAGACCGAGATATGTGCAGCTCCTATCAGGATTTGTCGGCACATCCGGGCGGCTTTGCTGGTCTTGTTTTATTGCTGTCGAAATGTCTTGTAGTCCGGGATTCCGAGATCGATCGGGTCTTCGGTAGAAGGAATATCCTTCGTTGACCGTGAGAGCTTATCATGGGCTAAGTTGGGACACCCTGCAGGGTTTGATCTTTCAAAGCCGTGCCCGCGGTTATGTGGCAGATGGGAATTTGTTAATGTCGGTTGTAGAAAACCCGAAGTTGATCTTAATTAAAATACACCAACGCGTGTGTAACCGTGATGGTCTCTTCTCGTGAGTCCGGAAGTGAACACGGTGTTGGAGTTATGTTTGACGTAAGTAGTTTCAGGATCACTTCTTGATCATAGTTGTTCGACCGTGCTTTTGCCTTCTCTTCTCGCTCTCATTTGCGTTGTTAGCCACCATATATGCTAGTCGCTTGCTGCAGCTCCACCTCACTACCCTGTCCTACCGTTAAGCTTAAATAGTCTTGATCTCGCGGGTGTGAGATTGCTGAGTCCCCGTGACTCACAGATACTTCCAAAACCAGTTTGCAGGTGCCGATGAAACCGTGCAGGTGATGCACCTGTGCTCAAGGAGGAGCTCGATGAAGACTTTGTGCATTGTGTTGTTTCGTGTCAGCTGATCAGTAGTGGAGCCCAGTTGGGACGATCAGGGGATCTGTGTAGCTTGTGGGGTAGTCTTCTTTTATTTTTTGGTTCCGTAGTTGGACCTTGATTGTATCTGTATGATGTAATGTTTTACTCATGTATTGTGTGAAGTGGCGATTGTAAGCCAACTATGTATCTCTTTCCTTATGTATTACATGGGTTGTGTGAAGATTACCTCACTTGCGACATTGCTTTCAATGCGGTTATGTCTCTAAGTCGTGCTTCGACACGTGGGAGATATAGCCGCATCGAGCGTTCACGGCGGCGCGGCAAGCGACACGCGGCTTGCCGCCACGCCAGAGGCGGCGGGCCCGGCCGCCACCGCAGGAGGCGGCCACCCGGCCAACGGATTCCCACAGCAGTCGCGGGCGCGACGGAACGGGTGGGTCAGTGGGCCCCGCCACCGAAGCGAGGCGGCCAGCCCTGGCGCGGTCGCTGCCTGGCCGACAGGCCCTGCTGCGAGCGGGCCCCGCCAGTGGGCCTCGCCGCCACAGCCTAAGGCAGCCTCACCAGGCTGACAGTGCTGGCCGACAGCTGGTGCTGCTCGGTTGCCGAGGCGTGGGCCCGGCCGCCACTAGCGCAGGCGGCCGTTGCTGCATGCGCGCTGATTCCCGGGCCGACATGAGCACTGTAGTAAATGGCGTTGATTCCCACGTGTATGTGATTGCTTGTTGCTAATGATGCTGATTTTCATGATTGAGCGGGAATCTAATGCGGTGTGCTAATTTCACGGGCTCGCTGTTGCAAACTGGGCTGATTCCTTGCAGTGTGGATCTACAGTGTGACCGACATGAGAACTGTGGCAAATGGCGCTCATTCCCATGCTTTGAAAATTGCTGCTGCAGGTGAGGTGACAGCACCCAAGAGCGTGATTTTGGCGGGGATATGGACACCGATGCTGCTTTTGGTTCTGTAGTGCCGACACTACAGGGATCCTAAAATATCCCGCCTAATTTCCTCTGTTCTCGCTTATTTTCTCGCCATCTTTAATCGTCTGAGCCTATAAAAGAAGACACCGAGGCTCTCATCCAGCCATCCTAGAAATCGCCAGTGCGCTAGGGGCTGATGTGATGGCCAACTCGACCTCACCACCCCTGCTACTGCATCCGGCAACATCAGTGACTGAAATGAACTCCACATACACCATCGGCTGACCATACATTGAGTTATTGGGATTGCTTGCAAACCTCATGTACGACCCCCACGACCGATCACCTGTGACAGGCCGCAAACCCCAACGGGCAACTGTCCCATCATTTCCTCCATCAACGACGAAGGCCTTCATTGTCATTTTTTTTCCTGCATCACTGGGCCAAACACCGCTCGGATGCACCTTCTAACAGCTGCGTAATCCACGTTGACCATGTCTCTCACCACTACTGTAGTCGACTCGCAGAAGGACACATCCACCCCGCATGGACCGTCGCGTATGACGTTCCCATAGTACACTACTAAATTGTCCATAGTACCTAACCAACATACATGTTTACATTTCAAATAATTAGTAACTGAACATTTAGTAACGATGACAATATTTACATATCTTACGACTAAAATAATAACTGTATTTTTGTTATAAATATTCGGTTTGTTTTTAGAATCATTTGCTTAGACTTTAAGGGGTTGTTTGGTTAACAGGTATTTAAAGATCTATTTTTCTCAAACTTGTCTACGAGCGTAACAAACTAAAACTCTGTTTGCTTTTCTCTAACTACTCCAAAAATATCCTAAAATAGTTCTCGTAACATGCAAAAACTTAGCTTCTGGGAAAACGACTATTAGTAAAATATGGTAATAACATAATAGTACGATAATAACATAATAGTACGATAATTACATTTTAATATAATATGGTAATTACTCGCTATCCAAACAACCAGTAAACATAATAGTACGATAATAACATTTCAATATCATATGAGTAAAACATTTAATTTCTTTCGACTTTATATAATTTTTTTCCACATCATACGATAACAATCATTTATCTACAAATAATAATATTTGCAGCAACATGCACATTATTCACAATAGTACATCAATACAAAAAATATTAACAAAATTACAGTGTCATTTTTCACCTTAGCTCCAATATGGATGTGCTTGCGAATGCAATTTAAGCGTCAAAATAGTTCCAATAAATATCCGTCGCCAGTACTATATGTACCTCGTCAACCTATTATCACATTAACAACAATATTACACGCGGATTTTTCTTCCTGCTAACAAAAGTATGAAAATAGCACTTCCATGTATGTGTTCATCACCTCAAAATGGGACATCGAAAATGGAAACACAATTTCTTCAATCACGTCTTCTCCTCCTTGTTTGCTACTAAGATGAATTATTTTACCTAATTACATACATCATTAAGTACATTAGCATCTAATCTGAACATATAAAATTTAGATTATTGCGACATAACAAAGTAGACCTACGGTCTCCTAACTATAGAATTTTTAATAAACATACCACATAAAATAACATACCACATGAAATAACATACCGCATGCAATAAAAACTATTGTAAATGTTGTATCTGTCGTCTGAAATTATTTCTAAACTCTACGCACTAACATCGCATAGCTAATGACGAGCTAAAAGACTAACTAATTACCACCCTTCATGCACAAATAAATAAATGTTTTGCAAAGCTCATACCTTGATCTTCAACTTCGTACTACACTTTCGCAACGCAAATCCTACTCCTCAAGCTCTAAATGACTCCAAATGACTCCTTCAAGTGCTAAAATTATGCCTAAAACAACAGAGAATACACACTTAGGAACTAATCAAACAGAACAAAAACATCATGCATGTGAACGAAACCAACAAAAATGGATATATCTTACCTTAATCTAACTTTTCTTCAACTTCATCATCTTCGAAATCAAACTCCAAATCGACCAAAATCACGAGTAAAAGTGGCTACCTAGTTTTCCTTTCTGTCTATGTATGCGCTCAGAGAGAGCTAAGAGGTAGAGGAGGCAACCAGAGATATGCGAGAGAGAGTGTATGCGCACGGAGTCGCGGATGTGCGTTTAAAAAGAAGATGACCACTGTATTGTCGGCAGAGCAAGCCAGAACTCACCTACCACGGCATTGGATTCCAGCATCGCGGTGTCTCATCATACGCAGCAACAACAACGCCTGAGTGCTGTCGCTTCGGCCGGAGAAATAGACGGAAGCGAGAATCACGCACAGCTTTAATCAGTGTCGTTTACGTAGCAATCAGTACTACAAAGTTTAGGCGGGAATCCAATCATCGAAACTTGTGGCAGGCAAAACAAGGAGCTGGGAAAAGCAGCGCCCGTGAAAATCTGCGCCACCGTAATCAACGCCGCACCGGAATCAGCGCCGTCTGCGCCGTTGTCGCGCGTGCAGCTGCAGGGTCGCCGCCTCCTGCAGTGGCGGCTTGGCCCACAGGCGGGGCCCGCGAGCATCACAAGTTGTCGGCCCGCGCCCGACAGCGGCAACAGAGGCCGCCTCGCTAGGTGGCGGCATGGCCCACCAGGCCTGGCCGTTCCGTCCCGGCTCGGCGCACTGTGCTAACACGGTTATTTCCCGCGGGGCCGCCTCCGGCGGTGGCGGCCGGGCCCGCCGCCTCGTCGGCGTGGCGGCAGGTGCCACGTGTCGCCTGCCGCGCCTGCCGCCACCGCTGAAGGGGTCCTTTTTGTCAATTTTTTGACATGTGGTCTTTTTTGGTAATTCTGTTGACCAGAGGATTCTTTTGGACAAAAAATCCTCCTGGTCATGTGGCGTGAAGGAGCCAAGCAGCAGCTACAGGATGTGGGCGCGCACAATCGGGCAGCACAACTTGTTGCGCGAATTCCGCGACAGCAAGAGGTTTTTCAGCCGGCTGGCGACGAGTATTGGGTTAGAAGAAAGTTGGAACGAGTTCTATTACTCGTGGGTCAGGGGCCTTGATTTTTCGCCAGATGAAGCTGTCAGGAATTATTTGTTCAAGACGGTCTGGTTATTGATAGTACCACAAATCAAAGAAGAAATGGAAATGATGCAAAAGCATGATTTGTGGGTCGATGAGCAACAAGCTGATCACGGGACGCGAAGGAAATTAGACAAGGCTCTGGGCTTCGATCCTGAGCTTGAAGAGATCATCCTTATCTGGCACATCGCGACAGAGGTTTTCCTCTGGAGCAACGAAGACATTGCAGCATGGCCGGGAACTGAGAAGCCCTTAAGTACCGAGACGGCGATAAAGGCGCTGTCGGATTACATGTTGTTCCTGGTCGCTGTCCGGCCAGGTATGCTACCAGGCCTTAAGCTCCGCAGCCTGTACGAAGGTACTCGCAGTGCTCTGAATAAATTATGGGATGTTGAGAAGAAACACCATGGTAGAAATACCACAGGAGTCGAGAAGAAGCTTGCGGGCATCCTGCGAGACATGGAAGGTGAAAATAAACTTCACAACTCGAGTCTTGTTCTTTCTGATGGCGCTGGATGTGCCTGGCGGATGCTAACACGGCTAGAAAATACGAAGCTGAGCTTGCCCCCGGACCGGGATATGCCATCGTTTACGATCAAGAGTAAACTTGATTCATTATGTCCAGAATTGTTTTATGGAGGACCGGCGGGTATGAAGTTGGATATGATGCTGGACCTCATCTTCGACGTGTGGGTACATCTGCTCATATTTGCGTCCATCAGATGCAGCCGAGACTCCCACGCCAAGCAGCTCAGTCAAGGCGGTGACCTCACCACCATCGTCTGGATGCTGACACAACACGCTGGCTTATTTTCCGAGCGACAGGAGTGACTATGTAAGCTGGTACGCATGCCTACCAACTTAGCGATGGTGAAAGCCGCTCGCCACATCCGGGGGATTACCCCCCACCTCTCTGGGGGCTCGGGGATCTCCATCCTCCAATATGCTGACGACACGATCATCATGGTCGAAGGCTCGGAGTTGGACATCACCAACCTCAAGTTCCTCCTTCTCTGCTTCCAACAGATGTCGGGCCTCAAGATCAACTTCGATAAGAGTGACGTTATGGTGATGGGGTACTCCCCCTCTGAGTCGGTGGCCATTGCCAACCGGCTTAATTGCCGCCTGGGCTCTTTCCCCACTACCTATCTGGGGACGCCCATTAGTGACTCGCGTCTCTCTGTCGCTGACTTGCGCCCCTCCGTGACCAAGCTCCAGACCAGATGCGAGCCCTGGCAGGGGAGGTGGCTCTCTAAGGCGGCCCGGACTATCCTTCTCAACTCATCCCTATCCAGCCTCCTCTTGTTTCTTATGAGCTTCTACAGCCTCCATGAATCTCTCCATAAGGAGATCGCCAAGATTCAGTCCCGATTCTACTGGGCTGGCGATCAGGGCAAGCAGAAGTATCACATGGTCAGCTGGCCGGACATCTGCAAGCCCAGGGAGCAGGGTGGATTAGGCATCATGTGCTCTAAACGGATGAATATCGCCCTTCTCTCCCGGTGGCTTTGGTGTATCGCGCAGGGTCAGGGTGGCCTCTGGCTGGACATTATCCGGAGTAAATACCTGCGTGGTCAACCCCTTGCCTTCTGCCAGAAATCGGGCGGATCTCAGTTTTGGCGATCTCTCGTCCAACTCCTACCGGTGCTCGCATTGGTACCTCTATCTCGGTGGGGTCCGGCCTCTCGGCGCTTTTTGGTTCGACCGTTGGGCGGAGACTCTCCTTCGCGCCCGCTTCCCCCCTCTTCTCTATCTCTGTCGACCCTATGATTTCGTTGATAGGGCCCTTAGTGACTTAGGGCGCCTTGCTTTCCGCCGTCCTTTTGGGCCGGCGGAATCCGCCGCCTGGCGTGAGTTACTTGACTGCGTTGCTCTTCACGAGCCGTTGGTGGATGGCGACCAGGACCTTATCTTGTTGGCGGCTGGAGCCGTCGGCGATTCTCCACCAAATCGCTTTACTTGGCCATTGCTCCCTCATCCGCCCCCTCCCCTTTCGATGGTGTGGTCCGTCGCGCCCCATCAAGATTCACATCTTCATGTGGCGGTGGATCCGTGGTCGGGTCCTGTCCGGCGTGGAGGTCCGCAGCGAAATGGCCCGCACGCGGTATCTGCCCCTCTGCGATGTTCTCAAGACTCCAATCACATTTTCTTCGCTTGCTTCCGCCCGGTTCCTTTGGAGCTGCTTTGCGAGATTGTCGGTGGGAGTTGGTGCCACACCAATTTCCGGACCTTTTGCTGAACTCAAGTGTCCCCTCGACCTCTCGCCACATTAGGTGGCTGGAGGTTGGGGTCCTGCTCGGACGCTGTGGACCGTTCGCAATAAGCTTGTGATCCAACATTCTCCCTCCGTCGCGCTCTGATGCTCTCTATAAATTCTCGGGTTTCTTGCAGTTTTGGCGGCGCTTAGCCGCCCCGGATCGGGGCGCCATCTCAGCCTTCATCACCGATCTTCGCTCGATGGCCGTCCGCTTTCGCCGCCGCCGCCGCCGCCGCGCCGCCGCCCGCCGCCGCCCGCCCGGAGCAGACTAGATCTCCTGCGCTGGGCAGGCTTTGCTGTGTTGTGTTTTCTTTTCTCTTTCTTCTGGGCTTGTTGAGCTGTGCCTTCAGCAGAACCTCTGTACTTTGTTTGTGCTACTTGGGTGGTGTGTGTATGTGGACCTGCTTTGGTTGTATGTCTTGTGACGGTTTGCTTTATTTATAAAACGGGGCGAAAGCCTTTTTCGGTAATTGCTGATCTATTATGTACATAACTCCCATGGGAAAAATTACTATCTTTACTATTCCTTCTCTGCTGTTGTTATCATGCCTCCTTTTTTTAGGAGAAAACAGTAGCAATCTACTGCAAGTGTTTATGATTTTGTATGTTACTACTCTCTCCGTTCACAAATGTACGATTTTGTATGATTTCGTAGTTCCAACCGCATCTGATGCTTCGTTTAGGACAATTAACCGTTTCCGGTGAGCTTATTACAGATGACTTTGGTATGCTTGATCACAACCGCTTCTGTAGAACACTTCTAATGCTCGTTTCTCTACGAGTGCAACAATTTTACATGACACATAATGCTAGCTGCAGCTTGGAGAATCCACGAACAATGAGACCTCCGCAAGGATATATGGCATGAGACTGCCCCCTATTGAATAATAGTACAGTACTATGCGCGCGTCGATTGGCAGGAGCAAGATATGAATTGCACACATTGTTGTGATAAGATGCTTCCCAAAGAGAGATTGATTCCTTAACGGATTGCTACATACTTTCTCTGTAAACAAATATAAGATATTTTAGGTCACTAGTTTTACTGATCTAAAAGGTCTTGTGTTATTTTACAGAGGGAGTGCTTTTTTGCATAGAGATGTGCTACTGGAACTATCAAATCTTGATGTCACTCCCTATTTGTTTTACTTCTATTTACTAACTTAGAGAAAGCCAGGTTAATGTTTTTTCCAGACAGGGTTTTTACACTCAGTGTGAAACCTAGCGCTTGCTACAAACTGCTGAGCTAACAAGGCTAAATAATTAGTGTAGAGCTCCATGCATTGGTTTTTGCTGTCTATGTGTGTAGAACATTCAATCGGTAGAAGCAAATGCCTCGGGTTGTAGTGGTTTGTTTCTGGTGGGCGTAGCGGTGGCGGGTCATCCGCGCTCTGTCGAGCTGCCGTTGTTGGCATTTGCTTCTTCTTCTTTTTCTTTTGGGCTTGTTGTGCTGTTCGCCCCAGCGATCCTGTATCGGTGTTGGTTGCTTTGGAATACAAAGCGGGGAAAAACCCTTTTTTGGTAATTCCAATTCAGTCCTAATTGTGCTAAAGGTTTCACTTATGTTCTGCTATATATTGTAACGTATCGCAAATTTAGCACAGAGAAGATGTTCAATTTTATGTTCTGCTAGACATTCTGCTTCTACATGTTTTGAAGTGATTCAGAACTGGACATTTGAATTTGTGTAGTGCTATCTTCTCAGTGTGCCGCTCCACTACAAAAACACAAACAGACCATGCAATGGATACTCAAAATACAAAAAGAACAATGTGTGCTGCCTAAAGTCCAGTGTAACGCAAAACCGCAATGACGTTCAGGCATTCTGCTTCTACCTGCAATGACATTGGCCACTAGATGGCACATCAACGTTGACGCTCCAGAAGTGTCGGCAGTCTTTGAAAGGTAATCAAAGTCTTTTAAATTTGGCTGATAGAAACTATTTTTTATGTTTATTTTAAACAAAAGTATACTCCACTAATCAGATGAAAAATATTTGTTATTCAGCGCAAGATTCACCCCTTACGAAATTGAATACAACACAAATGGGACAGAGTCGACGTCAGCCAACTGAAGCAAGTATTACATATTTGGCTGAATTGGAGCCAGCAGATATGATGGCAATTACCATGTACTCACTGTATTATGCAGTTTAGACTATTGCTCAGCCAATAATGCTTAATAATATGTTCTTTGGCAGAAGCACAACTTAGTAAGCACAACTTACGCTGGGGTGAGGCCAATTCAGATAGTCAATCTGTAATGTCGTTCAACACATCTGCTGCGTGCTCCTCCACAGCACATCCACACCCACAAGTGCCCGACGCAGCATCCATCCAGATACCACGCACAAGAATGCCACCATCCATCCAGATACCACGCACAAGAATGCCACCATCCATCCGGCAACATTGACACCTCTTGCCGGCGAGTGGTCTAGTTTGGAAAGAATTTCACAAACTCTGCACTCCATTTCATTTTGACCAAATGACGAGTCCCAGATTATTATAGCACCTTAGACAAACTTCAAAATATCTTACAAAAGCATTAACATAGTCTGCATACACATAGCTTACACATATTATTAAGCATACGCATGCTGCATGCATTGCCAAAGCACAACTTACTCAGTACAGATGTCTTCTTTGGCAGAAGGGCAGCCAACCAATTCAGCATAGCACAGCTTAGCATTCAGGGTTGGTGGAGTAATACTTTTCCAGCTCAGCCCATTCAGGGTTGCTGGTGATGGTTTTCACATCAACCCCCTTGGGCAAATGGACATACAATCTGTCCTGAACCACCTTATAATCAGCGAAGACTCGCTTGTAAAGCTTGCCACTGTCATCCGTGATAAATTCACATGGATGGTCAACCTGCTCTGCAATCTTAAGATCAAGCAGGTCAGAGCAACAAGGCTTCCTTAGCTTTCCATCAGCGAATTTGGTTATTCCCTTTCTGTAGCCCACATTAGGATTGTTGTGGATGTGCAGGACAGTCTTCTTGAATGTGTGCTGAACCAGCGAAGCTTCTCATCATGGTCGCGCTTCTGGTTGAAAGCCTCACAGCAGCGCTCATACAAGGCCCAGAGGGTTTCATCTGACTCGAGGTCTTTCTCCTCTGCCACAAACCTCACCTTCCCTTCCGGCATTTGTTCTGTTAAAAAAAAGTAAGTCTTGGGTCCCAAACCATGCTCCTGTTCTATCAGCCAGGCGTTGGATTTTACCTTTTAAGTTGCTGAGCGTCTGGGAGGCAGGTGCGGTCATGGCGGGGGGAGGAACGGCGGCGGGAGGACGGTGCAGACGCGGATCTACGGTGGCGGCACGGTGGGAATCCGAGCTGGGAGTGTGACGTTCGACCGCCGCTGCCTTCGTGGAGAGGGCCGCTCGTTGAGCTAAGCGCGCGAAGCGAGATGCGGTCTCCGCAGCTGAGCGGCGGCACACTAGGGAACCACATGAGCGAGGAAGCTGCAGATGGCATGGCCAAAGCTAACGAGGATGGATTTGGATGGAGTAAATTGCACGAAACCACCATTTTGAAGGCTAGATTAGAAGAAAATACTAAATTATAATTTTTTTTTAGAAAACATCGTGTTTATTGTAATATTTTTGCAAATAACACTGATATGCGGATTTGCCTTGACCGAGCACGTTTATGACAGATGGGGCCCGCGAGTCCGGCTGATGTGGCACCAACTTCTAACACCGTTATGTTGAACTGTTTTGCTGGACATGGGGCCCACTTGTCAGCATTTCATCCTACCTTCTCTTTGTTCTTCTCTCCTCCCTAATTTCTTTCTCTCTCCCCGAACCAGCAGCATGCAGGAGCGCCGCCGCCGCCGCCGCCTATCGCCCAGATCCGACAAGAATCGAGCCCCCCCCCCTTCCGCACCTCGGATTCGTTCTCCTCCGCTCCAATTCGAGCCCCGATCCCACAAGATCAGGGACGGGCTACGACCCCTGCCGTGACCTCCACGTCCACTCCTTGCCGTCTCACGGCCTCTGAGCTGTCGGCCGATTTCCCTGATGAAACCACGTCTCCCGGCGCCCGGTACCACTCATGGGCAGCGCACGTGGGAACGACTCGAGTTACAGTGGCGCAGAACGATGGTCATGAGCGCCGGTGGGACCTGGATGAGGTCGGCGACCCTGGCGATGCTGTTTTCCTGGAGTACGCGAACGGCGTCCTCGACGTGTGGTGGAAGGCCGCTCCTCGGCCAGGGGCGGGGCAGGAATGGCAGCGTCCGCCGCCTCCCCCTCGGTGCGGCAACGGCGATGGCGGCCCCTGACTAGGCCGAGGTCGGGATGGGCGACGGCGGCCCCTGCCTCGGCTGGGGTTGGGACGAGCGATGGCCTCTGCGTCTACCTGGGCGCAGCAACGGCAACGACAGACTTTGCCACGGACGGCGGCAGGACGGGCGGCGGTGGGGTGGTGAACGAGATTTGGGGCGGTACAGTGATAAGGCGAACCAATGATAGGTGGACCCCACAAGCTCACACATGATGATATGTTAACCAATTGTCGCAGTTGTATGTAGGATGTTAAGCGGTGCCACATGAGCCTAACTAGCGGTCCTCATCTGTTGTAAACGCACTCAATTGAGCCAAATCCGCTGATCAGTGTTTTTTGCAGATAGATTACAGTAGACACGGTGTTTTCTGCACAAAAAATGTAATGTAGTGTTTTCAGGTAACATAGCCTTTAAAATGGTAGTTTCTTGCAATTTACTCATCTGGATGTGGATGGCGACGACGAGTGTCGGTGTCCTCTTTCTAAGACGAGTCTAGTTAGGGTTTTCAGAGACGACAAGATAAGAAGAAGCATCTGGGTAGAGACCGGCATAAATATCGAACTTTCTCAATGCGACAACAGAAGAAGCGTCTGGATAGAGACGACATTTCTTCTTCCTCAGTAATACTTTTCCAGCTCAGCCCATTCAGGGTTGATCTGGATGAAGTAAATTGCACAAAATAACCGCTTTGAAGGTTAGGTTAGTAGAAAACACTACGTCATTTTTTTTTCCAGAAAACATTGTGTCTACCGTAATATTCTTGCAAATAACACTGGTCGGCAGATTTGCCTTGGCTGAGCACGTTTAGGACGGATGGGGCCCGCCAGTCAGGCTAATGTGGCACCAATTTCTAATATCGTTATGTTGAACCATTTTGCTGGACATGGGGCCCACTTGTCAGCATTTCATCCTACCTTCTCTTTGTTTTTCTCTCCTCCCTAATTTCTTTCTCTCTCCCCGAACCAGCAGCATGCAGGAGCGCCACCGCCGCCTATCGCACAGATTCGACAAGAATCGAGCCGCCCCCCTTCCGCACCTCGAATTCGTTCTCCTCCGCTCCAATTCGAGCCCTGATCCCACAAGATCAGGGACGGGCTACGACCCCTGCCGCGACCTCCACGTCCACTCGTTGCCGTCTCACGGCCTCTGAGCTGTCGGCCGATTTCCTCGGTGAAACCACATCTCCCGGCGCCCAGTACCACCCATGGGCAGCTCACGTGGGAACCACTCCAATTACAGTGGCGTAGAACGATGGTCATTAGCGCCGGTGGGACCTGGATGAGGTCGGCGACCCTGGCGATGCAGTCGTCCTCGAGTACGCACACGGCGCCCTCAACGTGTGGCGGAAGGCCGCTCCTCGGCCGGGGGCGGGGCAAGATTGGCAGCGTCCTCCGCCTCCCCCTCGGTGAGGCAACGGCGATGGCGGCCCCTGTCTAGGCCGAGGTCGGGACGGGCAACGGCGGCCCCTGCCTCGGCAGGGGTTGGGATGAGCGACGGCCTCTGCGTCCACCTGGGCGGCGGTGGGATGGTGAACGAGATTTGGGCGGTACGGTGATAAGGTGAACCAATGATAGGTGGACCCCACAGGCTCACACATGATGATATGTTAACCAATTGTCGGAGTTGCATGTAAGATGTTAAGCGGTGCCACATCAGCCTGACTAGCGGTCCCCATCTGTTGTAAACGCACTCGAGCCAAATCCGCTGATCAGTGTTTTTTGCAGATATATTACAGTAGACACGGTGTTTTCTGCACACAAAAATGCAATGTAGTGTTTTCGGGTAACCTAACCTTTAAATTGGTAGTTTCTTGCAATTTACTCATGTGGATGTGGATGGCGACGACGAGTGTTGGTGTCCTCTTTCTAAGATGAGTCTAGTTAGGGTTTTCAGAGACGACAAGATAAGAAGAAGCATCTTGGTAGAGACCGGCGTAAATATCGAACTTTCTCAATGCGACAACAGAAGAAGCGTCTGGATAGAGATGACATTTCTTCTTCCTCGGTAATACTTTTCCAGCTCAGCCCATTCAGGGTTGATCTGGATGAAGTAAATTGCACAAAATAACCTCTTTAAAGGTTAGGTTAGTAGAAAACACTACGCTATTTTTTTTCCAGAAAACATCGTGTCTACGGTAATATTTTTGCAAATAACACTGGTCGGCAGATTTGCCTCGGCTGAGCACGTTTAGGACGGATGGGGCCCGCCAGTCAGGATAATGTGGCACCAATTTTTAACACCGTTATGTTGAACCGTTTTGCTGGACATGGGGCCCACTTGTTAGCATTTCATCCTATCTTCTCTTTGTTCTTCTCTCCTCCCTAATTTCTTTCTCTCTCCCCGAACCAGCAGCATGCAGGAGCGCCACCTCCGCCTATCCCCAATCATGCAAGAATCGAGCCGCCCCCCTTCCGCACCGCGGATTCGTTCTCCTCCACTCCAATTCGAGCCCTGATCCCACAAGATCAGGGACGGCTACGGCCCCTGCCGCGACCTCCACGTCCACTCCTTACTGTCTCACGGCCTCTGAGCTGTCGGCCGATCTCCCCGGTGAAACCACGTCTCCCGGTGCCCGGTACCACCCATGGGCAGTGCACGTGGGAATGACTCCAGTTACAGTGGCGTAGAACGATGGTCATGAGCGCCGGTGGGACCTGGATGAGGTCGGCGACCCTGGCGATGTAGTCGTCCTAGAGTACGCGCACCGCGTCCTCGACGTGTGGCGAAAGGTCGCTCCTCGGTCGGGGACGGGGCGGGACTCGCAGCATCCTCCGCCTCCCCCTCGGTGGGGCAACGGCGATGGCGGCCCCTGCCTAGGCCGAGGTCGGGACGGGCGACGGCGGCCTCTGCCTCGGCAGGGGTTGGGACGAGCGACGGCCTCTGCGTCCACCTGGGCGCATCAACGACAATGGCAGACTTTACCATAGACGGCGGCAGGACGGGCGGCGGTGGGGTGGTGAACGAGATTTGGGGCGGTACGGTGATAAGGCGAATGAATGATAGGTGGACCTCACAGGCTCACACATGATGATACGTCAACCAATTGTCGCAGTTGCATGTAAGATGTTAAGCGGTGCCACATCAGCCTGACTAGCGGTCCCCATCTGTTGTAAACGCACTCAATTGAGCCAAATCTGTTGATCAGTGTTTTTTGCGGTGTTTTCTGCATGAACAAATGTAATGTAGTGTTTTCGGGTAACCTAGCCTTTAAAGTGGTAGTTTCTTGCAATTGACTCATCTGGATGTGGTTGGCGACGACGAGTGACAGTGTCCTCTTTCAAAGACGAGTCTAGTTAGGGTTTCTAGAGATGACAAGATAAGAAGAAGCGTCTAGGTAGAGGCCGGTGTAAATATAGAAATTTCTCAATGCGACAACAGAAGAAGCGTCTGGATAGAGACGACATTTCTTCTTCCTCAGTAATACTTTTCCAGCTCAGCCATTCAGGGTTGATCTGGATGAAGTAAATTGCACAAAATAACCGCTTTGAAGGTTAGGTTAGTAGAAAACACTATGTTATTTTTTCCACAAAACATCGTGTCTACCGTAATATTTTTGCAAATAACACTGGTCGGCGGATTTGCCTCGGCTGCGCACGTTTAGGACGGATGGGGCCCGCCAGTCAGGCTAATGTGGCACCAATTTCTAACACCGTTATGTTGAACCATTTTGCTGGACATGGGGCCCGCTTGTCGGCATTTCATCCTACCTTATCTTTGTTCTTCTCTCCTCCCTAATTTCTTTCCCTCTCCCCGAACCAGCAGCATGCAGGAGCGCCGCCGCCGCCCGTCGCCATAGCCCTTGAGCTCATGAAAGTCGTCGTCGTTAACCAGCCCTCGCCCAGATTCAGCAAGAATCGAGCCGCCACCCCCTTCAGCACCTCGGATTCGTTCTCCTCCACTCCAATCCTAGCCCTGATCCCGCAAGACCAAAACTACCATTTTGAAGGCTAGGTTAGAAGAAAATATTAAGTTATATATATATATTTTTTTGCAGAAAACATCGTGCCTATTGTAATATTTTTGCAAATAACACCGATCAGCATATTTGCCTTGACTGAGCATGTTTACGAGATGGGGCCCGCCGGTCAGGCCTATGTGGCACCAATTTCTAACACCGTTATGTTGAACCGCTTTGCTGGACTTGGGGCCACGGAGGGAGTCCTGGATTAGGGGGTCCTTGGGCGTCCGGCCCATGTGACGTGGGCCAGACTGATGGGCTATGAAGATACAAGACCGAAGACTCTCACCCGTGTCTAGATGGGACTCTCCTTGGTGTGGATGGCAAGCTTGGCGTTCGGATATGAAGATTCCTTTCTCTGTAACCAACTTTGTACAACTCTAGTCCCCTCCGATGTCTATATAAACCGGAGGGTTTAGTCCATAGAGGAGATCACAATCATACATGCTAGACTTCTAGGGTTTGAGCCATTACGATCTCGTGGTAGTTCAACTCTTGTAATACTCATATTCATCAAGATCAATCAAGCAGGAAGTAGGGTATTACCTCCATAGAGAGGGCCCGAACCTGGGTAAACATCGTGTCCCCTGTCTCCTGTTACCATCGACCTTACACACACAGTTTGGGACCCCCTACCCGAGATCCTCCGGTTTTGACACCGACATTGGTGCTTTCTTTGAGGGTTCCACTGTGACATCGAAGACAGGATTGATGGCTCGCCTTGTTATCAAGGACAGTATCACCTTTGGAGGAGCCCTGGCCTCAGGCCAAACCCTCCGGCTGGGCGGCTTTACCATGACCGCCCGTCCGGCCGTCAAGCCGACGATGACTTCTCGGGTCATCGAAAATCGCCTCCGTGTTGACTCTGAATACTCCAAACGGATGGATCCGACGGAGTTGTCTTCTTTAAACGAACTCCTGGATCGCATCACTGCCTTGGGGGTCGCTACAGACTATGATCGGATTGGGCTTAAACCCGATTAGAGAGAAATCAAATCTCCGTCGATCACCCACCAGATAGCGGTAGTAGAGGAGAAAAACAACAACTCTTCCTCTATATTGAGGACAAACTATGTTTGCATTTTCGAGCTCGAAGAGCCGGATACCTGTCCACGGAACGACATGCCCTTTCCTACGAACCTAGAATGGGACGGTGGACCTAAAAAATTGATTGATATCCCGGAGCCTGAACTATTAAGCTCGGAAGTTTCTCAAACTCCAGATCCCAAATTGGCCAGGTTCGTATTTAAAGCCACCCACCCAGACATACGCGATCTCATGTACATACGACAGCAGTCTCAGGAAACAGTCCATCACTTTTGGGCCAGATTCCTCCTTGTCAAAGACAAGATTAAAGATTGACGCGATGAAGACGCGATCTCAGTATTCTGCAATAATTGCACGGACGAGGGAATCCTCAACGCCATCAACCGCCGTCGCGTATTACACTTCGCTGACTTGGTAGCCATAGTACAGAAGTACTGCGGAATGGAAAGCGGTTGGAAAACTCAGGCAGCTCGTTAGGAACCACCGGTTTCCACACAACCCCCCGTACGGGCAAAAAGGATGCACCCTCGCGGGGCGCCCGACCCAGTAGTAAAGAAATCTAAGCTCATTACGGGGCACAGAACCGTTCTGGAGGGATGTCTCGATAGGCCATGCAAAATACACACAACACCGGATACCATACCAACCCACAACCTTAGAGCATGTTGGATACTCCGGCAAGTGGCCAAGAGCGGCGAGGATATCCTCACCAAAAATACCTCAGAGAAACACCCCCCGGATGATGATGACCTCAGGGTATTGACGGTCTTCGAGACTTTCGCTTCAAACAATCGGCGCAAAAGGGCCCTCCGCGACCTCGCCGAAGTCTGCCAAGTCGCAACAATAAACCCTTGGAACGACACGCCCATAAATTTCAATGCCAATGATGAACCAAAATTCCGGACAGTCCGGGCACCAGCCGCCTTGGTCCTCAATCCAATAGTGGACGGCTTTCAGGTCACCAAAGTGCTCATGGACGGCGGCAGCGTATTAAACCTCATCTATGAGGACACACTCAACAAAATGGAAATAGACAAGAGCCGCATCGAGCAAAGTAGCACGACCTTCCGAGGAATAATTCCCAGTTGGGAGGCATGATGCGCGGGAAAAATCACGCTCGACGTGGTATTCGGCACGCCGGAGAATTATCGGTCCGAAGAGATAACCTTCCAAGTGGCCCCTTTCAACAGTGGATATCATGCCCTATTGGGGCGAGATGCATTTACACGCTTCCAAGCTATACCTCATTACGGGTACATGAAGCTCAAGATTCCTGGGCCCAATGGTTTTATCACTCTTGCTAGTGATCCGGACATAGCACTCCGCATCGAAAACAAAACCGCATCCCTGGCCCTCGAGGCACTGTCTGAAGCCCTCGCAGCCGAAGATTTAACCGCACTGCGCTCCATGGTGGACAGGGATGGCATAATCCTGGACAGGCGACCCAAATCCACCTCCTTTAAACCAGCAGATGAAATTGTCAAATTCCAAGTCCACCCGACGGACCCCAAGAAGACAACATTCCATCGGGGCATAGCTGGACCCAACGGTTGACGCCGCGCTACGAGAGTTCCTGCGCGTGAATTGGGACATATTCGCCTGGCACCCTTCTGATATGCCAGGAATCCCATGCAGGTTGGCCGAGCACAGCCTCAACATATTGAAGGGATATAAACCGGTCAAGCAAACACTGCGGCGCTTTTTCGAACCAAAACGACAAGCTATGGGGGAGGAGCTAGCCAAGTTAATCGAGGCCGGATTCATCAGAGAAGTAAAACACCCGGACTGTCTAGCAAACCTGGTGATGGTGCCAAAGAAGGATAAATCCTGGCGCCTATGCCTCGATTTCAAAGACCTCAACAAGGCCTTCCCTAAGGATCCCTTCCCCCTCCCTCGCATAGATCAGATTATTGATGCTACTGCAGGACACGACTCACTATGTTTCCTCGACGCATACTCCGGATACCATCAAATCAAAATGAAGGAGTCCGACCAAGCCGCAACGACATTCATTACCCCATATGGGCCGTTCTGCTTCAACACTATGCCCTTCGGACTCAAAAACGCCGGTGCCACCTACCAACGCATGATTCAAACATGCCTGGAGAAACAGATCGGCAAGACACACTAGTGCAGCACCGGGCTAGCTAGCACCGGTTCATACGGGCCTTTAGTGCTGGTTCTGCAACCGGCACTAAAGGGTGGGGACTAAAGGTCCCCCCCTTTAGTACCGGTTATGCACGAACCGCCGCTAAAGCGCCACCACGTGGCACAAGCCGGCGCTGAGGGCGAGGAGACCTTTAGTACCGATTGGCAACATCAACCGGTACTAAAAGGTTAGGGGGGTTTTGGGTTCAGGGTTTCTTTTTTCCTTAATTTTGTGTTCTCCATTTAATTCTTTTTCGTTTGCTGGTATTTTATGATACTACATATTGTATACGTTATGCATATATATATATATACATGTGTATGTGTGAATATGGTGGTGCGAGACATTCGATGATATATATATATATATATATATATATATATATATATATATATATATATATATATATATATATATATATATATATATATATATATATATATATATATATATATATATATATATATATATATATATATATATATATATATATATATATATATATCTTTCTCCTACATGGAGGCATTATCATGTAGCGGGTAATGGAATTCTCCTCTAGGATCTATGACCTGGTCGAGCAAAATTTCCGCTATTTCCTCTGCAATTACTCGTACGCGATCCATTGGTAGGAGCTTCTGCCGCACCTCATTGAATTGTTAAGAAGGAGATCAATATGCATGTATTAGTTGTGTGACTAGATATCGATAATGATGTAAAAATTGTGTATAGTGTTCTGGCAAACGTACCCATAGCTGTCTATCAGATGTGCTCCTTTCAGACGTCATCATGCGAATGTTCTCGCAAACATAGGATGCACATAAATCATTCCCCAGCTGCTTCATGGCCTGTATGAGAATAGAGTTCAATCAGATAATAATTAATCAAGCATGATAATTAATGGTATTGAAACTAGAATTAAAGAGATTGCATGGTAGCTAGCTAGCTAGTACTACTTAATTAATTACCGTGGGTCGATACCAATACAGATTTTCTCTGAAAGAGCCTGGAACGTCTTTGATGAACTTTTGCCAAGCCCTGCCGGCCCGCCGGCAAAGAAAATGAATAAAGGAGTTATTAATTAGTTGATATCAGGACATATATATAATTATTGAAATTACCTGTTGACTATCCCCTTCACGATTGAGTACTCTTTAGGGTTTTTAAGCAGTGAGTCCAGTACTTCAACTTTTCCTTCTTTAACTTTAATGTCTACCAAGATCCAGTGGTACCTGCATACGCACGTTTGCATGTATAAATTAAGCGGGCATGTGCATAACACTCATCAACTAACCCTAAACCCTATACACTTTTTAACATCTAGCTAGTAACAAAAACAGAATTTGTAGTAGAAGACAGTGTGACTCACTGGAAGTTGGAAGGAAGTAGTATATATGCATTGGTATTGAGGCGCTTCAAGAACTCTAGCATGTTATTCTCAACTTCTTATTTATAACATTCATATGACCATGTCTCTTCATTAATGGTATTTGGGTCAATGAACCCAATGCCATAGCATTCAGCTTTTCTCATTTCGGACATCTTCATCCTGCATAATACCACAGAAAAGAATATAGTGAGGATAATTACAAGTAATGATCAACGAGAGCACCACAACTAGCTTGAGACTTAAATTACAGAAAGAAATCACTTAGAGACAATAGCAACTGACGATAGATTTTTCGAAAAGGCCATAATTGAATAATCGAAGCATTCAGTATACTCAATAGACAGAGCTAGCTTATGGAAGTAATCCTCTTCCTTGACTTTCACCATGAGGGACTCTAGATTGTGGGTCTTGCAAATTTCCACGTACCATTGATGCAATTCATACATTCTCGTTGGGAGGTTCTTGACCTCCTCGGGCTCGACCAAAGGTTCGCCGCGGACATATTTCCGTTTTATTTCCTCCTCTCTAAGCGGAGACATGGGCTCGATCTTGAGGAGTTGTCCAACAGTCATACCGAGCATTTTAGCCTGCATTATATGCTCCTCGGTTATTACCAGATTGCCCAGCTGGGGAACGGTTTGCCCACATACATATATGGCGCCGGTAATCTTATGTGTTGTTGGCACAACAAGCGGGGGGATCGATTGTGCCGCCTGTTCTCCAGCTGGAGAACAGTTTTCCCGCATTTTTTGCCAGCTGCTTGGCTCGAGCTCGAGCTCGACTCCTTCTGTGCTCGTGCTCGAGGTGCCTTCCTGATTTGGCGCTCATAGTCTGAGTCAACAGGCTTGGGAGCTGGTGGTCTAGCCATACGAATAAAGTGGTCAATCTTTTCCTCATGCACTTTCTCCCTTGGCGGTGGTGCCGGTTTCGGTCCAAAATGGGCCTCCACTTGGACCTTCACCATGGCTTCATTTTGCTCCTCGGTAACGTCGTAAGGCCTCTGAGGAAGAGGAGTGAGGCTTGGACCATATTTATATCACTTGCCTCCGCCTGTACCTCCTGTACTACCTCGACTCGTACCGCTACACACCATAGCTGCGTCGGCTCTCTTCCCCGATTGCTGAGGCGGGAGAGACGGCTGACGTGGCTGAGTTGGAGCAGGAGGAGTGGCCTGACGCTGTGCCGGACTTGAAGCAGGAGGAGTCACTAAAAAAATACACTTCCGTGATGATACGTGTTTGTCACAGTAGGTCGCGTTGTTTGTCATGCATGTACATCCATGACAAATTTATGACAGAATCAAGATAGTCATACCTGTGCTGTCGTAGAAGTGTTCCATGACATTACCAAAATTGTCATCACAGAACTGTCCACTTCCATGACGATAAATCACGCGTCACAGAAGTGCTTTCGTCAAGGGTGACCGACATGTGGCATCCACCGTAATGGAACACCGTTAAGCTATCGGGTCAGATTTTGGATCCGATAACCCGTTAACAGCCCCGACCAATGGGAAATTTCCACATGTAAAATTCTGATTGGCCGTCAGTGGGCCAGATGTCGCCCGTCCATTGGAGGAGACATGCCTATGGTACGTCGACACGTGGCTGGGCCCAACAGAGGCCCATATAGGTTAAAAAGGCCGGCCCAGTCAAAGGCCCGTAGAACTTAATCAGGTACTAGTGGGCCAGCTCAATAATGGCCTGCTTAATAAAGGCCCATTTACAGCCCAAAACCAGATCTGGCCTGTTAATTGTTCGCCCAATATTTGGGCCCATTTACGACCCGAAGCCAGATCTGGCCCGTTAATTGTTAGCTGAATATTCGGGCCCAACTACAGCCCAGTGACTTTCGGCCTATTAGATTCCTGATGTAGACATGGGCCCATTTTAGCCCGGTGTGACTTTCGGCCTGGGAATGGCCCGTGCTGCCCATGGGCCATATATGGTCCGACGGGACATCGGGCCCACTAACGGCCCATGCTAAAGGTGTCAACAGTTAAGCCCAACGTGACTTTGGGTCTGTTAAAGGCATGTCGCGTAATTCGGCCCGTTGATGCCTGTACTAAGCTTTCGGCCTCTTAAAGGCCCATGATATCAGTGGGCCAACTAAGGCATGCGATATGTTTCGGCCTGGTAACGGCCCGTGAGCTAACTGGGCCCATAACGGCCCGGTCTACATTTCGCCTCTTTGAAGGCCCGTCGACGACTAGTGAAAATTGAGGCCCAACATGCATTTTGGCCTCGCTAAAGGCCGTGGTTTCATCTCGGCCGTAATAGGCCAAGACAATATTCAGCACGTTAATGGCCCAACGCTACGGGCCAAACTAAGTTACTGGGTCGATAAAAGGCCCAACTAAAATATAGGCGGTGTAAGTTTGGGCCTGGCACAATGTGTGAAGGCCCCAATCATTCGGGCCCAAGAAAGACGCAGGCCGGCCCAATGGTGGCCCGCTAAAAACCTGGCCCGTTATCGAATGTTTCGGCCCGGTCGAATACATCTGATTTTTTTTCAGATAGCGAATGATGGCAGTAACTAGTATGAATTAAGAACAAACCTACTCTATACAATAAATAAATTATGGCATAGTAACTAAGAATAAACCTACACTATACAATAAAGGATTTAAGGTATATTACATCCACTGGGCATCGAAGTTCGCCACCAGTGATCATAAAGCGCAATGAAGAAGCAGATTACAAAAGCTAGGCACCATTGCAGCGTAACAAAATAATACTGAACCGAGACTACTTCCAAGACAGTTCAAGAAAGGTTTGCCTTGCGGGGGAACTGCTGAGCAAGGCTGTGAGACCGGCCTAGCATGTCGGTCATAGCTTCCAGGTGTAGCTGTTTAGCGATGAGGTTCTCATTGGTGTTCTGCGCAATCTTTCTTAGAGATAGGACTTCAAGTCGAAGTTGAGTTGTAGAATGCCTTTCTGCTAGAACTTGGGACTCAAGAAGTCGAACTGATTCGCATAACGAATTTCGTGAGCTTGTCTCACCGGTAGTCTCAAGTAACTTGAACATCGCATCAAGACAAGACTTTGGGGTTGTCTCGCTATCTTCAAGATGTTTTGCCTTCTTTGCTGCAATATATGTTGGGTTTGTCTCACAGCCTTCATCGACTTGTGCATGCCATCGTGCATATCACCTGAAACAAAGCAAAGAGATGACATGTTTTGCACGTGTATAAACAAAGATGATAACTATTCATCAATTCTATCCAATTTCAAATTAGAAAATAAAGAGTAAGTTCAAAATATCAATAGCATAATTTGGCATTGTTCATAATGCGGGGAGCTTCACCACACTACTGGATTACCATGTCAACATAACAAGCATAGATGAAGGGCAAAGAAAATCATTGTATCTATTTTGGATAATGTGCATGTCATGTTGTTCATATCATCAGCCACATCAGTAAGATAAAACATGAGATGACAAGGTGCAAACGTGGGCTGCTTCACCACACACTAGATTATAGATCCACAAAACCAAGCATACGTATAGGGAGTATTAAGTAATGTGCATGGTATGAATAAGAAATTTGGTTTTACAAGTAAAACTTAGAACTTACGGTTGTTACGAACATGCATTTTGGTAGAAACAACAAACTAAACAGCGATAAATGATAGGGAGTATGAGCAAATTAAACAGCAGTTGAGGATAAAGGCTTTAGAAGGACTGACTTATATTAACAGCTAACACCGGCTTTATAATGCCCTTCTCCATGTCAAGGGAAGGATAACTCAAGAATTTCAGCACATAATCTTCTTCATAAGCATTGCCTGTACTCTACATTTTGTAGAGAGTAATTATAGATATGATAATACCGAAGGGATAGAGGATAATGAAGATAAGATGCGATTGATGCTACATAATCAACTACCAATCCTCGGAAGTACAAGCATTACAGACAAAATGTCTCGACAAGAGCAATGGGCTACACTTACAGACCGGCATTGTCTGTATTCTACTTGTTGGTAAGATTAAATATAGATCTGATCTTTTTAGTAAATGGTGGGCGAGGGAGATAAGATGCAGAATGCTACAAAATGAACCAATCCCTCTTCCCATAATACAAGAGTGTTTTGAACACTGGTGTACTGTACAAAACATTCGTATATTATGGGACGAAGGGAGTAGGTGTTAATGTAAGTACAGTGATAGACCACGTTCAATCCTTACAAGAGGACTGCAGAGCTAAACCTCTTCAAAAGCATTGGGTTGATTCTAAATTTGTGTAAGAGTCCTTTCGGATCTTATAATGTCCACCAAATGGACGATTACGAGGCTAACATGTGCAGTGATGCTACATAATAAAACAGCTATGAAAGTAAGTATGGTCATACAGGGCAAGAGGTACTCACAAGAGCAATGCAGTGTGCATTATAGTTGCGAGATTCTGTGGTCCCTTGAGAACGAATGTTCTTCTGCTAACAATTTTCATACAAGTGAGACATTAAGGCAAATGCAGAAATGTAGTTCAAATTGTGATGTGATATCATAGACAGTACCTTACGCTGCAGCCGAGACCAATGTGTAACAAGATTATTCCACCACCATCGGATAAATGTAGCACCGAGACTTTACAGAAATTTCGCTCGAGGCTTGCCATCGAAGTGCGCTTGCCTCAGGTAGGAACGATACTTCATCAACGAGTGCTTGAAAAGCGCAACCAACTCTTGCTCGTCATCACAATCCAGTTTGCTCCTCGCCTATTTAAAAGAATGAAATCTTGTGTCTTCTGTCAGCAGAAACATATGCAGTAATGACCATGAATAACATTAGTACATTACTTACGCGTAAGTTGCGGAGGAAGACTGGAAATTGTTCTGTGTCTGCGGTATAATCTTTCCATGAAGGAAAGATGCGCACAAAGTTCCTGACAACAACATAAGCTTCGTCTTCTAAACTGGGAAGAAATGGAACATGGGTCCTATTTGCTGCAATTGGGGCTCTCTCTGGTTCGAAAAGGGATTTGGCAACTGGATTTGGTGTACTCTTTGCTGGAATGGGGGTTTTGCGTCATACAGTTGGTGCTATGTCAACTGGCATAATCATACTGTTTGCTGCAGTTGGGGTCTGCTGAGTTGGGGCATCAGAAATGACCAGTGTAGTAGGGCTAGAGTCTGCTAGAGTTGGGGTATTTTGTGGGTCAGGTGATATTGCAACTACACCTAATGGGCTATTTGATTTATCAGGTGCCACTACCTTTTCCAAATACTTTGCTTGTGCTCCTCCACGATCAGCAATCGCCCTCTTCCTTTTGAACGTCTGATACACAAGAACAACATTTGAATGGATAAATATGGTATGATGACAGATGGAATATGTACTGAAAATGGATAGGAAGGGCGTATTCACATACACGATGTGTAAACTAAGCTAATGGCAGTTCAACAAAGTAGAAGCAATGCAAAGCATCAGTTGCAAGATATGTGCGAGCAATGTAACCTTGGAAAGTTAGAGCAAGTACCTTGATGGGTGAATAAGATAGGGCATCTTCCTCTGATTCCTCCACTAGGGAGCTACATTGACTTAGGTCTCCCTCTAGCTCAGAATCACTGTTAGGATCATATTCTGAGCATGAATCTGTAGGTGGAGAGCGTTTGCATTGCATTGCATCCAGACTTGATTTCAGTCCCTTAATGCCAAGTTTGACAGCCATGGCATTGTTCTGCTTTATTCTTTTCATGCGTGCAAGCTCATAATCATTATGATGCTGTTTAGAATCTGAGATTCATGAAAACATAAAAGTAGTCAGATTATCTATGGAATGCAATGCGGATTCAACTCGGAGAGTGTCTCCTATAAACCCCTGCATATGCAAAGTTCACCTCCCCAACCGTCTTGACTAGACCACACACGTAAATACAAACCCTTATGTCTCTATAATGTGCAGGCACACATTTCAAAACTGAAGTAGGAACATTAGAATCATATGAAATTCATATTTGAACAAATAAACTAAGCAATTATGAGTGGTGTAATGTTTAGCTTCAAGGGTGGAGTGTTGGTAGTGCGACACAAAGCAAGTAGGCAGATTGTATTCCATGTAAAAGATCGAAACCTATGTATAAGCTGGAAATGACACTTTCTTTCTATAAAATGCAGTGTGGAGGACATATCTCAGGATAAATCGGGTTGGCTTGGTGGGTGCTGCACGCGTGAGCCCTGAACGGACTGGGAAGGTAGGCACGGCGGCGCGCCCGGGCAGCGGTGACGCTGTTGGGCGAGAAGCTCCTGTCCTCCTGTTAGTCCAGCGTCTCCTCCTAGAGTCATGCCGTCCGGGGATGGCAAGTCGCCGGGCGCAGGCAAAGCGGCCGGGGTAGTAGAGATCGAAGGCAGCAGCAGAACAGAGGGGAATCGAGGCCTGGGACGACCCAAAATCCCAGGGTGGGCCGGCCCACCGTGGGCACCCTGTAGAGATTCACACCCGAGCGACGAACATGCATTTTCAAAACTAATTTAGGAACATTCAGCTGACCAATTAAACAACTCTGTTTTAATAATATCAGATTCAGATTTGAACATCTAAGCTTGTTTAGCTTGATGCGTGAGCAGTGTTATTATGACACGAAGCACGTATTCGATCAGATAGTGATCATAAAAGGGGAAACTCTAAGCATATTTTTTAGCAAAGAGGGTTTGCCCTCCGATTTCTATTAAAGAAACCACCACGGAACCAACATGATCAATTAAACCCTAAGCATGATCAATTAAACCGTATTATGGCTGTGCCATGGCAGATTTGAAGCTGCAAACCAGAGAAATGATATTTAGCATCCATTGTTTTCTTCGAACTAAGAACTAAATTCTAAGAGCTGAAAAGAAAGTAGAGTAACCAAGTTAAGATCTATTTTCTGGTTGAGATCAAAAAGTTGAGGAGATATGAAGTACCACCTCTCTTGCGGCGCCGTGTAGGCATCGGGGGTGAGATGGCTGTCGGTGGCGTTGAAGCAGATATGCGACGGTAGACGGGTGCATTAGGGGATAAGTCCAGTTGCGGTGGAAGAGAAGGTCGTGTGAGTGGCCCCGGCAAAGAGGACGACGACGCTGATGAAGTGAGAGGACGCGATGCAAGGCTATTGGTCCGTCGCGTGGATGAGAAACGTCCATCTCTAGCAGTGGACACGCGGTCTTGGTAGGTGCTCCGGCATGGTGGAGGACGGTGGCGATGGATGTGGTGGAGGACGGCGGCGATGGATGGGGTGGCGGACGGAGGCTGGTGTGGGGATGGGGTGTTCTAGCGCGGACGGTGTATGAATGGGAAAATGGAGGGAGAGGTACGGGGAACCATGTTTTTGGGATGCGCCTGTCTGAATATGGGAAAGTTATAACTTAGCCCCCGTTTGAAATTTGGACGTCTCGTCGGTTGGGGATATGATAGTAATCTCGCATCTCGCCAATATTTGCCCAGAGCGATTTCGGGCGAGGAGAGGGTGTTTGGCGCCCATGGTTGGCACCCACGGTGTATGAACGGGGCTGACAGGTAGGGCGGTTGTCTCACGTCTGAGTGAAGTTACAAACCTGCCCCTATTGAAAATATTTGCCTACATCGATTTCGGCTGAGTCGAGTTTGTTTTGCCGCCCACCATGTATGAATGGGGAATGGAGGGAGAAACAGAGGTCTTTCGGACAAGCTTGAATCAAATTTGTTTTGCCGCCCATGTTTGACGCCCACCGTGTCGGAATGGGCTCAGAGGCGGTAGTGTCACGTCTAATTGAAGTTACTAACCTACCCCTATTTAGAACATTTGAAATCGGGCCGATGGATTGTCCGCGTAATGGGTAGACAGTAATTTCCATCTCCCAAACACTTGGCTTCGGGCAGCCGACGTGGGAGTGGACATTTTGCTGCTTCTTTCGAATTTTGGGACAATAAGCATCCATGTTTACCTCAGCAACTAAATTCGAATCCATTTTGTATTCCTATATGAATCTTTATAAATCATTCTATGTGTTTTTATATATCTTCAAAAGGACGACAAATATGTATTCCACTATCATATATGAATATGGTTTACAAATGCCGATACTCAAATTCGGAAACTAGTATCCAGTTTAAGGTGAATTCGAATATTTGGAACACTTCATGTCCAACTCAAATGTCACACGCAAGATAATGTGTACTCCCTTTTAGATATGTACAAAAGCGATGTATCAAGATTCAAATACCGAGTCAATCAACCAAGAATGTACAGAACTAACAGACATATACACACTTATAGAGTATATGGATCAATAATATCAACTAACATACATAAGCTAGGCCGCTGTACTCTTTTTGGCTACAACAACATCCTTTTTTTAGCCAGCATCTTGGCCCTTTCCGATGCGTGGCACTTATGGTCCATCTATACTACTACTATTGCTGAATGCACATTCAGCCCGATTGGCATATTTGTAGGTCTGGCATAGCAATCCAAATGAAATGTCTCCGAGTCTTATCAATTAATACAAACTTGTGCTCAAATAAAATTACAAACCAAAAAACAAAAAAAAACAATTATTACATGAGCTCTAAAACAAATGGTTTGATTGATTACATGAACAGACAACACAAAGGTTATTCAACTACGGAAAGAACATTTCACCTATGATTTACCAAGTAGGAATTTAATTTCCTTTTTTCCTTCAGGACCTTAACAATCTGGTCAGTCTCAGCTTGCTTCCTTTTGAAATCCACCAAATATTTAATGATTGTCTTGAGTACTGTTTGTGATTGTGCTATTTGCTTCCTCAACATGTCAACTTCATCTCTAAGTGCATAAACAGAATCTCTTTCTACCACTAGTTTAGCCTCTAGAGCATCAGCAGTTGGCAATTCATAATGCACGATTGGGCCGGTGCCATTGCCGTGGGATGATGCAACGTCCATGGGGACCTCACTCTTTGATCTTGGGCTAACCTGTTTTGCCATTAAAGTTCCGATTGGATTCAGAAAATTTGAAGTTAGCAAAACATCTCAACTGGGAGTTATAACAGCAAACCATTTAAACAAACAAGGAATTAAAGAGTTTCAATTGGATGCTGAAAAGTACTAGTTATTAACATCATTGTAACCCGCTATTGCAGCAGCAAAGCAGTTAAACAAACAAGTAGATATTTAAGTTAAGGCAAACAGGTAATTCTTAACAGTAAGTATCAAACACATAGATAGGCGCAGTCTACAATATGATTAACAGGCTGTGCCATTATGTAATCAGTAGCAAACTAAATTAAGCCAAGCAACGTAATTGAACAATTTTGCAATAAGTGGCTAACTAAAATTCGAGAAGCGGTAACCGAACTTACGGTAGTTCTTTGTACAGCACCTTGTAACTTCTTTTTTGCTTACAAGGTTGTACAAAGGAGTCCATGGCATCAATTGCTTGGATACGCTGTCCCAAAACTTCTTTCTTCCCACACTGCATGGGTAAGTCGAATGGTTAATCTGGTAAGATGGTGCGTCCTTGATATGTTATATGAGGACGTGTAGTCGACTAGTTGTAGCCAAACACATCACATCGGCTTTTCTTTGTATATTTCATGCGATTACTTTTGGCATATCGAGATCTAAGCAATCTACAATAGGATGAAAAGACCGACATCCTTCACATTATTGGCGAACTTAGTTCATAGAAACAAGCAATTCAACCATTCTGTGGGTAAATCAAAAGCGCCCCTGGAATATTTTTCACTATCCAATCATACACGCAAAAAGGGGCGACGCCACCATAGGGGCTGGTATGGGCGGCCGCCTCAGGTGGCTGGAAAGTGTGCACCTAGTTTGAGTCGTCCAGGTTGGCTCACGCTAGTTTTGTTCGTCCCAACGCACGAGCAGGCAATGTAAAAAATGAAGAAAAATGTTTCAATTTGGATGGGCCAATAACATAAGTGCAAGGCAGGCTCTATAGCAGGCTCATGCCCAAACGAGCGCCTCCCATATCGATCAACAGCAGGAAAAATCCCAATTCATTCGCTCCAGCCTCCGATCCGTTCGCTCCTAACCTAGCCGCCTCTGGACAGACCGACACAAGACTTCCTCGCGCCCTCGTTGGAGGGCGGTCGCCGGCTTCAAGCTTAACGGAAGGACAAGAAGATGAAGATCCAACCCTGGGTGTAGCTGCGTGGGAGGCAGCGGCGGCAAGACGGGCATGGCATCGAGCTTGCATGCAAGCGGACGATCGCAGCTTGCAAGAGTAGCATGCGCAACGAGCAGGTACATCACATCCCTGATTATATCTAATTCAACTCTTCAATTTCTGGCCAATAGTTAAACCCGACGGTGTTGTAAAACTGCTTGTATGTAGGGAATCTATGAGAAAATGAAACCAATTTCTACTTATTTTATAACTCCCCAATCAATACTGAATCGACTGAATCTGATGTATCTAATCAAGTTTCCGTGCAAACATACAAGCTCATGTTGTTCTTGAGCCTGAAGTGTCTAATGAACAGATCGCTAATGAAGGATTTGATGCAAACATTTTACATGCTCACGGTGATGAACATATAGTGTCTAATGAGGGATCTAATGCAAGCATTTTGCAAGCTCATTGAAGGATTTAGTGTCTAATGATGATCTACTATGTTGAGAGAGACAGAGATTTGCAGGCATTGATGACAAGAAAATTATAGTGCATTTTCATAGCTTGAGGAAACATCGAGGCCATCTACCAGAAAGTCCCCATATCATGACAACATAGCATAACTACTTTTCTAATTTGTTGTTTGAAACTATTGGCATACTTGTGCAGGATATATATATATATTGATATGCAGTTTGCGCACTGGTTATACGTGCAATTACACTTCGATATTTTCAGCCGAGAACTAATAATTCAAATAGGTACAGACCATGTTTGTAGTCCTTGTACACCATGTTGCATTTTGTGTTTTTGGTGCTTGCATCATTTAGTGTTTATAATCTGAACTACTTTGGATCATTAGCTGGTTTTCAAAGTGCATGTAGCTTCACATTTCTCAAGTTATGTTGATTTCAGAGTGCAAGTGCCTTCGTATTTTTAAGTTAAATGTTAGCCTGGTAACTTGAATTGTGGATCAGCCACTGCACACAAATCATACACGAATGACAAGATGAATTAAATGAAATGCAGGGACTTACGCTAGCTCATTGTACAGGATCATCAGCAGCTCGCTTATGCTTGGGATGTTCCATGTACAAGTCCATGTTACCACTTGCTTGGATGTGCAGGCCTTGTTCTCCTTGCATCCCCCTCTGCATTTTTGACACGGCGAATGGTTGATCAAATAAGAGGAATCGACCTTGATGTTGTACCAGAGAACAGATACTCACAAGGTTATACGGGTGTGCAGGATGTGTACCAGATCCCGTAGCCCCGTCATGCTTCGCTAAAAAATGGATTTGCTTGTTTCAGATGATATCTCCAGAAGAAATAAGAGTTAAAGTCAGAGTTGCATAGGCGTGTAAGCTAAGAGAGCAGTGAAAGGATATCCAAACATCGTCGGAACAGTGCACAAGGGAGTGATGTGTGGATACCTAGTTCGGGCCAGCGTTTGGGCATGCTCGCCTAGCTAGAGTGCAGGTCACTTCAGAGCCGTTGAGGGTGATGCGCTGGCGTTGGCTGGCCGCGCACGGATGCAGATCTTGAGTGGCAACGGAGCGCTACGATGCGGTGGACGAGACCGTTGGTGAAGCCCCAACGGCCTCGGGGGGCGGAGGTGCGACGATGTGCTCGGTGAAGTAGCCCCGGGGAGGTGGGAGACGGTGTCGGTGAAGCGCACCTGATGCGGTGGAACTCGGTGTCTGTGAGGCACGTCGGTTGCGGCGGCCGACGTTGTCGGTGGACCACCTAGTGCGGTGGACGAGGGCGTAGATGAGGTAGCTCCGGTGTGGTGGTGAAGCGCGACCGTCGCCTTCGTCGTCGTCGTCCGGCACAGAGGTGGGGAACGGTGGGGAAAGAGATGAGACGAGGGGAGATTCGAGGGATGGCGGCGAATTAGGGATTTGAGCAATCTGGGCGCGGAAGGGGACGATGGAGAAGAGAGATTTTGCAGGGCTGTAATTGGGGCCGCCAGTTATTTCAATCCGAAACGTGGAAGCGCGAACTTATATTGTCGTCGTCCTTTTTTTGGGGGGAAGGGGGTGGGTGGCTGGGTGCTACGCGTCCGTCCGACACACGCTACCACCCAACAGGACTATGCTTCGGTGCCTTAAGGCACCTGCCTTTGTGTCCATGACATGTGGGCCCAACAGGTGGCTAGCCCACATGTCAGTCACCCAAGGGCAGTTGCCTTTAAGGCACCGAAGCAGCGTCCACCCCGGCACGACCCTGGTTTGCCTGATGCGCCTACATTTGAGAATGCAAATGAATCTTCTTTCATTTGCAAACGAATCTGTATGTATTACCATGCCCGTGTTTTCCTTGCAATAATTAGTCATTCGAAACGAGATACTCCATCCTTTCACTTTTGTAAGTCGTTTGCACAACTTAAAATGAACTGTTTTGCACATTGTGCGAAATGTCTTCAAGGTCTTATAAAAGTGAATGAGGGAGTACTATAAATTAATTAATGAGGAGTTATTTGAAAAAAATTGAAACGGTACCCACGCTAACGTGGATTAGAGTGTGTCACATAATTACTTATTTGAATTAGAGTGTGTCACGTAGTTAGTTATTTGAATTAGAGTGTGTGTCACGTAGCGATCTCCAATTCTAACGTGGATTTAGCATTTCACTGTATCCATGCTACTTTTTAATACAAATTCATATGTATATGATGAACACCATGGTAGTGAGAAAACTTTTGGATGGATTCAAACATATGACCTACAAAATAGCACAACAAATTGAGCCAATGTCAACTTTTCGAAACTTAGTATGGCCCGAATTCGAAATAATTACCCGTATGCCTGGTCCTCGGTTCAAATCTTACAATGTACACCGAATTGAAACATCAATTTTAAGTCTCGTACTATGTACATTCAAATGTTGTTTTAGCCCCCAGCCAAGACAAACGCTACATACTTCCTCAGATCGGTCAATCTTCCTCTCCTAACCACCTTAGCAAGCTATCGGTTTCTGAAGGAAATATGCCCTAGAGGCAATAATAAAGTTATTATTTATTTCCTTATATCATGATAAATGTTTATTATTCATGCTAGAATTGTATTAACCGGAAACATAATACATGTGTGAATACATAGACAAACAGAGTGTCACTAGTATGCCTCTACTTGACTAGCTCGTTAATCAAGATGGTTATGTTTCCTAACCATAGACATGAGTTGTCATTTGATTAACGGGATCACATCATTAGGAGAATGATCTGATTGACATGACCCATTCCGTTAGCCTAGCACTTGATCGCTTAGTATGTTGCTATTGCTTTCTTCATGACTTATACATGTTCCTGTAACTATGAGATTATGCAACTCCTGTTTACGGAGGAACACTTTTGGTACTACCAAACGTCACAACGAATGGGTGATTATAAAGGAGTACTACAGGTGTCTCCAAAGGTACATGTTGGGTTGGCGATTTCGAGATTAGGTTTTGTCACTCCGATTGTCGGAGAGGTATCTCTGGGCCTTCTCGGTAATACACATCACATAAGCCTTGCAAGCATTGCAACTAATGAGTTAGTTGTGAGATGATGTATTACGGAACGAGTAAAGAGACTTACGCAATCTAGATTGAACTAGGTATTGATACCGACGATCGAATCTCGGGTAAGTAACATACCGATGACAAAGGGAACAACGTATGTTGTTATGCGGTTTGACCGATAAAGATCTTCGTAGAATATGTAGGAGCCAATATGGACATCCAGGTTCCGCTATTGGTTATTGACCGAGAATAGTTCTAGGTCATGTCTACATAGTTCTCGAACCCGTAGGGTCCGCACGCTTAAGGTTTCGATGGCGATGTTATATTATGAGTTTATGAGTTTTGATGTACCGAAGGAGTTCGAGTCCCGGATGAGATCGGGTACATGACGAGGAGTCTCGAAATGGTCGAGACGTAAAGATCGATATATTGGACGACTATATTCGAGTTCGGAAAGGTTCCAATGATTAGGGTATTTTCGGAGTACCGGAGAGTTACGGAATTCGCCGAGAGTATATGGGCCTTATTGGGCCATACGGGAATAGAGGAGAAAGGCCAAAGGGAGGAGGCCTCGCCCCCCTCAGGTCCGACTGGACAAGGCGAGCCCCCTTCCTTCTCCTTCTCCCCTCTTTCCCCTCTCCTACTCCAACAAGGGAGGTGGAATCCTACTAGGACTAGGAGTCCTAGTAGGACTCCACACCATGGCGCGCCCCTCCTAAGGGCGGCCTCCTCCTCCCTCCCTCCTTTATATCTCTGGGGCAGGGGCACCCCATGGACACACAAGTTGATCTACGGATCGTTCCTTAGCCGTGTGCGGTGCCCCTTCCACCATATTCCACTTCGGTCATATCGTCAGAGAGCTTAGGCGAAGCCCTGCGCCGGAGAAGTCATATCGTCATGAGCTTAGGCGAAGCCCTGCGTCGGTGGAGCATCATCATCGCCACCACGCCGTCGTCTTGACGGAACTCATCCCCGACACTTTGCTGGATTGGAGTCCGGGGATCGTCATCGAGCTGAACGTGTGCAAAACTCGGAGGTGCCGTAACGTTCGGTGCTTGGATCGGTCGGATCGTGAAGACGTACGACTACATCAACCGCGTTGTTATAACGCTTCCGCTTTCGGTCTACGAGGGTACGTGGACGGACACTCTCCCCTCTCGTTGCTATGCCATCACCATGGTCTTGCGTGACCGTAGGAAATTTTTTGAAATTACTACGTTCCCCAACATTTCCAACACACGTTCATTCTTTCTCTCCATGTTTCGATCTCTAAGTCTCTCAACTACACAACCCCTTTTTCCACTCCTGTTACTAAATGTATTTACCTCACACACCCGCCATTGCACCCCATACCGAGCTCTCTCTCTCCCCCCTCTCCCTCTCACCCTCTCGCGCTAAATACATGCATTGCCTATCTAGCCCCCCAACCTCTCGTGCGCACGAACGCATGTTGTATATCTAGGTCACTCCATCGAGACTGTCTCACTCTTTCTTCCGCACGGCGGGCCACACTTGCTCAATCCAGCTCTCTTTATCTGATTCTCATTTAACCTCATTTTCTTTCACACACAAATGATATATCTACCTGTTCGGGCCTCGATCGACACAATCTATACTCTCTCACGCAGATTGTCTATCTAGGTCAATCTTTCGACCTCATGGTGGGCCACGCTCACTCAATCTCTCTCTCTCTCTCTCTCTCTCTCTCTCTCTGTATGTCTCGATTTACCTTGCTCTTTCTCGGACAAAAACGATATATCACCATGTTTGAGCCCAATTCGACCTATTCACATTGTATACTCTCTCACGCACATCGTCTATCTAGGTCACTCTCTCCAACCCGTCTCACTCTTTCGATCGCATGGCGACCCTATGTGATCGGTTGACCTTGCTTCCTCCCATGCACAAAATATATCTACACGTCTGTGACTGGATCATCTCTCAAGCTCTATCTTACAGCCCTCACCCTTACCAAAAGCTCACTCGGACAATATCTGTCCGAAGCATATATATTTGTTCAATGAATGTCGGACCACACTCACTTTGTCTCTCTATCTATATATCTCTCGATTGACCTCGCTTTCTCATACCGTATCTTCCACGCGTTGAAGCTACTACCTCTCCATCCCTCGCAAAGCCGGGGCTATTTACATTGCGAGGGGCACTCCGACCTTGGATTAATTTGTGTAGGCATTTATTCCGGTCGGTTTAGATTATATTTTCGTAGCATTCGCCCACAACTACTCCAAACACCGTTGCAACCCACATAACTCCCTAGTTGATTTCCTCTGGCTCGGTCATCGCTCTCTCGCACGTCCTTTCTCGCCTTCAACGTCGCACCATGGTATTATTGAAAAAACTATGTTGTTCTCTTTAATTATTATAAATAAGCTACAAAACTACACACCGATAGTCCACTTGGAATGGAACAAATTTCGACCCATAAATTAAAGTGCTACAAACTAGACACCGAGGGGCCCACATGTCATGAAACAAATTTGGACCCATATACAAATTAAAAAGTAAAGGACGAGGATCGAACATGCGACCGGCCTTCAAGCCGCACGTCAATAGGCAACATAATGAGAATAGTAATGTTTGTTGTACCCCTTTGTTCACGTAATGTTTTATATTACCACAGCCTAATTAATGGATAACATGTAATATTATTTTTAGTACTATTCGCCTTCACTTACTGGTGGGTTCCATGTGTGCTCTCTCTCTCCTCCCTTCTGCGCTTAGGACGACGGGCAAACAGGAAGAACTTCATGGGCGATGTTGCCGTTGACCATATCTGGATGCGTTCACAAGTCACGGCACCAGTTTCACGTACTAGCAACACTAGTCAGTGTGTACGTGCAATGCACGTTAATTTGGAAGTATATTAAGTGCATGCGGATATTAACTACTAGGATATTATTTGTGTGTTGTCATGTGATTAGCACTATTTTTGGCATGAAATTAACTGCACGCTAAATGTGTTGAGCGCTCGACATTGAAGCAGTCTAGGTCGTTGGATGACAAGGAATACATGTGGCTTGATGACGTTTTATATTTAATTTGATACGGCTCTAGCAGAACATTAATCAATCAAACCATACATTTCGTTCAGTCTGACTCCGACTTTAAATTATACGATGATCGATATAAAATAAACGGAAATGATAAACGTTCGGATTTTAATCATGGCAATCCGAACGTTTTTCATGGCAAATTTAGATTACGCGGCGGCGGCGGGGGTGTCTCGCGGTGGGAAGCGGCTCCTCTGCCGTGCTCTGTGTGTCGTCGGGCCACTGACCGACGGCGACGGTGGCGTCTTGCGCCGTTGTTGGCGTACTCGGGCGTTGGCCTAGCTTCAAGGAAGGCCAAAACGTTCTGGACTTCGGAGCGAGTCAACTGGCGGGAGGAGGCGACTGGCGTTGGTGCAAGGAAGCGGTCAAAGACGGCCATCCATGCCGCTGAGGGGGCACTGGCACCTGCGCGGGGACAGGCGCTATCAACGGCGCGACGGAGAAATTCATGTGCATGGACACCGGCATGGGCGCGCACGTCAGTGCACGCGCAGGCGCATGCGCTGGCAGGTGCACGGGCACCGGCACGGGCGCTGCGCGTGCTGCACGCAGCAGCGCAGCGTTGGCAGGTGCACGGGCGCGTGAAAGTCGGCGGGGACCTCGTGGAACCCCGTGGCATCAAGTTCGGCGATAATGTGCGGCTCCCAGCCCATCAATGCCACGGGGATGGGCGCTGGCGCAGTCGGGGCGATGGGAGCCGGAACAGGAGCGGGGACAGGCGTGGCGTCTTCCCGCAAGGCCAGTTCAAGCTCGTCCCAAAGCGCCTTATGTTCTTGAGACTCCGGCTGGGTGTCTTCCTCATGAAACTAGAACACTAAGGGCAGACCATCGTGATGCGGCATGGCGTACGTTTAGGTCAGGCTAGTTGGAGGTAGACGACAGGAGAATCGGAGAGGAAGAGAGAGGATTGCAGCGATATCGGGTAGTGCGGGGTTGATTTTAAACTGCGGCACCGACGACATTAAAAGTGGGAGCAGTTGGGACGACGGTGGCGGCGGAGCCTGGTCAAAGGGCTCTCCTCCTGGTGAGTCTGCATAGCGGTCGCTTTCGACGCCTCGACAGCCGCACAGCGGTCTGCTCGCCGCACGCCTCCGTCGACTCACACGCTTCTTTGGGACGGCACTGCCGATGAGAAGCGGGACTTGTGGCGGCACGTAAACGCCCACGGTTTCAATAGTGAAAGCGTTAGCCTTAACGTGACAGGTCTTTGTTCCAAAATACCTTGGCTCTTCATTTGTGCAACTTGTCATAAGCAGCTTGTCTCGAATTGAAGAAAAAACTTACGAAGTAATATTTGTGCCATATCACGTGACCATGCTCAGTTTCAAGAATTTATGCTCACTTTTGATTTTCTGAAATTTAAGATCTAGGATTCGAAACAATATCATAACCTGCATCGTGCAATAAATTTTCAAGTCGTACATCTGTCCTGTTCTATTTCTTAAGAAAGGATTTGGTCAAACATTTTGCTTAGTTAAACCTCCTTTCCGGTTTATAGGGCTCAATTCAAAAATCTCACCAACCAAGGTAGATGGTGAGTGGTGGAACAATTGTTGTAGTTTGCAAAACCACTCAATTAATGTGCTTGTTTTCCTCAAAAATTGTGTTTACGAATGCATTAATTGCAATGCATGCATGCATAAAGTACATGCATTGGTCAATTTTCTCTTAATACTTGCATGTAATGATTTATTGCACCTTGAAATCTGAACATGTGATGGGGAACAACCAAATTGAGACTTATAAAATGGGAAAACTTAAATTTTGAGATAAGCCCTATAAACCGGAAAGGAGGGAGTAAAAGGATAATCCCTTCGTACCAGTGCATTGCCTGATATATTAACTCAAGTACTAGGGACGAACAAATGGGCTCAATTCTGTGCTCATCCTGGTGTAGTAGTAGTAGTACTAGGCAATGCAGTTGACGGGTGACCTTGACGAGCGGCGACCGAGGGAATTGAACCATGCTTGGCACGGTAGTTAACGTTGTCTAGTTACTAAAGCATCCCTCCATTGTTCATCGGTAGTCATTATGGGTCGGGGACATGAGGGGAATTTCCTAGGGCTGGAATTCTGGCCGCCAGATATTTCGACTTGAAACGCTGAGGCTCGACTGGTTGGGGTTGCCTAATATGCGTACCACACACGCCACCGAAGGACACGAGCCTGTTTTTGTAGGATCAACACGAGCCAAGGTCTGGCTGGTACGCCATTGGGTCCTACCATTTGAGAATACGAAAGGAACCTTTTAAATTGCCGAACGAATCTATGTGTATTACAATACCGTATTTTCCTTGCAAATACTAATCTCAACGTGGTAATTGATTTATGACGAGTTGTTGAATTAGAGTGAATTTGTGATATAGTGATCTCAACGTGGATTTCACATTTCATGGTATCCCTAGTAAGTTTTCCAATGCAAATTCAAATTTAAAAGATGAACAATATGGAGGTGAGAAAACTTTGTATGTATCAAGCATATGACCACACAAACACACACAGAGACACACACGCACGAACACAACAACAATCCAATAAGTATAGTGCATCTATTTTTCCAACCCATGCATGTATGACACGAGTTCAAAAATACTCCTTCTATTCCTAAATATTAGTCTTTTAGAGAATTCAACAAGTGACTACATACGAAACAAAATGAGTGAATCTAGACTCTAAAATATGTCTATATACATCCGTATGTGCCAGTCCATTTGAAGCCTCTAAAAAGACTAATATTTAGGAACGAAGGGATTAAAATGTAAGACATCCATGGTCCTCAGTTCAATATTAAAAATGAACATGAAAATGAAACATGAATATTAAGTCTAGTACTACTGTACATGCAAATGTTGTATTTAGGCGGAGCTATAATTGTCGGGGGTCAACCCCTCGACCTTAGATAAAATTGTGGAGCTCTGTTTAGGGTTGTTTAGATTATATTTGTCCCCACCCTCCCACCACTGATTGGTTGTGCACCCCCACCCCTCCTCCCCGGAGAATATCATGTGCCCCATACCTTAGATGCTATATGCCGTCTGAGTTGCTTGGAGCTTGTAAATCTGAGATATAGCAGCTCACATGATGTGTCTTAATTTTTTGCAGGAAACCTTGATGAGTTTGAGAATTGCACACAATTTGTACAAAAACTACTTAGATGCCCTTTGATCCCATATCCAACGACCTCGAAGCTCGTATCACCGTAGCATCTAAGATGAAGGAGGACATCATATTCTCCTGTATGTAAGAATATCATGTGCTACCACACCTTAGATGCTTTGGTGATACAAGCTCTTCGGAGGCGTTGGATTTGTGACCCAACACCTCCTCGGTGGTTCGAACGGTTTTTTGCAGAAAAGCCCCAAAAGAGTTCGCCATCGCCACAAGCACAAAGACTGCTCAGATGCCATTGGATCTCAGAGCAAACGACCTCCAAGCTCGTATCACCGTAGCATCCAAGCTGCGATAGCACCTTATGTTTTCTCGCACGGGAGAGTATGAGGTGCTACCGCACCGTAGATTCTATGGTGATACGAGTTCACTGAGATCTAACGGCCCACAATAGGAGGTTTGAATGTTTTTGCAATATACGAGTGATAGAGTTTGGGAAATGCACAGAAAGTACAAGTACTATGCATGTGCCATCTGATCACTGATCATACGACCTAGATGCTCATACTACCGTAGCGGGCAATTAAGCTACGAGGAGCACCTAATATGAGCACCGGGGAGCCGTTGGATCAAAGATGCAGCGGCACACACGAGGCCTGAATGTTTTATTTGCAAAAAAAAACTTTGGAGAGTTTGGAAATTGCGCATAATTACAAAGACTACTCCCAAGCCATTGGATCTCACTTCCAACGGTGTAAAAACTCGTATCACCATAGTATCTAAGCTGCGGGGTGGATGTGATATTCTATGCCGCTGTCATTTTTGTTTGTAAACTTGCAAAATACGTGTAACTCGTGCCGTTACTTGTCTAACCGCGCAAAGTGTTTGTTCAAAAAAACCATCCTACACTGAAATATCGGAACAACACATGGGGGTCCCACTTGTCATTAATCAAATTTAGAACTAAAACTAACAAATCTGAAAGACGAGATTCGAACTGGCAACGTGGACTACAAAGCGTAAGTCGATAGCCTGAAAATACGAACGGTTGTTGGCTTTGTCCCATAACTTGATTTTATACAGTACTTGCGTTGAGTAGAGTAGAGGGAGTGCCTCGTCAACACGTGCATGGACGTTGTCTCACTTACGGGTGGGTCCCAGGTCTGCGATCTCAATCTCTCTTCTCTCCATCGTCTAACCTTTGCACGGGCACACACGAAGAGCGTCGCTAGCTTGCCGTGGTGTTATTACAACTAAAAAAAATCTTGGAAAATAGAAGAATCGCCTAGAACAAGAGACATTGTGGTTGGTCAAGACGGAGCTAACCGTGCCACGTTTGCATGATGAGACCGACTGGCTGGGTCCCGAGGTCGAACCATATGTACTACGTTTGATACAGTATATTTTTACATGCACATTTTTCCTCCGTGCCGAGACGTGGCACACCCTACCGCGCGGTTTCGGGGTCCTCCCGGGTGGTGCTCGCATATATTCTTCCTGATGTGGGACGCCCTACCGCGCGTTTTCTAGGTCCTCCTCGGTCGTAGTGCCGAAGCAAGTAAATGAGTCGTCAAATCACGAAAGACCACCTTTCCCACCGAGTACATCAGTGAAGCATGGTGGCTAGCTAGTTGGGCTAGTTCGACCGATTAGCTAGGCCGCCGCCACATTTGTTTTTTCACCCCTTTTTTTATCTACTTGCCGGCAGGTAAATTTAAATATCCACCGCGGCGTTGCTCTGGTGTTTGGGTCTGACAGGATTTTTAATTTTTTGATTGACGGGAGCAGGCGCGGTAGGATTTTTAATTTTTTGATTGACGGGAGCAGGCGCGGTAGCAATTAGTCACGATGACTTCGCCTGTAAAATCCCACTGCTCCCTGATGTGAGAAGTCGTCGACTGGTGTTTTACCGTGGTGAAAACCAAAAGATTCCCTGCTCCTTGGCTGGCTCCCTCTGCCTTCCCATAGATTGCATTGCCTTTCAGCCGTTTCGCCCCCTTTGTTTCCTCTCCCCATTGCTTCTACCTGGTGCCATGGCGGCGCAACAGATCACGGAGTCCGAGGTGAGGCGCCTGACACAGGAGCTCCATGCCAAGGATGCGGAGCTCAGGGCCAAGGACGTGGAGCTCCGTGAGCTCAAGGAGGAGAGGAGTGCATTGCTGCTCTGTTATGTGCGGGAGTTCACGGAGCTTCAAAAGTGGCAGGCGTCCACCACAAAGATGCTCGAGGCGTCGGCGGCGTTACTGCAGAAAGCAGGAGATACGATAGGCCGTCAGGGGAGCTGGCTGGAGCGCGAGCGGGCCGATCGTGACGAGGTCCAGGATCGCCTCAGCCACTTGGTGAACGAAGTTTCCACGCACATGTTGCGGCTGCGCGATGCCTACCATCGTGCCAGCGCGACGATGCCGGCCGTCGGGCTAAACCCGTTCGACCACCCGGTCGACTTCAACGAGCTGCGGCTTTCTGACCTGCTCTCCTTCTTCACCTATATCTCCGAGGAGCTGAGCCGTCTCCACGCGATGGTGGGGGCTGAGCTGGACAAGGAGGGTTCTGCTGCTGCCGTCGCCGTTCTTGGGCGAATCCTTTCGTGGCTCTGTCACCGAATTCATTCATGCCATTGACGCCGTCTTTGTGAGCTGGCTCCCGTCGACCGGGAGCGGGCTCTGGGCGGTTGCACCTGCATCACCAACGTCGTGCGCCTCGAGAAGCAGAGGGACTTCGGTGGTGTTTAGGCGCCCTCTGCATGGGCATGTCCATGTCTTGGCGCAACATGACCGTTGGATCAAACTCAGACGGTGCAGATCAGTCACTGTAGCACAAAGCGTGTGGGTGTGTTTGGTTGCATTCTCATCTCAATATAGTTGTTTCCTCTTCGTGTATTTTTGTCAACCTACTAGTGTGGACTCATGCACCCTTCATGCACTCTGCCAAACACCCAAAAGTGGGTCGAGAAGGGAACTTTTGATCCCATCCCGTGCACCCTTCATACACCCTGTCTAACACTATAGGATGTGCTTCATATGGTTCATGTTTCGTGGAGTACTGTAGCACCGTACTCTCCGTGCGCTGTGGACCTAGTTCTGTTAACATTGATCTCACTGTTCATTCTCGACCGGACAAATAAAAAGCGGTACTATGTTACATATAGGAGTAGTGGACATGCGCACAACATCATTTGTTATCGTCATATCTTACTACACTAGCAACAAGATTGTGTAGTACTTAAGTATGAACCACTGCACATGCCTAGTAGTAGGAGCACTGTGTATGTTCAAGTGGCTGCCGTGTTTCGCACTCCTCCGTCGTAAGAGTGGAAACGCTTGCTGTAATCATTTTTTTCTTCAGAATGAAAAACAGTGGACATGCTCTACCGTGCGGATCCTCCTCCAGCCATGCACTAAATTACTCACTTTCGCCTACGTGTGGGACAGCCAGCACCTGGGTCCACCAGCCATGCACTAAATTACTCCATAGTAGAGTGACGATAGACTAGCCCGATCGAACCGTCGCAGTAATGCCCAATGAGCCGTCAAATCACAAAACCCCCTCCTTTCCAGCAGTAAGTTGGACGGACGAAGCAACCATCATTTCACTCTTCTCTCTCAGCTTCCTCTCTTGAAGAAAACCCCCACTCGCTTCGCTTCTCCCTCATCTCGTTCATCCTTTCACTCTTCTCTCTCAGATTCCTCTCTTGGATGGACGCCAGAGCACCGGTCGACGTGATGTCTATGGCTCTGGCCAAAACTGTCGAGGCTCATGGTACGAAGAAGCGCAAGCACCCCGCCGAGACTACCGCAGACAAGCTCAAATCCATCGCCCTGTCCAAGCCCCCCTCTCTGGTATCCCTCATTAAGCAAGTCCAGGTAATGTCTCTTGTTGACGATCTTTTCTCGATCTTGATTGTGTTTTTCATCTAACACGCAGTACTAGTACTTGGTAGTACAACTTTCGGGTGATCTTGCATGTGATTTTGTGTGCCAAATGACGGTTCTAAATTCCTCTTTTGACCAAAACATGTGAGAGGTTGACACCGATTTCTTATAGATTACTTTCAACTTCTCCCTCTGTCCCAAATTTCTTGTCTTAGATTTGTCTAGATACGGATGTATCTAATACTAAAATGTGACTTGATACATCCGTATCTAGACAAATCTAAGACAAGAATTTTGGGACGGAGGGAGTACTTTATGAACATCAATGCTACCTTTTAAGAGGGTATATTTGCCTCAGTAACTTGTGTTATGGATATTGCATGTAATCCCTCTGCTCTCATGCCTTTGAAGACATGTTATAGTGTCTTTGTTCACTCATTTCTGTGCGTATATGTAGTCATATATGGAGTATAATATCGAAAATCATCTTATATTTCTGAACGGAGGTAGTATTGAAATATGGTTTCTTTTTGAATTAGAACCAGGTCCGCGGTGGAGATGAAGTTCTCAAAGTCATGTTGTGTGAACTGGAAGACCTGATGATGAGTTCTACTGCTGAACTATCCAGCTGCTGTGTCCTTGTCGGCACATGTCCTGAACTAGTGTCTGCCTGTAGCATTGTTGTCAGGCGTGTTCTCGAGGCTGTACTTGACCCCAACAATTTCCTGGCTGTGCCTTCGATTATGAAGGGTGTGGTTCTTGTAAAGCTTCCCAAGAAATCTGATGCGGCTTGTCTTCATCATCATGTTTATGAGTGGAAAGACCACTCTGTTAGGTTCTCCAAGGTTGACAAGATGGTGATGGTGCATGTAGACATCTCACACGAAGTCCATGGCCTAGTCAGTTATGCGGGGTTCATCCCGTAGGTCGGTGGTAAGAAATAGTCTGCAGAGTTTAGTTAGTGCAACTTTGCTTGTCTGTAGTAAGTACTATTGTTCAGTACTTGATTTGTGTTTGTGAACCCTGTATTGTTTATTAGTACTGCCGCTTTTGGTGTGTGGTCAGTCCTGAGAACGGTCTATGTGAATGTCTGTCCACTCAATTCAGTCTGTACATTGTGAAGTATCCAGATCATATATTTTGTGAGGACGGTTTATCAATTATGGTTACACTCCAATAATTGTATGCATTGCAGGGTTTATCGCACCCACCAGGATTTCTAGTCCCATGGATGTTCGGTCCATACGATTTGTCACGACCTTTGGACTGTCCTGCTTGTGGGAGTAGGCAGGGCCCCTTCATGCCACATGTAGTTGGATGATCAATCATCTGTTTAGTACTTCAACATAGTGATTTCCTGGTAAGGATTCACTCGTGTCACATCAAGTAAATCTTATTGATTTACTGTCTAAATCTTATTGATTTAATGTCATGTTTTCTTTCTTTTCCTGCAATTTTACGATGCAGGTTTTGCCATGTGACATTCATCATAGAATAAACCGTTTGGTTTGCTCTACGATGGCTATTTTTGCAGGTTTCACTTCTTATGTCGTGTCAGTAACGAAGGCACTGTCCATCACTTATATTACTGGAAAAAATTGGATCAGTCTGTTGTCTGAGTACAAGCTGAATCCCTATGATGAACTGCAGTTTGGTTTAACAAAAACGCCACAATTAGTCCTTCTCGCGTTTAAAAGAAATGAAGAAAAAACTGGATCACGGTCACGGATCCTAGTCAAGTTAGAAAGCTGATCATAGCAGACCAGACATGATCGCCGCTGTCTCGCACAGATCGAGCACCGGCAGTTGCTCTAGCATCGACAATGGCAAGAGCTCACCGATCCACCGAGGATTGGGCACCAACCGCGTCAGAGGATCAGTATGATCTACCGGAGGATCGGGCATCTACACTGGCACCAACTCTACGAGGAGCACCATCTCCGGCAGCAGCATCGGCTTCGGCACCTGCACCAACACTTGCACTTGCATTTGGTCCGGCCCGTGCAGTTGCACAGGCAACAGACTGGGCTGCAGTTGGCACTTCATATACCAAAGTCCTAACACAAACCGACATGTCCACCTTCTTGGTAAGCATTGGCCGCCCAAGTGCTTCGTTCTTTTTTCTTTCCATGTTGTTTCACATGATTCACTGTGTTGATCTAACTGCTTGGGTATGTCTTCTTGTTTGCAAACAGAGAATTCCTAGAGCAACGGAGGGAGTCGTTCAACTATCTGGGCGACCGCGGCCAAGTTTCTCTTACCATGCGCAGCCTTGATGTGAATGAACCTGCTCAATATACCGTAAGTACAAAGGATGGTCGCATGATGATTGATGCTAAAGGATGGTCAAGGTTCAAATCTAAATCATATCTTGCGGTAGGGGATGATGTCAAAATCGAACTTTCTCGGCAAGGAGAGCTGGTCCAAATCAACTTTGAAATTCTTCAGTAGTAGCAGCAACTGCCGAACTGATCTATCCTCCGAGAGATTTTGATGTAATAATCTGGCATGGTGAAACAAGTGTCCTGTGTGTATAAGTAGTACGACAATATTATTTATCACATGGTATATCGTTGATAGAATTGCAACTCTGATTGCTGGTTAGGAACTGTTGTTCGATTTCATTCCAACAACTGCCGTGCTTTATTCAATTTTGTGTATTCGCCTTGTGACAGCATCTAAAACCAGCGCAGTACCGATCGCTTGCAATATGAAAAGCGCTGAGGTAGAACACATGGGCCCCCAAACATGCAGGGTCGGCCTGCGGCCCAAAGTCCAGAACCGTGAGCCTATCTGAGTAAAAAAACATCTGAGTATTATATTCTCAGCTGAACCCCCATAATGCCCGTGCATTGCAGAGGGAGTATATTTCTCGGCAAGGTGAGTCTGTGATATAAAAGATTTGTATATTTTTTACAGAGGGAGTATCTCTCTGTCAAAAATATATTTATGTGTAACTAGTTACTCCTGTCTTTCTACTTCCTTTCACTGATATGTGGGGCAACCGCAATGGGGTCCACGTGCCATATGCACAAATTAGAGCGCACAACTTCACGGTAGACACACCCGGTCAGAAGGCCATGATAATGCCCAATGAGCCGTCAAATCACAACCCCCCCTTTCCAGCTTTAGCAGTAAGCTGGACGGACGAAGCGGCAATATTTCATTGGGCCTGAATCCCCTTCTCCCTCGTCTGCTTGTTCAGAGAAAACCCCCGCTCGACGATTACATAGGGTTTTCTCATGGAGAACCAGGTATGAATTCTTCATCCATCCCCGATAAATCCAAGTCCCTTGGTCGCAGGTAATCCTAGGATGGTAGCCGCCGCCATTGATGCATTTTTCTTCGTACTGAATCTAGTGTGTTTCAGTTGCAGTGCCCAAAGTGCGAGTACCCTACAGATTTCTGCGCCCTCGGCGAGACGCCACACTTGTTCCTTCTCATCCTACCACCGCATTTTGAAACGCGCACAGTATGTTCCTAGAATCCTCTTCTCTATCTGGGAGGGTGGGGTTTTTTTTAACATGCTGTGTTGTCATATTATTTTTCCTACAGTGTATTATTTGCTCTACCAGAACACATGTGCTCAAGATGCTTGGCCTTGACATAACTGAATACACAAGTTTAATGGTCACAGTGAAGACAAGCCATGGATATTACTTCCGAGTTGGGTTCATGAACCAAGAAGATCGCTACTTTTTTTATGGCCGAACTTGGATAAACTTTCTCAAGTGTTACGGACTGGAAGTTGGCGCACGAATGTTGATGGAAATAGCAGAACCTGCTCTCATCTTCACTGCGATCTTCCACCCCGACGTCATTCCAATTGTTCATCCATGTTAGTTTTGTATTTGGTTCTTGCTTGTTGCCTCGATTACTTCTTAATCCACCTATTCTGTCTAACTAATCACAATTGAACTTTAGAAGTAGCAACGAATCTCTCACGAAGATGCTACTTCTAACTAATATTTTCTTATAATTGGTGGCACGTGTAGGTTTTTTCAGAGTTAACCAGTCTGCTCGTTTGTTACTCTATAATAACTCGGCTGTTACTAATGGCACTGAAGTAGACTAGGTCGACATCCACAAGTTCCTACACTTTATTGATCGTCTTGAGGTCCTTGTGGGGCGTTTCAATGGTGGAAGGCCACGTGGGATATGTGTGCCGCTGCTGCACTCGTTGAACAGGTCCAACTGTGTCGAGAAACTTATGGTACGAGCTGTTTTCTGTTATATATGTTGTTCATAAACTATTGCTTATACACAGTTTTACAGCTGTGATCTTCTTGAAACAGGAACTGCCGAGTTCTATTGTTCCTATACAGATGCTTGACCATGGTCGGGTCAGACTTGCGCTTGGTCACAACATGATGTTTATGTCGACCTACTCAATTCCCCTTGGAGGTGAAAAGATACTTATTCGTGGGTGGTCTCAGATAATGAAGGCCCGTCCATTTTGGAGAATAGGACAGAAGATTATGTTCATGCTTTTCCATGACTCTAAAGCGAATATCCTGTTTATTGACCACGTTGCGAGATGAAGCCGCTTTCAGAAGGTTGTGGATGCGCGGGGTGGCGCCTGGGCATTGGCGGCCTCACTCTTGGTTAATTGTAGGCAAAGTAGCACTGTTCGAGGCGTGCTTTGTACGGTTGAACCTGTATAAGTACTCATACTGCTTTCAGCTTTGGTTGTTAAGTGCCCCTGCTGGTTTCAGTTAAGGTTGTTAAGTACTCCTGCTGCTTTTACATCTGTCGTGTTTCTTGATCCTGTCTTCCTCCAGCCGCCAAAACCAAACCAGCGCCGGGCCGCCTCGCCGCCGCCCACGGCTGGCTGCGCCTCGCATTGACGCCCCCACCGTCTCCTAAATCGTTAACACCGACGTCCTCAAATGCGCTTTGGTGCGCTTCGCCCATGGCGCCGCCCTCTCGCGTTGTCAACATGGTCAACAAACAACAGGAATCGGCAGAAGTACTGGGAGAGGATGAAAGTAGGGCCCACCATGTCAGCGTATGGAAAAATAAAATGCTTCCTCCTAGTGTTTTCCTGACATCTGGGACCCACGACATTGTGAGCGTATATAGTCAATAGACAAGAGAACAGCACAAGATCGGCTGACACCTAGGATGTAGCTACTCGAGCAGTATTTTTTGTTTGGTATTGTTGAGACGGAGCAGGGTTTGAACTGGGCTGTGGCCCGTCTAGCCCAGGCTTATATTTTATGTTCACCATGTGACCAGCCCAGCTATTTTTTTCTTTGTGAAAATGAGCCCAGTTTACTTTTTCTGAAGAATACCCAATTGAGGCCTACTTATTTTTCTACGCCCTGATGGTCTGCAACTCTTTCAAGACGCCTGCAAATCTTGAAAGTAATATGGAATGGGTTGTAAATATAAAAACAGATGACAAATTGGTAATTACTTTACAATTTCTGATTTTTTTTACATTTTCAGATTCCTATTTCACTGGGCATTAACCTAATTCAAATATATCTTCAATGTACTTTAAATCTGGCTCGACATTTTGGTATTAAAAATAGTTTGGAACCCACAGAAATATGCGAAATTGGCCCTGGCCAACCAAAAAAACGACTGCAATAAATTGCATAAGAAGTTGCCATGAGCTATATATAAATTATTAAAAAAAGAGGGAGTGGTCTGACTTGTGGGCCTGTTTAGTTGACGCGTATGCAAGATTTTTTTAGTTATTATATACTACGTCAACAAACGATTCTAGCAGACATAACTGTTGGATGTCAATCCAACGGCCATCGTGTTTCTTCAATCTCTGATCTTCTTGCTCCAGCCGCCAAAGCAGCGCCAAGGGACGGGACCGCTTACTCCGCATCCCATGGCTCTTTGTCTGTTGCCTTGAGCCTCGCCGCCCCTACTACTCCCACCACTGGCCAGGGCATCCCTCTACTCACCCACACCCCCTGTTATTCTGCGGCGACGGCAGCCTCACACCGCAGCCGAACCGGTGAACCCTCGTACTCCTCTCTGCACGGGCTTCCACTGCCACGTCTTCCCCGGCTCCGCATCGTCCCCTTCCTAGGCCTCGCCGTCGTCCACCGCCGTGGTGCTCTCGGCGCGGCTTGGTCAATGTGGTCAACGACCTACTTCCATCGGAAGAGTAATGTACGTGAAGAGGCTGACAGCTGGGTCCACGACAGCCGCAAGGAAGTGTCTCCTTATTACGCGGAAAATAATTATTCCTCCACCTGACAGCTGGGACCCACCGGACGGGCCACCAGTATTTCACGAAAAAAACGTTTCCCCCTGACTGCTGGGACCCACAGGTCGGGCTACCGTATTTCATGAAAAAAACGTTCCCCCCGCTTTCAGCTCGGACCCACCGGAAGTGCCTCCTTATTACGCACAAAAAAATGAATACCCCCTGCTAGTTGGGACCAACCTTGGTGGGAGGCTGACTTGTGGGCCTACTAAGTTGACTGGGACGGAGGCCTTTGTCAACTTTAGTCAATATATGAACGATTCTAGCTCCAGTGACCGTACGATGTCCATCCAACGGCCATAGTGCTTCTTCAACCTCTGGTATTCTTGCTCTAGCCGCCCAAAGCAGCGCCGGTCGTGCCGCCTGCTCCTGCCGCCCGTGGCCGGCTGTGATGCCGCGGAGGCCTCACCGCCCCTACTACTCCCACCGCTGGCCAGGCCATCCCTCTACTATCACGCCCAATATGCGACCCTATCCAAAAGGAACTCGACGGTCCCACCAAGGATAGACCCGCATATTGAAACACTTTTGCAAGGTGGATATCATTACATCAACATTACATAATAGTGGGGATACATACATAAGGCACAAATGCCACAAGAATACATCAACATCATATACAAGATCAACATCCGACTACGGATGAAACATAAACAGAAACTCAAACAACATCCACCCTGCTAGCCCAGGTTGCCGACCTGGAACCTATCCCCTGATCGAAGAAGAAGCAGAAGAAGAACTCCAACACAAGTAACAACGCTCTCACGTCATGATCATCGCAAACCTGTACCTGCAACTGGTGGTGTAGTAATCTGTGAGCCACGAGGACTCAGCAATCCCATTACCATGGGTATCAAGACTAGCAAAGCTTAATGGGAAAGAAAGGGGTAAAGTGGTGAGGTTGCAGCAGCGGCTAAGCATATATGGTGGCTAACATACGCAAATGAGAGCGAGAAGAGAATCAAAGGAACGGTCGTCAACTAGTAATGATCAAGAAGTGATCCTGAACTCCTACTTACGTCAAACATAACCCGAAACCGTGTTCTCCTCTCGATCAACCCGAAAAGAGACACTCACGGTTCGCGCTACGGTTGGTGTATTTTAATTAAGATCCACGGGTTTTCTACAATCGACATTAACAAATTCCCATCTGCCACATAACCATGGCACGGCTTTGAAAGTTCAAACCCTGCAGGGTGTCCCAACTTAGCCCATGATAAGCTCTCGCGATCAACGAAGAATAGACCTTCTCCCGGGAAGCCCGATCAGTCTCGGAATCCGGCTACAAGACATTTCGACAGCAATAAAACAAGTCCCAGAAGACCTCCCGGCGTGCCGACACCTCGATAGTAGCAGCAGCGTATCTCGTCTCGAGCCACGACCGGATAAGCTAAGCGTCACAGTACCGACGTAACCCAAGTTGCCAAGGATGGTCTCAAGACGGTGCTCTAGTTTGGACCAACACTTAGACAAGCACTGGCCCGGGGGTAAATAAAGATGACCCTCGGGATCGCGACTCCCAAGGGAAAAAAGGCTAGGTGAGGCAAATGTAAAACCAATGTTGGGCCTTGCTGGAAAAGTCTTATTCAAAGCGAACTGTCAAGGGGTCCCATAAATCACCCGACGCGTTAGGGACGCAAAATCCGGGAACATAATACCGATATGACGGAAACTAGAGGCGGCAAGAGTGGAACAAAACACCAGGCATAAGGCCGAGCCTTCCACCCTTTACCAAGTATATAGATGCATTAATTAAATAAGATATATTGTGATATCCCAACAAGTAAACATGTTCCAACAAGGAACAACATCTCCATGTTCCAACAAGGAACAAACTTCATCTTCACCTGCAACTAACAACGCTATAAGAGGGGCCGAGCAAAGCGGTAACATAGCCAAACAATGGTTTGCTAGGAAGGGTGACAACGAGTTAGAGGCTGACATGGCAATTTGGGATGGCTTGATAAACAGGTAATAGGTAGCGCAGCATAGCCATAGAACGAAGCAACTAGCATAGCAATGATAGTAGTGAGATCCAGGGTAGCGGTCATCTTGCCTGAAATCCCGCAAGGAAGAAGAACGAGTCCATGAAGAAGACGAACGGATGAAGCTGAACCAAGCGTAGACGAACGAATCCTCACGATCGCAACGGAACAGGAACTAACAAGAAGAAGCACACAACATGGTAAACACACCACACATGAACAAGACATGATGCACAACCAAGCATGATGCATGACAAAGCTACATGAAGCTACTCATGGCAAGGGATGAAGCAAACAAGAACAACACATCAAGGCAAGTTTAAATGAGGCCGGAAACAACATATAACCATTCCGGTAAGTCCCCATATGCAAATTTCGAAATTGGTCCAGATCTGAATAAACCTTATGTTCAAGTTGTTAAACAGCAAGTTAAAATGCACCACGATGATCTATGCGAAATTCTAGTCAAGTTACATATAAAGTTCATTAGATTCGGAGCTACGGTCTAGAAGATATGAGCAAAACAAGATAAGCATGGCATTGATGCAAAATGCATACAAATATCAAACAAACACCTCAAAACAAGGATGCAACATGATAATATGAAGCTACATGCAAAATCAAGCAAGTTTCATATAGAGCACACTCAAAACGGAGCAACGGTTCAACACATACACATGAAACAAGTTTAAATGACAAGCTGTCCAAAACAGCAACTAGGCATATTGCAAGCATCAAAACAACATGCTACAAGACCTCAATATGAAAAAAAAGGCATGGGCATGATCTACAGGTAAAGCATTACAAAACATGAACACTAAGCTATCTCCAGAAATGACTAGAACATGCTCAAAATGACATGGCAAGATTGCAACTAATAACAGTTTCAGGCATTGCAGAAATTAACATCAGGTTGCAATGTTTAGAGCTATGAAACAACATGTTACAGGAACTTAACAAGGCAAACAAAGGCATGGCATGAATCTAATCAAAGCATAGAACAAAAGTCCCTTAGTGACCGTAAGCCAAAAAGGATCAGAAAATATAGTAACACCCATGTCAATATCGAAAGTTTCGTTAACAGATTCAGCAACATGGCATGTCAAAAACTGATAACAAGTAGGCATGTTGGTGAGCTTGAACCACTCACCACAGAGCAATATATGATAAACTAAGCATACATACATCAATAAGACATGGCATAGAAGACATACATGGGAAGAACAATAACATAGCATACATGGATCAACCACAACAACCTAGGCAAAATTGAATAACATGTAAACAATCTGCCAGGAACATTTTGAAGCAAAAGTAGAGCTCGATTGACTCAAGCTATGGCACTCCATAATTGCAAACAAGGGCATGGATGGATAGAGAAAAACATGTTTGACAAAACATCCTTACTGAAGGATCTCAAAATATGCATGGATCTCTCTGTAGGATCAAGTTAACATGGCATCAAAATATCAGCAAAACAGGGCTGAAATCAGCAACATCAAGACACCTAGTTTGCATGCTTGTGCTAGTCACCACATAGATCACAAAAATACATAGCAAGCACTACTGGAAAGAAGACATGGCATATAACAAAACTCATGTAGGACTCAAGCCCATAGGATGCACACATCAATCATGGCAAAAATGACAAAAGTGCAAGTTCTGTTAAGAAACAGAAACTAACATCACATAGCACTCTTGCAACAGCATTTCGGGCATCAAGATGAGCTCAAATGAAAATGATGCAATGAGATGAAATGATCTACTCTTCGAGACGAACATTTTGACATATTACACGCGCAAAACGGAGCGACGATGACAGAGATATGATGCAACGAAAATGGCACAAAATATCAAAAATGCTCGGGACTTAGATGAATTTTAGAGGGGGGGAAAGTCAACCGCGGCACGGGTATCGATGCAGGCCGGAGAGCTCGCCGGAGATGCGGGATCCGACCGGAGATGGAGGGGGGCCGGCGAGGGGGCGGCGGATCCGGGCTCCCCACGGCCGAATCCGCCGGCGGCGGCGTGATGGAGGAGAGCTGGCTCCGGGCTGAGGCGATGGGCGGCGCGGGCGCCGGAGGATGGCGGCGGGCGAGGCGAAGCTCGACGCCGGCAGGAGCGAGGCGTTACGCGCGGGAGGCGGGCCGAAGGAGGCGGGTGGCGGCGCCGGCGAGGCAAAGGCGGCGGCGCAGCGCCGGGCGGCGGCGGAGGGGCGCGTGGCGCCGAGCCTCAAGGCGGCAAGGGGCGGCTCGCCGGAGCCGGAGGCGGGCGGCGGCGGGGACGCTGGAGCGGGCGGGCTGGGCCGGTCAGGCGCGCTGGGCGGGCTGGCCTCGGCCCTCGGGCCGGGCGGGGGCGCGGAGGAGAGAGAAGGAGGGAGCGGCCGAGGTGGTGGCGCGCCCAGTTGGAGGAGAGGGCGGCGGGTGACGTGGCAGGAGGTGATTGGCCGGAGCGAGGTGGCGGCTGGGCGTGTCCGCCGCCGGCGGACATGTCCGTGGCGACGGGATGATTTTTAGGGTTAGGACTGCGGGATTTCGGGGAGGAAGACATATATATAGGTAGAGGGAGCTAGGAGAGTCCAAATGAGGTGCGGTTTTCGCCACGCGATCGTGATCGAACGACCGAGAGCATGGAGGGGAGTTTGGTGGGTTTTGGGCCACTTAGAAAGGGTGTTGGGCTGTAACTCAAAGAGGGCTTTGCGGTTACCGGTTAACTGTTGGAGTATCAAACGACCTCCAAATGGCACGAAACTTGACAGCGGTTCACGGTGCTATACCAAGGCAGCTTGACAAACCTCGGTCCATTCCGAGACCGTTTAATACCCGCACACGAAAAGAGGTAAAAGGGGCGCCGGAGACATAGGAGTGCGGATTGGAAAAGCGGACAACGGGAAAATGCTCGGATGCATGAGGCGAACACGTATGCAAAATGAAATGCACATGATGACATGATATGAAATGCATATGATGACATGGCAAAGAGAGACACGCAAGCACATGACATGGCAACAACGACGAATAACTGGCGGACACCTGGCGCATCGAATCCGGGGCGTTACATCTACGCACCCACACCCCCTGTTATTCTGTAGCGACGACAACCTCACACCGCAGCCGAACGAGTGAACCCTCATACTCCTCTACGCGTGGGCATCCACTGCCGCGTCTTCCCCGGCTCTGCGTCGTCCCCTTCCTAGGCCTCGCCGTCGTCCACCGCCCTGGTGCTCTCGGCGCGGCGTGGTCAAGGTGGTCAAGGAATGGCTTCCATCGGACGTGACTGTACGTGGAGAGGTGACAACTGGGTCCACGGTCGCAGCAAGGAAGTGCCTCCTTATTACGCGCAAAATAATTATTCCTCCACCTGACAGCGGGGACCCACCGGACGGGCCACCGTATTTCGCGAAAAAAACGTTTCCCCCTCTCTGCTGGGACCCACCAGCTACGTCTTCGCACGCAAGGAAGTGCGTCCGAAAAAAAAACGATTCGCCCCCCTGACTGCTGGGACCCACCAGCTACATCTTCGCATGCAAGGAAGTGCGTCCGGGCAAAAAAAAACAAAACGGTTTGCCCCCCTGACTGCTAGGACCCACCAGCTACATCTTCGTAGGCAAGGAAGTGCCTGACAGTCGGGACCCACCTGGTCGAACCGTACGTAGCGTTGTCATTCTGGTCGCGAACATGTACGTACATACTGGTCGTTGTAGAGGCGCGCACGTGTCGTAGTAGAGGCGCGCACGTAGTATGTACACGTACGTACATCGGCCAGGGTGCAAGAAAGAAAATACGGCCACGTATGTGTACATATGGGCGGGGTCTCGAACGCCTACTCGCGCATACATACGGCGAGGGCTCGTGTACATGGCTGGGCCGGAACGGAGAAACATCGTCGTCGTCGTGTTCATGGGGAGCCAAACCGGCTGGGTCGGAACGGAATGGGTGGTCGTGTTCATCGGGAGGGCTTGGATGGAACAGGCGATGGAAACGAGGCCTGGCGTACCGCACAACGGAGGAAACGGCCTTGTGTTCGACCGGCCACGTTCGAAACGGGATCCTGTTCATCGGGAGGGGTCTGGCGTACTGCAAAACGGAGGAAAGGGACCTCCTACGGTCGAAATAGGGGTCCTGTTGATCGGGAGGGGTGTGGCGTACCGCAAAATGGAGGAAACAGAGCTCCTACGGTCGAAACGGGGGTCCTGTTGATCGGGAGGGGTGTGGCGTACCGCAAAACGGAGGAAACGGACCTCATACGGTCGAAACGGGGTCTGTTGATCGGGAGGGTGTGGCGACCGCAAAAGCGGATTTAAACGGACTTGTGTTGGAGCGGTGCGGTCAAACGGGGTCCTGTTCATCGGGAGGGTGTGGCGCATCATAAGCAGGACTCCACGGATCTGTTCATCTCCACCGTCGACCTCCTCCGGCCTCCACGGGCTACCGTTGACCTCCTCCAGCCTCCACGGGCTCCTGTTCATCCAGCCTCCATCGCGCTACTCCATCGCTCTTGTTCAACCACCCTCCACGGGCACCCCTCCACCGTCTCTGTTCATCCAGCCCTCCACACCACGGGTCTTGTTCAACCACCCTCCACCGCTCTCTCTGTTCATCCAGCCCTCCACACCACGGGTCTGTTCATCCGAGGCAACGCCACCGCCATCGTTCATCCAAACCCCCGCAACGCCACTGTTCATCCAATCGATCGGCTTGATTAGCAAAGCAGCAGCGGCGAACGCTCCATCGGGTTCGATTAACAGCCATCGATCGATCGCTCGGGTTCGAGAACGCGCGTAGCGTCTGCGGTCTGTCGCCGGGTTCGATTAGAGCCCAACGCCTTGCTCGGGTTCGATTAGAGCCAACTCCTCGCACACACGCAGCAGCACGCACGAGAGAAAGCAGCGCATCGCCGCCCCGACCTCCCACCGTAACCGCAACTCCCCGAAATTTTCCTCCCCCTCGCTTCTACCACGGTTTTTCCGTCATGGACGACCCAAAGAATGTCATGCAGCTGCGTCTCCGGCCCGCCCAAGACGAAAAGCCCATTTTCTATCATTATTTTTTGTCATAGAAGTAGGAGCCCACCACATCTATGATGATACCGGGTTTTGGCACAATTATCGTCATAGAAGTGTCATATGTATGACAGAATTTTTTTTCTTTCGGCCCAAAATGTCACGGATGTGTTTTTTTTATAGTGAGTGGCCTCACACGGTGTCGGATATGAAGCAGGAGGAGTGGCCTTACGCTGTGCCGGACTTGAAGCAGGAGGAGTGGCCTCACGCGGTTGATGACCCACAAGTATAGGGGATCTATCGTAGTCCTTTCGATAAGTAAGAGTGTCGAACCCACCGAGGAGCAGAAGGAAATGATAAGCGATTTTCAGCAAGGTGTTCTCTGCAAGTACTGAAATAAGTGGTAACAGATAGTTTTGTGATAAGATAATTTGTAACGAGCAATAAGTAACAAAAGTAAATAAACTGCAGCAAGGTGGCCCAATCCTTTTTGTAGCAAAGTACAAGCCTGGACAAACTCTTATATAAGGAAAAGCGCTCCCGAGGACGCATGGGAATATCGTCAAGCTAGTTTTCATCACGTTCATATGATTCACATTCGGTACTTTGATAATTTGATATGTGGGTGGACCAGTGCTTGGGTGCTGTTCTTACTTGAACAAGCATCCCACTTATGATTAACCCCTATTGCAAGCATCCGCAACTACAACAAAAGTATTAAGGTAAACCTAACCATAGCATGAAACATATGGATCCAAATCAGCCCCTTACGAAGCAATGCATAAACTAGGGTTTAAGCTTCTGTCACTCTAGCAAACCATCATCTACTTATTACTTCCCAATGACTTCCTCTAGGCCCAAATAATGGTGAAGTGTTATGTAGTCGACGTTAACATAACACCACTAGAGGCTAGACAACATACATCTCATCAAAATGTCAAACGAATACCAAATTCACATGACTACTAATAGCAAGACTTCTCCCATGTCCTCAGGAACAAACGTAACTACTCACAAAGCATATTCATGTTCATAATCAGAGGGGTATTAATATGCATAAAGGATCTGAACATATGATCTTCCACCAAATAAACCAACTAGCATCAACTACAAGGAGTAATCAATACTACTAGCAACCTACTAGTACAAATCCCGGACTTGGAGACAAGAATTGGATACAAGAGATGAACTAGGGTTTTGAGAGGAGATGGTGCTGGTGAAGATGTTGATGGAGATTGCCCTCTCCCGTTGAGAGGAGCGATTGTGATGACGATGGCGATGATTTCCCCCTCCAGGAGGGAAGTGTCCTCGGCAGAACAGCTCTGCCGGAGCCCTAGATTGGTTCCGCCAAGGTTCCGCCTCGTGGCGGCGGAGTCTCGTCCCGAAAGGTTGCTTATGATTTTTTTCCTCGACGAAAGACCTCATATAGCAGAAGATGGCCATCGGAGAGCCAACAGGGGGCCACGAGGTAGGGGGCATACTGGGGGGGGGGCGCCCCACCCTCGTGTACAAGTGGGCCCCCCTCTGGTGAACTTCTTCCGCTGGATATTTTTTATTATTTCCCAAAATGACTTTCGTGGAGTTTCAGGACTTTTGGAGTTGTTCGAATAGGTCTCTAATATTTGCTCCTTTTCCAGCCAGAATTCCATTGGCATTCTCCTCCTTATGTAAACCTTGTAAAATAAGAGAGAATAGGCATAAGTATTGTGACATAACGTGTAATAACAGCCCATAATGCAATAAATATCAATATAAAAGCATGATGCAGTATGGACGTATCAACTCCCCCAAGCTTAGACCTCGCTTGTCCTCAAACGAAAGCTGATAACGATAAATATGTCCCCATGTTTAGAGGCAGAGGTGTCGATAAAAATAAAATACGGACATGAAGGCATCATGATTATTCTCATAACAGCAACATATATAGATATTGTCGTAAGATTTCTTATGCTCAAGTAATAATCTATACACAAGATAGAGTATGAATCATAAACTTTATTGAGAACCAACAAACCATAACCTCAGTCACTGAAGCAATTGCAATTTATCATAACATCAGAAAGAGTCTATATCAGAGCTTAATAGCAAGTTCACATACTCAACTATCATTTAGTCTTTGATAATTGCTAACACTCATGCGATACTTGTGGTTACGGAGTTTTAATCGAACACAGAGAAACATAGGGGCTTATAGTTTCGCCTCCCAACCTTTTACCTCAAGGGTAATGTCAACAATAATAACTCATGCTCCCCTACATCCAATTAGATACATCCATCAGGATCTTTCCAACATACTGTGCTTGCCAAAGGATAAAATGAAAAAGGAAAGGTGAAGATCACCATGACTCTTGCATAAGGTAGAAGATGATAATAAAAGATAGGCCCTTCGCAGAGGGAAGCAGAGGTTTCCATGCGCTTTTATGGTTACACAAAATCTTAATGCGAAAGAACGTCACTTTATATTGCCCCTTGTGATATGAACCTTTATTATGCAGCCCGCCGCTTTTGTTACTTCCACATCACAAGATCGTATAAAGCTTATTTCTCCCACACCAATTAATCATACATATTTAGAGAAATTTTTATTGCTTTGCACCGGTGACAACTTACTTGAAGGATCTTACTCAATCCATAGGTAGGTATAGTGGACTCTCATGGCAAAACTAGTTTAAGGGTTTTTGGAAGCACAAGTAGTATCTCTACTTGGTGCTGAGAATTTGGCTAGCATGAGGGGGAAAGGCAAGCTCAACATGTTGAATGATCCATGACAACATACTTTATCTCATATATTAGAAAACATAACTCATTACGTTGTCTTCCTTGTCCAACGTCTACCCTTTAGCATGTCATATTTTAATGAGTGCTCCGAATCATAAAAGATGTCAATAATAGTATATTTATATGTGAAACCCCTCTTTACTTATTACTTCCTATTAATTGCAACGATGACCAAAGCTATGTCTGCCAACTCCCACCAACTTTTAAACATCATACTCTTTCTATGTGAAGTCATTACTCTCAATAAGATCTATATGAACTCTTATTATTTTTATTCTTTTTCTCTTTTCTTTTATTCACTCAAGATCATGGCAAAACGATCAAGCCCTTGACTCAACACTAATCTTTATTATATAGCTCACGGACTCGATTACGTAGAGAGATCATAAAGCAAAACTCAAAACTAGATCATGCCATAAACTTTATTCTACTAGATCAAGATACTACTAATAAGATCGAACTAAGAAAACGGTAAAGATAGGAGTGTGATGGTGATACGATACCGGGGGCACCTCCCCCAAGCTTGGCAGTTGCCAAGGGGAGTGCCCATACCCATGTGATTATGTCTCCTTTTTTGTTGATGGTGTAATATTCTTGGCGATGATGCCCCTCAGGATACGATTCTCCTCCTCGAGCTTATTGACATGGTGCTTGAGATCCATTATTTCCTTACAAAGCTTTCTTGTGACGGCTAAAGCTCCTTGCACCCAAAGGTGTTGCATAGCTTTGGGAGAACAAGTGACACTCCTCTTCATATTTTCATAAGAAAGAAATCTAACATTGGAAGGGATAACCGAGTTTGGAATAGCTGAGCTCTATAGTTCCCCCATCGTGAACCCAACTCGGAAGCGAGAAGTGACTTCTTGATCCTCCATGGCATCTACCCTCATCAAACCAGCCTCCATCTCTTCCTCCGTTGCTGGCCCAAAGTGGTCAGCGTCGCTGTTTGCCCTTGGTTTCGATGCCGGACGAGACACCCGGCTCTCCCCGACTGACTCTTGAGAAGACATATTGCTCTAATCTGCAACAACAACAGCTCGAAACAAAAACAGAGGATATTTGCGTGATACGGGAGTCAAAACCTTCGGGAGGTTATATAATGAATTTTTACCGACCAAAATACGTATCATGCAAGAAAACAGAGTCCGGAAGGCACACGAGGTGCCCACGAGGTAGGGGGCGCGCCCAGGGGTGTAGGGCGCGTCCTCCACCCTTGTGGGGCCCTCGTGTCCTTCCCGGACTGCTACTTATTTTTCTATTTTTCTAAATATTCCAAAACGGAGAAATATTGCCTTAAAAACTGTTTTGGAGTCGGTTTACTTACCGTACCACATACCTATTCCTTTTCGGAGTCTGAAACATTCTGGAAAGTGTCTCTTATGTATTCCTCCGGGGTTACGGTTTCAATAACATCGGTTTCAACATTTATAGCATTACCTGAGATGTAGCGTTTGACCCTTTGACCGTTTACCACCTTCGGATTTGTGCCTTCGAAGTTGTTGATTTTTATGGCACCGGAACAATAGACCTCCTCGATAACGCAGGGGCCTTCCCATTTAGAGAGAAGTTTTACTGCAAAAAATCTTAAACGAGGGTTGTATAGCAATACGTAATCACCTACATTAAACTCACGCTTTTGTATCCTTTTGTCATGCCATCTTTTAACTTTTTCTTTAAACAACTTGGCATTTTCATAAGGTTGGGTTCTCCATGTTGGGGAACGTAGCAGAAATTCAAAATTTTCCTACGTGTCACCAAGATCTATCTATGGAGAAACCAGCAACGAGGGGAAGGAGAGTGCATCTACATACCCTTGTAGATCGCTAAGCGGAAGCGTTCAAGTGAACGGGGTTGATGGAGTCGACTCGTCGTGATTCAAATCACCGATGATCCTAGTGCCGAACGGACGGCACCTCCGCGTTCAACACACGTACAGCCGGTGGCGTCTCCCATGCCTTGATCCAGCAAGGAGAGAGGGAGAGGTTGAGAAGACTCCATCCAGCAGCAGCACAACGGCGTGGTGGTGGTGGAGGAGCGTGGCAATCCTGCAGGGCTTCGCCAAGCACCTGCGGGAGAGGAGGAGGTGTCACGGGAGGGAGGGAGGTGCCAGGGACTCAGGTGCGGCTGCCCTCCCTCCCCTCCACTATATATAGGGGCAAGGGAGAGGGGGGAGGCGCAGCCTTGGCCCTTCCTCCAAGGAAGGGTGCGGCAAGGGAGGAGTCCATCCTCTCTAAGGCACCTAGGAGGTGCCTTCCCCCTTTAGGACTTTCCCTTTCCCTTATCTCTTGGCACATGGGCCTCTTGGGGGGGGGGGGCGCACCAGCCCACCTGGGGCTGGTCCCCTCCCACACTTGGCCCATGCAGCCCTCCGAGGATGGTGGCCCCACTTGGTGGACCCCCGGGACCCTCCCGGTGGTCCCGGTACATTACCGATAAAACCCGAAACTTTTCCGGTGACCAAAACAGGACTTCCCATATATAATTCTTTACCTCCGGACCATTCCGGAACTCCTCGTGACGTCCGGGATCTCATCCGGGACTCCTAAAAACATTCGGTAACCACATACAAACTTCCTTTATAACCCTAGCGTCATCGAACCTTAAGTGTGTAGACCCTACGGGTTCGGGAACCATCTGATACATGACCGAGACGTTCTCCGGTCAATAACCAACAGCGGGATCTGGATACCCATGTTGGCTCCCAAATGTTCCACGATGATCTCATCGGATGAACCACGATGTCAAGGACTCAATCAATCCCGTATACAATTCCCTTTGTCTAGCGGTATTGTTCTTGCCCGAGATTCGATCGTCGGTATCCGATACCTTGTTCAATCTCGTTACCGCAAGTCTCTTTACTCGTTCCGTAACACATCATCCCGTGATCAACTCCTTGATCACATTGTGCACATTATGATGATGTCCTACCGAGTGGGCCCAGAGATACCTCTCCGTCACACGGAGTGACAAATCCCATCTCGATTCGTGCCAACCGCAGACACTTTCGGAGATACCGTAATGCACCTTTATAGCCACCCGATTCGTTGTGACGTTTGGTACACCCAAAGCATTCCTACGGTATCCGGAGTTGCACAATCTCATGGTCTACGGAAATGATACTTGACATTTTAGAAAAGCTTTAGCATACGAACTACAGGATCTGTGCTAGGCTTAGGATTGGGTCTTGTCCATCACATCATTCGCCTAATGATGTGATCCCGTTATCAATGACATCCAATGTCCATGGTCAGGAAACCGTAACCATCTATTGATTAACGAGCTAGTCAACTAGAGGCTTACTAGGGACATGGTGTTGTCTATATACCCACACATGTATTTGAGTTTCCTATCAATACAATTATAGCATGGATAATAAACGATTATCATGAACAAGGAAATATAATAATAACTAATTTATTATTGCCTCTAGGGCATATTTCCAACAGTATCCCACTTGCACTAGAGTCAATAATCTAGTTCACATCGCCATGTGATTAACACTCACAGGTCACATCGCCATGTGACCAACATCCAAAGAGTTTACTAGTGTCATTAAACTAGTTCACATCATCATGTGATTAAGACTCAATGAGTTCTGGGGTTTGATCATGTTTTGCTTGTGAGAGAGGTTTTAGTCAACGGATCTGAACCTTTCAGATCCGTGTGTGCTTTGCAAATTTATAGGTCATATTACAAATGCTGCTTCCACGCTCCATTTGAAACTATTCGAAATGGTTGCTCCACTATACGTATCCGGTTTGCTATTCAGAGCCATTCAGATAGGTGTCAAAGCTTGCATCGACGTAACCCTTTACGCCGAACTCTTTATCACCTCCATAATCGAGAAACATGTCCTTATTTACTCCAAGGACAATTTTGACCGTTGTCCAATGATCCCCATTCTGGATCATTCTTGTACCCTTGATCGACTCATGGCAAGGCACACTTCGGTGCGGTACACAAGATAGCATACTATAGAGCCTACGTCTAAAGCATAGGGACGACCTTCGTCCTTTCTCTCTTTTCTGCCGTGGTCGAGCTTTAAGTCTTAACTTCATACCTTACATCTCAGGCAAGAACTCCTTCTTTGGTGATCCATCTTGAACACCTTCAAGATCATGTCAAGGTATGTGCTCATTTGAAAGTATCATTTAGCGTTTTGATCTATTCTCATAGATCTTGATGCTCAATGTTTAAGCAGCTTAATCCAGGTTTTCACTTGAAAACACCTTTCAAATAACCTGTATGCTTTCCAGAAATTCTACATCATTTCGATCAACAATATGTCAACAACATATACTCATCAAAAATTCTATAGTGCTCCCACTCACTTCTTTGGAAATACAAGTTTCTTATAAACTTCGTATAAACCCAAAATCTTTGATCATCTCATCAAAGCGCACATTCCAACTCCGAGATGCTTACTCCAGTCCTTAGAAGGATCGCTGGAGCCAGCATACCTTTTAGCATCCTTACGATCGACAAAAACTTTCTGATTGTATCACATACAACCTTTCCTTATGAAGACTGGTAAGGAAACTCGTTTTGACATCCATCTGCCAAATTTCATAAATGCAGCTAATGCTAACATGATTCCGACGGACTTAAGGATCGCTACGGATGAGAAAATCTCATCGTAGTCAACTCCTTGAACTTGTGAAAAACTCTTCGCCACAAGTCGAGCTTCATAGACGGTGACATTACCGTCCACGCCCGTCTTCTTCTTAAAGATCCATTTATCTCAATGGCTTGCCTATCGGGCAAGTCCACCAAAGTCCATGCTTTGTTCTGATACATGGATCCTATCTCGGATTTCATGGCTTCTAACCATTTGTTGGAATATGGGCCCACCATTGCTTCTCCATAGCTTGTAGGTTCATTGTTGTCTAGCAACATGACATTCAAGACAGGATCACCGTACCACTCCAAGCGATGCGTCCTTGTCGCCCCACGAGGTTCGGTAGTGACTTGATCTCAAGCTTCATGATCACTATCATAAGCTTCTTCTTCAATTGGTGTAGGCGCCACGGAACAACTTCCCGTGCCCTGCTGCACACTAGTTGAAGTGATGGTTCAATAACCTCATCAAGTCTCCACCATCCTCCCACTCAATTCTTTCGAGAGAAACTTTTCCTCGAGAAAGGACCCGTTCTAGAAAAAATTATTTTGCTTCGGATCTTGAGATAGGAGGTATACCCAACTGTTTTGGGTGTCCTATGAAGATGCATTTATCCGTTTTGGGTTCGAGCTTATCACGATGAAACTTTTTCACATAAGCGTCGCAGCCCCAAACTTTTAAGAAACGACAACTTAGGTTTCTCCAAACCATAGTTCAAACAGTGTCGTCTCAACGGAATTACGTGGTTCCCTATTAAAGTGAGTGCGGTTGTCTCTAATGCCTAACCCATGAACGATAGTGGTAATTCGATAAGAGACATCATGGTACGCACCATATCTAATAGGGTGCAACTATGATGTTCGGACACACCATCACACTATGGTGTTCCAGGCGGTATTAATTGTGAAACAATTTCCACAATGTCTTAATAGCGTGCCAAAGCTCGTAACTCAGATACTCATCTCTATGATCATATCATAGACATTTTATCCTCTTGTCACCATGATCTTTAACTTCACTCTGAAATTACTTGAACCATTCAATAATTCAGACTTGTGTTTCATCAATTAAATACACTCGGTATCTACTTAAATCATCCGTGAAGTAAGAACATAACGATATTCATTTGATGCCTCAAAGCACTCATTGGACTGCACACATCAAAATGTGTTACTTCCAACAAGTTGCTATCTTGTTCCATCTTATCAAACCGAGGCTTTTGGTCATCTTGCCCATGTGGTATGATTTGCATATCTCAAGTGATTCAAAATCAAGTGAGTCCAAACGATCCATCTGCATGGAGTTTCTTCATGCGTATACACCAATAGACATGGTTCGCATGTCTCAAACTTTTCAAAACGAGTGAGTCGAAAGATCCATCAACATGGAGCTTCTTCATGCGTTTTACACCAATATGACTTACATGGAAGTGCCACAAGTAAGTGGTACTATCATTACTATCTTATATCTTTTGGCATGGAAATGTGTATCACTACGATCGAGATTCAATAAACCATTCTTTTAGGTGCAAGACCATTGAAGGTATTTATTCAAATAAATAGAGTAACCATTATTCTCCTTAAATGAATAACCGTATTACGTTAGACATAATCCAATCATGTCTATGATCAACGCAAACACCAAATAATAATTTTAGGTTTAACTCCAATCTCGATGGTAGAGGGAGCGTGCGATGCTTGATCACATCAACCTTGGAAACACTTCCAACACGTATCGTCACTCACCTTTAGCTAGTCTCCATTTATTCCGTAGCTTTTGTTTGAGTTACTAACACTTAGCAACCGAACGGTATCTAATACCTGGTGCTACTAGGAGTACTAGTAAAGTACACATTAACATGATGTATATCCAATATACTTCTATCGACCTTGCCAGCCTTCTTATCTACCAAGTATCTAGGGTAATTCTGCTCCGATGGTTGTTCCCCTTATTACGAAGCACTTAGTCTCGGGTTTGGGTTCAACCTTGGGTTTCTTCATGGAGCAACAACTGATTTGCCGTTTCATGAAGTGTCCCTTCTTGCCCTTGCCCTTCTTGAAACTAGTGGTTTCACCAACCATCAACAATTGATGCTCCTTCTTGATTTCTACTTTCGCGGTGTCAAACATCGTGAATACCTCAAGGATCATCATATCTATCCCTGACATGTTATAGTTCATCACGAAGCTCTAGCAGCTTGGTGGCAATGACTTTGGAGAAACATCACTATCTCATCCGGAAGATCAACTCCCTCGATTCAAGTGATTGTTGCACTCAGACAATCTGAGCACAAGCTCAACGATTGAGCTTTTCTCCCTTAGTTTTTAGGCTAAGAAAATCGTCGGAGGTCTTATACCTCTTGACGTGGGCACGAGCCTGAAATCCCAATTTCAGCCCTCGAAACATCTCATATGTTCCGCGACGTTTCGAAAAACGTCTTTGGTGCCTCAACTCTAAACCGTTTAACTGAACTATCACATAGTTATCAAAACGTGTATGTCCGATGTTCGTAACATCCACAAACGACGTTTGGGGTTCAACACACCTGGCGGTGCATTAAGGACATAAGCTTTCTCCGTCCGCATAATCGCCATGTCAACTTTCAACTATATTTTTCTAGGAACATATCTAAGCGGTGGAACTAAAGCACGAGCCACGACATAATTTGCAAAGATCTTTTGACTATGTTCAGGATAATTAAGTTCATCTCATGAACTCCCACTCAGATAGACATCCTCTAGTCATCTAAGTGATTACATGATCCGAGTCAACTAGGCCGTGTCCGATCATCACGTGAGACGGACTAGTCATCATCGGTGAACATCTTCATGTTGATCGTATCTACTATACGACTCATGCTCGACCTTTCGGTCTCTTGTGTTCCGAGGCCATGTCTGTACATGCTAGGCTCGTCAAGTTAACCTAAGTGTTCTGCGTGTGTAAATCTGGCTTACACCCGTTGTATGTGAACGTAAGAATCTATCACACCCGATCATCACGTGGTGCTTCGAAACGACGAACTTTCGCAACGGTGCACAGTTAGGGGGAACACCTTCTTGAAATTTTAATGTGGGATCATCTTATTTACTACCGTCGTTCTAAGCAAATAAGATGCATAAACATGATAAACATCACATGCAATCAAATAGTGACATGATATGGCCAATATCATTTTGCTCCTTTTCATCTCCATCTTCGGGGCTCCATGATCATCATCGTCACCGGCATGACACCATGATCTCCATCATCGTGTCTTCATGAAGTTGTCTTGCCAACTATTATCTACTACTATGGCTACCGGTTAGCAATAAAGTAAAGTAATTACATGGCGTTGTTCAATGACACACAGGTCATACAATAAATAAAGACAACTCCTATGGCTCCTGCCGGTTGTCATACTCATCGACATGCAAGTCGTGATTCCTATTACAAGAACATGATCAATCTCATACATGACATATCATTCATCGCATTCTTCTTGGCCATATCACATCACATAGCATACCCTGCAAAAACAAGTTAGACGTCCTCTAATTGTTGTTTGCATGTTTTACGTGGCTGCTATGGGTTTCTAGCAAGAACGTTTCTTACCTACGCAAAACCACAACGTGATATGCCAATTGCTATTTACCCTTCATAAGGACCCTTTTCATCGAATCCGTTCCGACTAAAGTGGAGAGGCGGCACCGCTAGCCACCTTATGCACCAAGTGCATGTCAGTCGGTGGAACCTGTCTCACGTAAGAGTACGTGTAAGGTCGGTCCGGGCCGTTTCATCCCAAAATACCGTCGAAACAAGATTGGACTAGTAACGGCAAGCATATTGAACAAAATCAACGCCCACAACTACTTTGTGTTCTACTCGTGCAAAGAATCTACGCAATAGACCTAGCTCATGATGCCACTGTTGGGGAACGTAGCAGAAAGTCAAAATTTTCCTACGTGTCACCAAGATCTATCTATGGAGAAACCAGCAACGAGGGGAAGGAGAGTGCATCTACATACCCTTGCAGATCGCTAAGCGAAGCGTTCAAGTGAACGGGGTTGATGGAGTCGATTGTCGTGATTCAAATCACCGATGATCCTAGTGCGAACGGACGGCACCTCCGCGTTCAACACACGTACAGCCCGGTGATGTCTCCCATGCCTTGATCGAGCAAGGAGAGAGGGAGAGGTTGAGGAAGACTCCATCCAGCAGCAGCACAACGGCGTGGTGGTGGTGGAGGGCGTGGCAATCCTGCGCAGGCTTCGCCAAGCACCCGCGGGAGAGGAGGAGGTGTCACGGGAGGGAGGGAGGTGCCAGGGACTCAGGTGCGGCTGCCCTCCCTCCCCTCCACTATATATAGGGGCAAGGGAGAGGGTGGAGGCGCAGCCTTGGCCCTTCCTCCAAGGAAGGGTGCGGCCAGGGAGGAGTCCATCCTCCCTAAGGCACCTAGGAGGTGCCTTCCCCCTTTAGGACTTTCCCTTTCCCTTATCTCTTGGCACATGGGCCTCTTGGGGGGCGCACCAGCCCACCTGGGGCTGGTCCCCTCCCACACTTGGCCCATGAAGCCCTCCGAGGATGGTGGCCCCACTTGGTGGACCCCCGGGACCCTCCCGGTGGTCCCGGTAGATTACCGATAAAACCCGAAACTTTTTCGGTGACCAAAACAGGACTTCCCATATATAATTCTTTACCTCCGGACCATTCTGGAACTCCTCGTGACGTCCGGGATCTCATCCGGGACTCCTAACAACATTCGGTAACCACATACAAACTTCCTTTATAACCCTAGCGTCATCGAACCTTAAGTGTGTAGACCCTACGGGTTCGGGAACCACGTAGACATGACCGAGACGTTCTCCGGTCAATAACCAACAACGGGATCTGGATACCCATGTTGGCTCCCACATGTTCCACGATGATCTCATCGGATGAACCACGATGTCAAGGACTCAATCAACCCCGTATACAATTCCCTTTGTCTAGCGGTATTGTACTTGCCCGAGATTCGATTGTCGGTATCCGATACCTTGTTCAATCTCGTTACCGGCAAGTCTCTTTACTCGTTCCGTAACACATCATCCCGTGATCAACTCCTTGATCACATTGTGCACATTATGATGATGTCCTACCAAGTGGGCCCAGAGATACCTCTCCGTCACACGGAGTGACAAATCCCAGTCTCGATTCGTGCCAACCCAACACACAGTTTCGGAGATACCTGTAATGCACCTTTATAGCCACCCGATTCGTTGTGACGTTTGGTACACCCAAAGCATTCCTACGGTATCCGGGAGTTGCACAATCTCATGGTCTAAGGAAATGATACTTGACATTTTAGAAAAGCTTTAGAATATGAACTACACGATCTGTGCTAGGCTTAGGATTGGGTCTTGTCCACCACATCATTCTCCTAATGATGTAATCCCGTTATCAATGACATCCAATGTCCATGGTCAGGAAACCGTAACCATCTATTGATTAACGAGCTAGTCAACTAGAGGCTTACTAGGGACATGGTGTTGTCTATATACCCACACATGTATCTGAGTTTCCTATCAATACAATTATAGCATGGACAATAAACGATTATCATGAACAAGGAAATATAATAATAACTAATTTATTATTGCCTCTAGGGCATATTTCCAACACTCCATTCATCAAGTGAGCTAATATCAAATAACCTCTTTTCACCGGCAAGTTTGAAATCATAGTTGAGCTCTTTAATAGCCTAATATGCCTTATGTTCTAGTTCGAGAGGTAAGTGACATGCTTTTCCGTAAACCATTTTATACGGAGACATACCCATTGGATTCTTATATGCAGTTCTATAAGCCCATAATGCATCATCAAGTTTCTTGGACCAATTCTTTCTAGACCTATTGACAGTCTTTTGCAAAATTAATTTGAGCTCTCTATTACTCAATTCTACTTGACCACTAGACTGTGGGTGATAAGGAGATGCAATTCTATGATTAACATCATATTTAGCAAGCATTTTACGGAAAGCACAATGAATAAAATGTGAACCCCCATCAGTCATTAAATATCTAGGGACTCCAAACCTCGGAAAAATAACTTCCTTAAGCATTTTAATAGAAGTGTTATGATCATCACTACTAGTTGGAATAGCTTCTACCCACTTAGTAACGTAATAAACAACAACTAAAATATGTGTATATCCATTAGAGGCAGGAAAAGGTCCCATATAATCAAAGCCCCAAACATCAAATGGTTCAATAACGAGTGAATAATTCATAGGCATTTCTTGACGTCTACTAATATTACCAATTCTTTGACATTCATCACAATATAAGACAAACTTACGGGAATCCTTGAAGAGAGTGGGCCAATAAAACCCGGAATGCAATACCTTATGTGCAGTTCTATCTCCAGTGTGGTGTCCTCCATAAGCTTCGGAATGACACTTGCGTAGGATCTGTTCCTGTTCATGCTCAGGTACACAACGTCTAATAACACCATCTACTCCTTCTTTATAAAGATGTGGGTCATCCCAAAAGTAATGTCTCAAATCATAGAAAAACTTTTTCTTTTGCTGGTATGTGAAACTAGGTGGTATAAATTTAGCAACTATGTAATTAGCATAATCATCATACCAAGGAGTACTACGAGGAGTATTTATAACATTTAATTGTTCATCAGGAAAGCTATCATCAATAGGTAGTGGGTCATCAAGAACATTTTGCAACCCAGACAAGTTGTCTGCAACGGGGTTCTCAGCTCCCTTTCTATCAACAATATGCAAATCAAATTCTTGTAGCAAGTGAACCCATCTAATAAGTCTAGGTTTAGCATCTTTCTTTTCAATAAGATATTTAATAGCAGTATGATCTGTGTGAATGGTTACTTTAGAATCAAACAATATAAGGTCTGAACTTATCACAAGCAAATACAACTGCTAAGAGTTCTTTTTCAGTAGTAGCATAATTTCTTAGAGCATTGTCTAGAGTCTTACTAGCATAATGGATAACCTTTAATTTCTTGTCAACTCTTTGCCCTAGAACAGCACCTACAGCATAATCACTAGCACCACACATAATTTCAAAGGGTAAATTCCAATCAGGTGGCTGAATAATAGGTGCAGAGATCAATGCCTTCTTAAGTATTTCAAATGCTTCTACACAATCATCATCAAAGACAAATGGTATATCTTTTTGTAATAAATTAGTCAGAGGCCGAGAATTTTTTGAGAAGTCCTTAATGAACCTCCTATAAAATCCGGCATGACCAAGGAAACTTCTTATACCTTTGATGTCCTTGGGACATGGCATCTTTTCAATAGCATCAACCTTAGCTTTGTCAACTTCAATACCTCTTTCAGAAACTTTATGTCCCAAGATAATACGTTCATTAACCATAAAGTGGCACTTTTCCCAATTCAAGACAAGATTAGTTTCTTCACATCTCTGCAAAACTCGATCAAGATTGCTCAAGAAATCATCAAAAGAAGATCCATAGACGGAAAAGTCGTCCATGAAAACCTCACAAATATTTTCACAGAAGTCAGAGAATATAGCCATCATGCATCTTTGAAAGGTAGCAGGTGCATTACATAAACCAAAAGGCATACGTCTATAAGCAAAAGTACCAAAAGGGCATGTAAAAGTAGTCTTTGATTGATCTTTAGCTGACACGGGTATTTGAGAGAAACCAGAATAACCATCTAGAAAGCAATAATGTGTATGTTTGCATAATCTTTCTAACATTTGATCGATAAAAGGCAAGGGGTAATGATCTTTCTTAGTAGCCTTATTTAATTTGCGGAAATCAATTACCATCCTATAACCTGTAATAATTCTTTGCGGAATCAATTCATCTTTATCATTAGGAACAACAGTAATACCTCCCTTCTTAGGGACACAATGGACATAACTTACCCACTGACTATCAACAACGGGATAAATTATACCTGCCTCCAGAAGCTTTAGTATTTCTTTTCTTACCACTTCTTTCATTTTGGGATTAAGCCTTCGTTGATGATCACGAACTGGTTTGGCATCTTCTTCCAGATTTATTTTGTGTTGACACAGAGTGAGGCTAATGCCCTTAAGATCATCAAGAGTATATCCAATAGCAGCACGATGCTTCTTCAGAGTTTTCAATAATCTCTCTTCTTCATGCTCTGAAAGGTTAGCACTAATAATAACATGATATATTTTCTTTTCATCAAGATAAGCATATTTAAGATTATCAGGCAACGGTTTAAGCTCAAACACAGGATCACCCTTGGGTGGAGGAGGATCCCCTAAGATTTCAACAGGCAAATTGTGTTTCATAATAGGTTCCTGTTTAAATAATACTTCATCTATTTCCCTTCTTTCATTCATAAACATATCATTTTCATGGTCTAGCAAATATTGTTCTAAAGGATCACTAGGAGGTACGGCAATAGAAGCAATACCAATAATTTCATCCTTACTAGGCAATTCTTCTTCATGGTGTTGTCTACTAAATTTAGAGAACTTAAACTCATGAATCATATCATTCAAGCCAATAGTAACAACATTCTTTTCGCAGTCTATCTTAGCATTAACAATATTCAAGAAGGGTCTACCAAATATAATGGGACAAAAGCCATCTTGTGGGGAACCAAGAACAAGAAAATCAGCTGGATATTTAGTTTTCCCACACAAGACTTCAACATCTCTAACAATTCCCATTGCTGATATAGTATCTCTATTAGCAAGCTTAATTGTGACATCAATATCTTCTAACTCAGCAGGTGCAATTTCATGCTTAATTTCTTCATATAAATTATGCGGTATAACACTAGCACTAGCACTCATATCACATAAGCCATGATAACAATGATCTCCTATTTTAACAGAAATAACAGGCACGCCTACCACAGGTCTATGTTTATCTTTAGCACAAGGTTTGGCAATTCTAGCGGTTTCACCGCAGAAATGAATAACATGCCCATCAATATTATCAGACAAGAGATCTTTAACAATAGCAATATTAGGTTCAACTTTAACTTGCTCAGGAGGTGTATAAGTTCTAATATTACTTTTACGAACAACAGTTGAAGCTTTAGCATGATCCTTTATTCTAACAGGGAAGGGTGGTTTCTTAACATAAGAAGTAGGAACAATATGATCATTATAAGTGACAGTCTTTTCTTCAACTTTAGTAGGTGAAGCTACTTTTACTTCTATGGGAGGATGATATTTAAACAACTTCTCCTTGGGGAGATCAACATAAGTAGCAAAAGATTCACAGAAAGAAGCTATTATCTCAGAGTTAAGTCCATATTTAGTGCTAAATTTACGGAAAACATCGGTATCCATAAAAGACTTAACACAATCAAACTTAGGTGTCATACCTGACTCCTTACCTTCGTCGAGATCCCAATCTTCAGAGTTGCGTTTAATTCTATCCAATAAAATCCATTTGAATTCAATAGTCTTTACCATAAATTTTTTGAAGAATTATTTCTTTTGAGAGCTCATGATTGGGGAATGAATATAACATTGATTTAAGCCTCCCCCAAGCTTGAGCGATGCTTTCTCCTTCGCGAGGCCAAAAATTATATATATAATTGCAATCACGATGAACAAGATGCATAGGATAATACTTTTGATGAAATTCCAACTTCATTCGTTTATAGTTCCATGATTCTGTATCATCACATAGCCTATACCATGTCGACGCATCTCCCTTCAAAGATAAAGGGAAGACCTTATTCTTAACAACATCATCGGGTATACCTGCAAGCTTAAATAATCCACAAACTTCATCCACATAGAGTAGATGTTCATCAGGATGTTTTGTTCCATCTCCTAAAAAAGGATTATATAGCAGTTTTTCTAACATACCCGAAGGAACTTCAATCGGAATAATTTCATTTTCAGTAGGTTCAATAGGTTGAGGAGCAATTCTTTGCTCTACTGGTCGGGGTGAAGATACCTCGAACAAGCCCCTCAGAGGATTACTTTCCATAGTGACAAGTGGCAGTAAATTTCAGCACACTATATAAATTTTTCCTCACCAAATTCCACCTACCAAAGGCGCTTCACTCCCCGGCAATGGCACCAGAAAAGAGTCTTGATGACCCACAAGTATAGGGGATCTATCGTAGTCCTTTCGATAAGTAAGAGTGTCGAACCCAATGAGGAGCAGAAGGAAATGATAAGCGGTTTTCAGCAAGGTATTCTCTGCAAGTACTGAAATAAGTGGCAACAGATAGTTTTGTGATAAGATAATTTGTAACGAGCAACAAGTAACGAAAGTAAATAAAGTGCAGCAAGGTGGACCAATCCTTTTTGTAGCAAAGGACAAGCCTGGACAAACTCTTATATAAGGAAAAGCGCTCCCGAGGACACATGGGAATATCGTCAAGCTAGTTTTCATCACGTTCATATGATTCGCGTTCGGTACTTTGATAATTTGATATGTGGGTGGACCAGTGCTTGGGTGCTGTTCTTACTTGAACAAGCATCCCACTTATGATTAACCTCTATTGCAATCATCCGCAACTACAACAAAAGTATTAAGGTAAACCTAACCATAGCATGAAACATATGGATCCAAATCAGCCCCTTACGAAGCAACGCATAAACTAGGGTTTAAGCTTCTGTCACTCTAGCAACCCATCATCTACTTATTACTTCCCAATGCCTTCCTCTAGGCCCAAATAATGGTGAAGTGTTATGTACTCGACGTTCACATAACACCACTAGAGGCTAGACAACATACATCTCATCAAAATATCGAACGAATACCAAATTCACATGACTACTAATAGCAAGACTTCTCCCATGTCCTCTGGAACAAACGTAACTACTCACAAAGAATATTCATGTTCATAATCAGAGGGGTATTAATATGCATAAAGGATCTGTACATATGATCTTCCACCAAATAAACAAACTGGCATCAACTACAAGGAGTAATCAACACTACTAGCAACCTACTAGTACCAATCCCGGACTTGGAGACAAGAATTGGATACAAGAGATGAACTAGAGTTTTGAGAGGAGATGGTGCTGGTGAAGATGTTGATGGAGATTGCCCTCTCCCGATGGGAGGAGCGTCGGTGGTGATGACGGCGATGATTTCCCCTCCCGGAGGGAAGTGTCCCCGGCAGAACAGCTCTGCCGGAGCCCTAGATTGGTTCCGCCAAGGTTCCGCCTCGTGGCGGCGGAGTCTCATCCCGAAAGGTTGCTTATGATTTTTTCCTCGACGAAAGACCTCATATAGCAGAAGATGGCCATCGGAGAGCCAGCAGGGGGCCCATGAGGTAGGGGGGTGTGCCCTGGGGGGTAGGGCGCTCCCCCACCCTCGTGGACAGGTGGGCCCCCCTCTGGTGAACTTCTTCCGCTGGATATTTTTTATTATTTCCCAAAATGACTTCCATGGAGTTTCAGGACATTTGGAGTTGTGCAGAATAGGTCTCTATTATTTGCTCCTTTTCCAGCCCAGAATTCGAGCTGCCGACATTCTCCCTCCTTATGTAAACCTTGTAAAATAATAGAGAATAGGCATAAGTATTGTGACATAACGTGTAATAACAGCCCATAATGCAATAAATATCAATATAAAAGCATGATGCAGAATGGACGTATCAGCGGTGTCAAACTTGAAGCAGGAGGAGTGGCCTCACGCTGTGCCGAACTTGAAGCAGGAGGAGTGGACTGCTGCTGTGCCGGACTTGGAGGAGGAGGAGTGACCTCACATGAAGGAGGAGTCGGATGACGACACAGTGTTAGTGGCCTTCGAAAGATGATGCAATCCTTTCTCCATAGGATGATACGATGTATGGCCTCTCCCAGTGTGTCCTCCTCGTCACCTCCAGGAATGTCAAGCTCTAGCCACGAATATTGGTCCACCACCTCATCAACCACGACACGAGCATAGCCGGCTGGAATCAGGTTGCAGTGGAAGGTTGCTTTGGGGGGATTTGTATAAGCAATAGCGTCCGCCACCTTCATGGATATGTTCTTCATTTTGAAGTGTAGCTCACAGTTAGTGCTCTCCATGATGTCATCCACAGGGTATCTATCCAGCAGTGCTCGCCCGGGGCGGAACCAACGCTGCTTCTCGGCATGGATGGGACGGTGCTATCCAATGCTGGATCATCCGCTAGCTGCTGCCGCTGCTGAGACCCCCTTTCCTGGCTAAGTGAGTCGATCTGCTGCTGCTGCCGCTGGAATTTGAGTGTCAAGTCTGCGTGCGCTGATTCTAGGCCTTGAAGGTGTTCTGCGTCCTGCTTCCTCTGCTCCTCCTCCAGCTTCCTCTTCTTCTCCTCCTCCATCTTCCTTCTTGCACGGCTCCTCTAGTCGTCCTTCCAGTCTGAAAAGCCCTCATACCAAGGAATAACGCCCTTGCCTCATGTTCTTCCCGGGTGTTCAGGATTTCCCAGGGTGCGCGTAAGCTCGTCCTTCTCTCTGTTGGGCGTGAACACCCCCGTTCGAGCATCTTCTATTGCTTGAGTAACTTCTCTTCGGCTCCTTTTAGACTTGCCTTCCTCGAAATCAGGCCTGTCTTCGGATCCAACGCCCCGCATGCGCATAGAACCAAGTTTTGCACCTGGGGGGCAGCTCCTAGTAACTGGAGTGACCCCTGCATCCACCATCTCTTGCTCAGACTTATCCCACTTAGGCATTGCCACCGCGTAGCCACCTAGCCCCAGCCTATGGAACTGCGTCTTTTTTGCGGCATTGGCTTTGTTTTTTCTCGACCGTTCCTGAGATAATTCTGATTCCTTGAATTTCATGAAAGTGGGCCATTATTCTCTTTGCTTCTCCAGTGTTCCCTTGAATTCTGGAGTCTTCCTTTCTCCTTCGACGTAGTTGGCCCATACAATTTTCTAGTGGGTGTTGAATGCAATTGCCATCTTTTTAAGAGCTGCGTCCTTGACTTTCTGCACATCTGCATCAGTGAAATGATCTGGTAGGGTGAAATGTTCCATGAGAGATTCCCAAAGCATTTGTTTTGCTCCGTCGTCGACCCAAGTAACATCTTGACGTTTCTTTGCTGGCTCTTTCCATTCTTGAATGGAGATCGGGAGTTGGTCCTTCACAAGAACTCCGCACTGACGAACGAACTTGTTCACAATGCTCTTAGGCGCTAGTGGTTCGCCATTAGCTTTGATGGCATCGATGTTGTACTTTACGCCCTCCTTCAACTTTTTGCCCGAGCGTCGCACTGTCCTACTGCCTGTAGAAGCAGATTTGCTCGATCCGGAGGGCTGAAAGAAGAAAGATCGATTCATTAATGTATCTTCAAATCAATTAAAACATGTGATGATCACCAGATGCCTGCTTATATAAATTATACCTCGCCGGTCTCTGTTATTTCAAGATCAACATTGTCGGCGTCATCATAATCATAATCATAGTTCATGACTTCATCAATTTGGTCGTCGCGATCGAATATCATATCATCACCCTTCCCGGTATTGTTCAGATATTCGGAGCCGTCATAGTCTTCATTCTGATCATCTGGCCCGCGAGGGCTGCGTATGATATCAAACAGGGTCTCTTCTCCCTCTCTGCCGGTATATTCCGCCATAACTTTTATTTAACTAATCCAGAAGAAATATAAAACAATTTATTATTCAAATTACAATGAATGGATGCATCAATAAGGAAAAACTGAATCATAGTACATAATATATAATCTCGAATACATCATCTCGAATAATATATAATCTCAAATACATCATCTCTAATAATATATATAATCTCGAATACATCGTCTCGAATATTATATATCGAATACATCACTAACTAGCTAGCTAATAAAGATCGAATACTACAGAAGAATCTAGGCCCACGCAAACGCCACCAAAGGAGATCAGGGTCGACGACGGGACCCAGGGCCGGGTTCCTCACCAAGCGGCGCGCCCCTGAAGGTAGCACCTCCCAGTGCCAGCCTGGCGGAGCCCAGTCTCTATCATGGGTCTCGTCACAAATGGGTCGACGGCGAGGATGCGGGCCGGGTATCGTCGAAAACAAAAACTATATGCAAATGTAACATTTTTTAAATTATTGGATTGTGATATCTTATATACAAATTCTAAATTTCTATAACTAAAATTATAAGAAACTAAAAAAACATCGATCATCGTCTAACAATTTGAAATTAATCTAATTCATCTAGCTAAAACTAACATTTCTAAAATTTCTAACATTTCTATATACTAAAATTTATAACATTTGTATAAAAAACAGAAAAAACCTTTGACATTATATTATAACATATCTATATAATATTTGACATTAATATAATCTAATTAATTAATTCACCTTAAACTTTGTACAAAAAATGGAAAAAAGCAGGAAAAAACTAAAAACTAAAAACAGAAAAATTGTGTGTGTGTGCGCGCGCGGCCGGCGCCGGTGGCGGCGCGCGGTGGAGGGAGGAAATCGAGGCCGGGGGCGCTCAAAACGCGCGCGGGCGAGGTCGAGGCGAAGGCAACTGCGAGGTCTAGGTGACGGCGACGGCGAGGCGAGGTCGACCAAGGCGACGACGACGACGGCGAGGCGAGGGGACGATGACAAACGGCGCAGGACGTACGGGGCGGCAGTGCGACAGGTACGACGACGACGGGGATGGCGCGATGGGGGCGGCGACGGCGCGCAGGATGGCGGGGCAGCGGCAAAGAGAAGTGGGAGATGAAAAACTGAATTTTTTCGAAATGTTTCTTATATAGGATTGACCTTTAGTACCGGTTGAGCCACCAACCGGTACTAAAGGTCAAATTTTTACAGGCCAAGCGGCAGGAAGGGCACACCCTGTAGTACCGGGTGGTGGCTCCAACTGGTACTAAAGGCCCCCCTTTAGTACCGGTTGGAGCCACGACCCGGTACTAAAGGGTGTGCGCTGCCAGGCGACGGGCGCAAAGTTTAGTCCCACCTCGCCGGGCGAAGGGCAGCCGCACTGATTTATAAACCCAGCCGCAGCTGCTCTGTCGAACTCCTCTATAAAGCAGGCTTCTGGGCCTAACTATGGCGCGCTACCCTGTGAGCTTGCTGGCCCTTCTGGGCCTGAATTTCCACACCCGAGGTCTGGCAGGCCCACTAGGCAGCGCAACAACAATTTTTATATAGTTTTTTTCTTTCTGCATTATTTATTTTCTTCTATTCATTCCTGAGTAATTTTTTATATAGTTTTTTTCTTTTCTGCTTTATTTATTTTCTTCTATTTATTTTTGAGTAGTTTTTTATATAGTTTTTTCTTTTCTGCTTTATTTATTTTCTTCTATTTATTTTGAAAGAGATTGTCCAGTTTGTACACGAAGTGCATGAAGTTTTTGCCGTGACCCTCTCTACTTTTTTGCACATGCTATGCGGGTGAAATGATGATACCATGCCAAGTTTCAACCTTTTCAGAGTTCATTTGTAGTGCTTTACAATTTTAGGGCCATTTAGCTCAAAACAAATCAGTAAATGCATTAAAAATGGCAAATTATGTCAGAAAGGGTTGAAAGTTGATGACGTGGCTTTGAATGGCGCCTGCTGAACGCAAAAAAAGTCCAGAGTTGTAATAAGTTATTAAAATTTTGAATTGTCGATGTAACAGATGAGTTCTCGTCCGAAACCCTGATACTTCGATAGAGATTGTCCAGTTTGTACACGAAGTGCATCAAGTTTTTGCCGTGACCCTCTCTACTTTTTTGAAAATGCTATGCGGGTGAAATGATGATACCATGCCAAGTTTAAACCTTTTCAGAGTTCATTTTTAGTGCTTTACAATTTCAGGGCCATTTAGCTCAAAACAAATCAGTAAATGCATTAAAAATATCAAATTATGTCAGGAAGGGTTGAAAGTTGATGACGTGGCTTTGAATGGCGCCCGCTGAACGCAAAAAAGTCCGGAGTTGTAATAAGTTATTAAAATTTTGAATTGCCGGTGTAACAGATTAGTTTTCGTCCGAAACCCCGATACTTCGATAGAGATTGTCCAGTTTGTACATGAAGTGCATCAAGTTTTTGACATGACCCACTCTACTTTTTTTGCACATGCTATGCGGGTGAAATGATGATACCATGCCAAGTTTCAACCTTTTCAGAGTTCATTTGTAGTGCTTTTCAATTTCAAGGCCATTTAGCTCAAAACAAATCAGCAAATGCATTAAAAATAGCAAATTATGTAAGAAAGGGTTGACAGTTGATGACGTGGCTTTGAATGGCGCCTGCTGAGCGCAAAAAAAGTCCGAAGTTGTAATAAGTTCTTAAAATTTTGAATTGCTGGTGTAATAGATGAGTTTTCGCCCGAAACCCTAATACTTCGAAAGAGATTGTCTAGTTTGTACACGAAGTGCATCAAGTTTTTGCCGTGACCCACTCCACTTTTTTGCACATGCTATGCGGGTGAAATGATGATACCATGCCAAGTTTCAACCTTTTCAGAGTTCATTTGTAGTGCTTTACAATATCAGGGCTATTTAGCTCAAAACAAATCAATAAATGCATTAAAAATAGCAAATTATGTCAGGAAGGGTTGAAAGTTGATGACGTGGCTTTGAATGGCGCCTTCTGAACGCAAAAAAGTCCAGAGTTGTAATGAGTTATTAAAATTTTGAATTGCCGGTGTAACAGATGAGTTTTCGTCCGAAACCCTGATACTTTGAAAGAGATTGTTCAGTTTGTACACGAAGTGCATCAAGTTTTTGCCGTGACCCTCTCTACTTTTTTGCACATGCTATGCGGGTGAAATGATGATACCATGCGAAGTTTCAACCTTTTCAGAGTTCATTTGTAGTGCTTTACAATTTTAGGGCCATTTAGCTCAAAACAAATCAGTAAATGCATTAAAAATAGCAAATTATGTCAGAAAGGGTTGAAAGTTGATGACGTGGCTTTGAATGGCGCCTGCTGAACCCAAAAAAATGCCGGAGTTGTAATAAGTTATTAAAATATTGAATTGCCGGTGTCACAGATGAGTTTTCGTCTGAAACCCTGATACTTCGAAAGAGATTGTCTTGTTTGTACACGAAGTGCATCAAGTTTTTGCCGTGACCCTCTCTACTTTTTTGTACATGCTATGCGGGTGAAATGATGATACCATGCCAAGTTTCAACCTTTTCAGAGTTCATTTGTAGTGCTTTTCAATTTCAGGGCCATTTAGCTCAAAACAAATCAGTAAATGCATTAAAAGTAGCAAATTATGTCAGAAAGGGTTGAAAGTTGATGACGTGGCTTTGAATGGCGCCTTCTGAACCCAAAAAAATCCAGAGTTTGAGAGGACAGAGTGAGGGTGTAAACATGTAAAAATATACATAAAAAATACATTAATCATCAATGATCTTTTTGTGTACAATCTGAATTGTCAATATGAGTCCTCAATGGTTTAGAAACCGGTGAAGACTCATATTGCGGCCACAAATTCTATAGATAGATTTCAATGAAGACCAAGTGCTTGTGATAGTTTGAGAAGTAACATATTTAAGGTGGTAAAAAGCCTGTTAGCCGAGCGAGGTGGGACTAAAAAACAACTGCAACTGCAAACCTCTAGTACCGGTTTGTGGTAGGAACCGGTACTAAAGGAGCTGGTGGGGCCCCAGCTGGACCACGGCGTGCCACATCCTCTTTAGTACCGGTTCTTGCCACGAACCGGTACTAAAGGTTCGCAACGAACCGGTACTAATTAGCTCCGCCCGCCTAGCCGTTCAAACAGTCACTAATGGACACATTAGTGTCGGTTTTGTTACAAACCGGTACTAATGTGCTTCACATTAGGCCGTCTGGGCAAAAAGGATGCACCCTCGCGGGGTGCCCGACCCAGTAGTATAGAAATCTAAGCCCATTACGGGGCACGGAACCGTTCTGGAGGGATGGCTCGATAGGCCATGCAAAATACACACAACACCGGATACCATACCAACCCACATCCTTAGAGCATGTTGGATAGTCCGGCAAGTGGTCAAGAGCGGCGAGGATATCCTCACCAAAAATACCTCAGAGCAACACCCCCCGAACAACGATGACCTCAGGGTATTGACGGTCTTCGAGACTTTCGCTTCAAACAATCGGCGCAAAAGGGCCCTCCGCGACCTCGCCGAAGTCTGGCAAGTCGCAGCAATAAACCCTTGGAATGACACGGCCATAACTTTCAATGCCAATGATGAATCAAAATTCCGGACAGTCCGGGCATCAGCCGCCTTGGTCCTCAATCCAATTGTGGACGGTTTTCGGCTCACCAAAGTGCTCATGGACAGCGGCAGCGGATTAAACCTCATCTATGAGGACACACTCAACAAAATGGAAATAGACAAGAGCCGCGTCGAGCAAAGTAGCACGACCTTCCGAGGAATAATTCCCAGTCGGGGGGCGCGATGCGTGGGAAAAATCACGCTCGACGTGGTATTCGGCACGCCGGAGAATTATCGGTCCGAAGAGATAACCTTCCAAGTGGCCCCTTTCAACAGTGGATATCACGCCCTATTGGGGCGAGATGCATTTACACGCTTCCAAGCTATACCTCATTACGGGTACATGAAGCTCAAGATGCCCGGGCCCAATGGTATTATCACTCTTGCCAGTGATCCAGACATAGCACTCCGCGCCGAAAACAAAACCGCATCCCTGGCCCTCGAGACACTGTTTGAAGCACTCGCGGCCGAAGAGTTAACCGCGCTGCGCTCCACGGTGGACAGGGACGACATAATCCTGGACAAGCGACCCAAATCCACCTCCTTTAAACCAGCGGATGAAATTGTCAAATTTCAAGTCCACCCGACATACCCCAATAAGACAACATCCATCGAGGCATAGCTGGACCCAACGGTTGACACCACGCTACGAGAGTTCCTGCGCGAGAACTGGGACATATTCGCCTGGCACCCTTCTGATATGCCAGGAATCCCATGCAGATTGGCCGAGCATAGCCTCAACATATTGAAGGGATATAAACCGGTCAAGCATACAATGTGGTGCTTTTCCGAACCCAAACGACAAGCTATGGGAGGAGCTAGACAAGTTAATCGAGGCCGGATTCATCAGAGAAATAAAACTCCCGGAGTGGCTAGCAAACATGGTGATGGTGCCAAAGAAGGATAAATCCTGGCGCCTATGCGTCGATTTCAAAGACCTCAACAAGGCCTGCCCGAAGGATCCCTTCCCCCTCCCTCGCATCGATCAGATTATTGATGCTACTGCAGGACACGACTCACTATGTTTCCTCGACGCATACTCCGGATACCATCAAATCAAAATGAAGGAGTCCGACCAAGCCACAACGGCATTCATTACCCCATATGGGTCGTTCTGCTTCAACACCATGCCCTTCGGATTCAAAAACGCCGGTGCCACCTACCAACACATGATTCAAACATGCCTGGAGAAACAGATCGGCAAGACAGTTGAAGCATATGTGGATGACGTCGTCATCAAAACTAGGCACGTCAAGTCATTGGTAGACGATCTGCGTCTCACATTTGACAACCTCCGTACATATGACATCAAGCTCAATCTGAAAAAGTATGTTTTCGGCGTTCCCGCTGGAAAACTGCTGGGCTTCATCGTTTCCAATAGAGGAATTGAGGCAAACCCAGCTAAAATCCGAGCCTTGTCACAGTTGGCTATGCCATCAGACCTTAAAAAGGTCCAAAAACTAGCCGGATGTGTGGCAACTTTAAGCCGCTTTATCTCCAGACTAGGATAAAAAGCATTGCCACTTTATCGCCTTCTCTGATGCACCGACCACTTCGAGTGGACGAATGCGGCAATGTCCAGACTGGAAGAAATAAAGGCTCTTTTAGCGAGCAACCCAATCCTGGCCGCACCGAATGTTGGCGAACCCATGTTATTATACATATAGGCAACACACCAGGTTGTGAGTGTGGTGCTCGTCGTCGAATTATAGGAGGACGGACACAAATTCCCGCTTCAGAAGCCGGTATACTACGTATCCACTGTCCTCACACAATGCAAATCCCGGTACCCTCATTACCAAAATATAGCATACGCGGTCTTCATGGCATCCCGGAAGCTATGACACTACTTTCAAGAGTGCTCAATCACGGTGGCTTCCGAAGTACCACTCAATGACATAATAAACAACCGCGATGCCACGGGCTGGATTGCCAAGTGGGCCATTGAGCTCCTTCCATTCGACATAACACACAAACATCGCCGAGCCATTAAATCCCAAGTACTGGCCGACCTCATCGCCGAAAGGACAGAGGCCGAACTCCCTAAAGAGTATGGCACATACTCCAACTGGGTCATGCACTTCGATGGTTCCAAAATGCTGGCGGGCTTAGGAGCGGGCGTTGTCTTAATGTCCCCCACCGGAGACACAGTTCAGGATGTACTCCAAATATTATACACAGACTCCAACAATGCAGCCGAATACGAGGCCTTATTGCATGGTCTTCGGATGGCTGTCTCCATGGGCATACAACACCTGGAGGTGTGCGGGGATTGAAACCTTGCAATATCCCAAATAAATGGAGATTTCAACGCCAAAGATCCGAAGATGGCGGCTTATCGTAACGCCGTTCTCAAAATGTCGGCTCGGTTCGAGGGGCTCGAGTTTCATCATGTGGCTCGAGAAAGTAATCAAGCGGCGGATGTCCTTGCTCGCATCGACGCCAAGCGCGACCCAGTCCCGCCTAAAATATTCCTGGAAAGGCTCTTCAAGCCATCCGTGGTGTGGCAAGGGGAGAGCCGCAACACCAGTCCAGATCCGATCATACCTCCAGATTCCTAACACAATACCGATATCATCGGGGGCTCAGCCACCGAAATAACACCATCGGCCCATCTTATCATGGCAGTAATTGCCCCATGGACCGAACCCTTCTTGGCCTACCTTAATAGGCAAGAGCTCCCTGAGGATCAAAATGAGGCTCGCTGCATTGTCTGGCATTCGAAAGCCTATAAGGTCCATGACGGAGAGCTCTACAAGAAAAGCGCTACCGGAGTACTTCAAAGATGTATCTCCGTACAAGAGGGACGGCAACTCTTGGCTGAAATTCATGCCGGTCTCGGTGGGCACCACGCCGCGGCTCGGGCCCTTGTAAGTAAGGCCTTTCGTACAGGTTTCTATTGGCCGACAGACCGAGTAGATGCGCATGACCTTGTCCAATGTTGTGTCGTATGCCAGCTTTTTGCCAATCAAAGCCATATGCCTCCCACCGCTCTACAAACAATCCCCATTACTTGGCCTTTTGCGGTATGGGGGCTTGATATGGTCGGACCCCTTAAAGGAGGAAGCCATAAGAAATAATATCTGCTGGTCATGGTAGATAAGTTCACTAAGTGGATAGAGACCAAACCAGTAAAAACGGCCGAAGCCGGACCAGTGATAGACTTCATATCCGGTGTCGTGCACCGTTATGGCATCCCACACAGCATCATCGCTGATAACGGCTCCAATTTCACAGCCGATGAGGTGAAAACTTAGTGTGCTAATCTGGGCATTAAGCTCGATTACGCATCCATCTATCACCCGCAAAAAAACGGTCAAGTCGAACGAGCGAATGGTCTTATTATGAGCGGCATTAAACCTAGACTAGTGCAGTCTTTGAAAGAATCAGACAAGCACTGGGTTGAGGAGCTCGACTCCGTACTCTGGGGGCTGCAGACCATGCCCAATCGTACTACCGGATACACAGCTTCTTCATGGTGTACGGCGTAGAGGCTGTGTTGCCCTGTGACATTATTCATGACTCACCTCGAGTGCGCATGTATGAAGAGAGAGAGGCCGAGCTTGATCGGCAGGACAACTTAGATGCCCTGGAGGAGGAGCGCGTGATGACCCACAAGTATAGGGGATATATTGTAGTCCTTTTGATAAGTAAGAGTGTCGAACCCAACGAGGAGCAGAAGGAAATGATAAGCGGTTTTCAGCAAGGTATTCTCTGCAAGCACTGAAATTATAGGTAACCGATAGTTTTGTGATAAGATAATTGGTAACGAGCAACAAGTAAAAAAAGTAAATAAAGTGCAGCAAGGTGGCGCAATCCTTTTTGTAGCAAAGGACAAGCCTGGACAAACCCTTATACGGAGAAAACCGCTCCCGAGGACACATGGGAATTATCCTCAAGCTAGTTTTCATCACGTTCATATGATTCGCGTTCGGTACTTTGATAATTTGATATGTGGGTGGACCAGTGCTTGGGTGCTGTCCTTACTTGGACAAGCATCCCACTTATGATTAACCTCTATTGCAAGCATCTGCAACTTCAACAAAAGTATTAAGGTAAACCTAACCATAGCATGAAACATATGGATCCAAATCAGCCCCTTACGAAGCAACACATAAACTAGGGTTTAAGCTTTTGTCACTCTAGCAACCCATCATCTACTTATTACTTCCCAATGCCTTCCTCTAGGCCCAAATAATGGTTAAGTGTCATGTAGTCGACGTTCACATAACACCACTTGAGGATAGACAACATACATCTCATCAAAATATCGAACGAATACCAAATTTTCACATGACTACTAATAGCGAGACTTCTCCCATGTCCTCAGGAACAAACGTAACTACTCACAAAGCATATTCATGTTCATAATCAGAGGGGTATTAATATGCATATAGGATCTGAACATATGATCTTCCACCAAATGAACCAACTAGCATCAACTACACGGAGTAATCAACACTCCTAGCAACCTACAGGTACCAATCCCGGACTTAGAGACAAGAATTGAGATGAACTAGGGTTTGAGAGGAGATGGTGCTGGTGAAGATGTTGATGGAGATTGCCCTCTCCTGATGAGAGGAGGGTTGGTGATGATGATGGCAATGATTTCCCCCTCCTGGAGGGAAGTGTCCCCGGCAGAACAGCTCTGCCGGAGCCCTAGATTGGTTCCGCCAAGGTTCCGCCTCGTGGCGGTGGAGTCTCATCCCGAAAGCTTTCTTATGATTTTTCTTCGGACGAAAGACTTCAAATACCGTATGATGGGCACCGGAGGGCCAACAGGGGGCGTGCCCAGGGGGGTAGGGCGCGGCAACACCCTCGTGGACAGGTGGAGGCCCCCCTGACGTAGATTCTTCTTCCAGTATTTTTTATTATTTCCAAAAATAACTTTCATGGAGTTTCAGGACTTTTGGAGTTGTGCAGAATAGGTCTCTAATATTTGCTCCTTTTCCAGCCCAGAATTCCAGCTGCCGGCATTCTCCCTCCTTATGTAAACCTTTGTAAAATAAGAGAGAATAGACATAAGTATTGTGACATAATGTGTAATAACAGTCCATAATGCAATAAATATCGATATAAAAGCATGATGCAAAATGGACGTATCAACTCCCCCAAGCTTAGACCTCGCTTGTTCTCAAGCGAAAGCCAATAATGATAAATATGTCCACATGTTTAGAGGTAGAGGTGTCGATAAAATAAAATACGGACATGAGGGCATCATGATTATTCTCATAACAGCAACATATATGGATATTGTCATATGATCTATTATGCTCAAGTAATAATCCATTCACAATGCAAAGTATGAATCAGAAACTTTATTGAGAACTGACAAACTATAATCTCAGTCATTGAAGCAATTGCAATTTATCATAACGTCAGAAAGAGTCTATGTCAGAGCTTTCTAGCAAGTCCACATACTCAATTATCATTTATTCTTTCATAATTGCTAACACTCACGCAATACTTGTGGTTACGGAGTTTTAACCGGACACAGGGAAAGATAGGGGCTTATAGTTTCGTCCCAACCTTTTACCTCAAGGGTAATGTCAACAATAATAGTTCATGCTAACTTACATCCAATTAGATATATCTATCAGGATCTTTCCAACACCTTGTGCTTGCCAAAGGATAAAATGTAAAAAGGAAAGGTGAATATCACCATGACTCTTGCATAAGGTAGAAGGTAATAATAAAAGATAGGCCCTTCGCAGAGGGAAGCAGAGGTTGCCATGCACTTTCAGGGTTGGATGCACAAAATCTTAGTGCGAAAGAACATCACTTTATATTGCCACTTGTGATATGAACCTTTATTATGCAGTCCGTCGCTTTTATTTCTTACGCATCACAAAATCGTATAAAGCTTATTTCCTCCACACCAATTAATCATACATATTTAGAGAGAAATTTTTATTGCTTGCACCGATGACAACTTACTTGAAGGATCTTACTCAATCCATAGGTAGATATGGTGGACTCTCATGGCAAAACTGGTTTAAGGGTTTTGGGAAGCACAAGTAGTATCTCTACTTGGTGCAAAGAATTTGGCCAGCATGAGGGGGAAAGGCAAGCTCAACATGTTGGATGATCCATGACAATATACTTTATCTCAGATATAAGAAAACATAACCCATTATGTTGTCTTCCTTGTCCAACATCAACTCTTTAGCATGTCATATTTTAATGAGTGCTCACAATCATAAAAGATGTCCAAGATAGTATATTTATATGTGAAACCTCTCTTTCTTTATTACTTCCTATTAATTTCAACGATGACCAAAGCTATGTTTGTCAACTCTCAACAATTTTTAGTCATCATACTCTTTCTATGTGAAGTCATTACTCTCCATAAGATCAATATGATATCTTTGTTTCTTTTTTTATTCTTTTCTCTTTTCTTTTATTCACTCAAGATCATGGAAAAATAATCAAGCCCTTGACTCAACACTAATCTTTATTATATAGCTCACGGACTCGATTACGTAGAGAGATCATAAAGCAAAACTCAAAACTAGATCATATCAAAACTTTTATTCTACTAAATAGGATCGAACTAAGAAAAATGGTAAATATAGGAGTGTGATGGTGATACGATACCGGGGCATCTCCCCCAAGCTTGGCAGTTGCCAAGGGGAGTGCCCATACCCATGTGATTATGTCTCCTTTGCTGGTGAAGGGATTGTTGATGATGTAGGCTTGTCGTCCATCTTCCAAGGCATAGGCTCACCATCATAGAAGGATGATCGAGTCTCCGGGATCCTTAAATCTGCAGCCAAACTCATCCTTTTGAATCTATATTCATGCTCACAGTTTTGGTTTTGCAGGTCATAGATTTGAGCTTGGAGGTGCTCGATTTTCTCGTGGAGCTTGAAGATGGCCTCCCCAATGTCCTTAGCATCCAGCTTGTGGTTGTTGGTGAACTCCGTGATCATTATGTGATTGGAGTCAAGTCCACGCTCCACCATCTCCTGGCACTTGAAAACTTGTTGCTCCATTGCTTCAAGCCTTGTCTCAATGCTTCCGGTACTCCTGGGTCCCTCAACATCGCGGATGTGCAGCAACCCATCACGCATCTCAATGGTTTGAGGGTGTTGCAGCACCTCCGCGAGGTAGGGGTTGATGACATTCTCGAAGAACTTGTCCTTGGGGGCGCTTGGAGACGTCATGATGATCTAGATCTGTCAGAAAAACAGCTCGAACAAGAACATAGGATATTTGCGTGATACAAGAGTCAAAACCTTCGGGAGAATGTATAATGAATTTTTACTGACCAAAATACGTATCGTGCAAGAAAACGGAGTCCGGAGAGCGCACGAGGTGCCCACGAGGTACGGGGGTGCGCCTAGGGGGGGTAGGGCGCGCCCTCCACACTTGTGGAGGCCTCGTGTCCTTCCCGGACTGCTTCTTATTTTTCTATTTTTCTAAATATTCCAAAACGGAGAAATATTGCCATTAGAACAGTTTTGGAGTCGGTTTACTTACCGTACCACATACCTATTCCTTTTTGGAGTCTGAAACGTTCCGGAAAGTGTCCCTTATGTATTGCTCCGGGGTTACGGTTTCAATAACATTGGTTTCAACATTTATAGGATTACCTGAGATATAATGTTTAATTCTTTGACCGTTCACCACCTTCGGATTTGTGCCTTCGAAGTTGTTGATTTTTATGGAACCGAAATGATAGACCTCCTCGATAACGTAAGGGCCTTCCCATTTAGAGAGAAGTTTTCCTGCAAAAAATCTTAAACGAGAGTTGTATAGCAATACATAATCACCTACATTAAACTCATGCTTTTGTATCCTTTTGTCATGCCATCTTTAAACTTTTTCTTTAAACAACTTGGCATTTTCATAGGCTTGTGTTCTCCATTCATCAAGTGAGCTAATGTCAAATAACCTCTTCTCACCGGCAAGTTTGAAATCATAATTGAGCTCTTTAATAGCCCAATAAGCCTTATGTTCTAGTTCGAGAGGTAAGTGACATGCTTTTCCATAAACCATTTTATACGGAGACATACCCATAGGATTTTTATATGCAATTCTATAGGCCCATAATGCATCATCAAGTTTCTTGGACCAATTCTTTCTAGATCTATTAATAGTCTTTTGCAAAATTAATTTTAGCTCTCTATTGCTCAATTCTACTTGACCACTAGACTGCGGGTGATAAGGAGATGCAATTCTATGATTAACATCATACTTTGCAAGCATTTTACGAAAAGCACCATGAATAAAATGTGAACCACCATCAGTCATTAAATATCTAGGGACTCCAAACCTCGGAAAAATAAATGCTTTAACCATTTTAATAGAAGTGTTATGATCATCACTACTAGTTGGAATAGCTTCTACCCACTTAGTAACGTAATCAACATCAACTAAACATGTGTATATCCATTAGAGGCAGGAAAAGGTCCCATATAATCAAAGCCCCAAACATCAAATGGTTCAATAACAAGTGAATAGTTCATAGGCATTTCTTGGCGTCTACTAATATTACCAATTCTTTGACATTCATCACAAGATAGGACAAACTTACGTGCATCCTTGAAGAGAGTAGGCCAATGAAAACCGGATTGCAATACCTTATGTGCAGTTCTATCTCTAGCGCGGTGTCCTCCATAAGCTTCGGAGTGACACTTGCGTAGGATCTGTTCCTGTTCATGCTCAGGTACACAACGTCTAATAACACCATCTACTCCTTCTTTATAAAGATGTGGGTCATCCCAAAAGTAATGTCTCCAATCATAGAAAAACTTTTTCTTTTGCTGGTATGTGAAACTAGGTGGTATAAATTTAGCAATGATGTAATTAGCATAATCAGCATACCATGGAGCAGTACGAGAAGCATTTATGACATTTAGTTGTTCATCCAAAAAGCTATCATCAATAGGTACTGGGTCATCAAGAACATTTTCTAACCTGGACAAGTTGTCTGCAACAGGGTTCTCAGCTCCCTTTCTATCAACAATATGTAAATCAAATTCTTGTAGTAGGAGAAGCCATCTAATAAGTCTAGGTTTAGCATCTTTCTTTTCCATAAGATATTTAATAGCAGTATGATCCGTGTGAATAGTTACTTTAGAATCAACAATATAAGGCCTCAACTTATCACAAGCAAATACAACTGCTAGGAGTTCCTTTTCAGTAGTAGCATAATTTCTCTGAGCATTTTCTAGAGTTTTACTAGCATATTGAATAACATTTAATTTCTTATCAACTCTTTGCCCTAGAACAGCACCTACAGCATAATCACTAGCATCACACATAATTTCAAAAGGTAAATTCCAATCAGGTGGCTGAACAATAGGTGCAGAGATCAATGCTTTATTAAGTATTTCAAATGCTTCTACACAGTCATCATCAAAGACAAATGGTAAATCTTTTTGTAATAAATTAGTCAGAGGCCGAGACATTTTTGAGAAGTCCTTTATGAACCTCCTATAAAAACCAGCGTGACCAAGGAAACTTCTTATACCTTTGATGTCCTTGGGACATGGCATCTTTTCAATAGCATAAACCTTGGCTTTATCAACCTCAATACCTCTTTCAGAAACTTTATGCCCCAAGACAATACCTTCATTAACCATAAAGTGGCACTTTTCCCAATTCAAGACAAGATTAGTTTCTTCACATCTCTGCAAAACTCGATCAAGGTTGCTCAAGCAATCATCAAAAGAGGATCCATAGACGGAAAAATCGTCCATGAAAATCTCACAAATCTTTTCACAAAAGTTAGAGAATATAGCCATCACGAATCTTTGAAAGGTAGCAGGTGCATTACATAAACCAAAAGGAATACGTCTATAAGCAAAAGTACCAAAAGGGCAAGTAAAAGTGGTCTTTGATTGATCATCGGCTGACACAGGTATTTGAGAGAAACCAGAATAACCATCTAGAAAGAAAAATTGTGCATGTTTGGAGAATCTTTCTAGCATTTGATCGATAAAAGGCAAAGGGTAATGATCTTTTTAGTAGATTTATATAATTTGCGGAAATCAATTACCATCCTATAACCTATAATAATTCTTTGCGGAATCAATTCATCTTTATCATTAGGACGACAGTAATGCCTCCTTTCTTAGGAACACAATGGACATGACTTACCCACTGACTATCAGCAACGGGATAAATTATACCTGCCTCAAGGAGCTTTAATATTTCCTTCTTACCACTTCTTTCATCTTAGGATTCAGCTGTCGTTGATGATCACGAACTGGTTTGGCATCTTTCTCCAAATTTATTTTATGTTGACATAGAGTGGGACTAATGCCCTTAAGATCATCAAGAGTATATCCAATAGCAGAGCGGTGCTTCTTCAGAGTTTTCAATAATCTATATTCTTCATGCTCTGAAAGGTTAGCACTAATAATAACAGGATATATCTTTTTCTCATCAATATAGGCATATTTAAGAGTATCAGGCAACTGTTTAAGCTCAAACACGGGATCACCCTTGGGTGGAGGAGGATCCCCTAGGATTTCAATAGGAAAGTTGTGTTTCAGGATAGGTTCCTGTTTAAAGAATACTTCATCTATTTCCCTTCTTTCATTCATAAACATATCATTTTCATGGTCTAGCAAATATTGTTCTAAAGGATCACTAGGAGGTACGGCAATAGAAGCAAGACCAATAATTTCATCCTTACTAGGCAATTCCTCTTCACGGTGTTGTCTACTAAATTTAGAGAAATTAAACTCATGAGACATACCACCCAAGCCAATAGTAACGACATCCTTTTCACAGTCTATCCTAGCATTAACTGTGTTCAAGAAGGGTCTACCAAATATAATGGGACAAAAGCTATCTTGTGGGGAACCAAGAACAAGAAAATCAGCAGGATATTTAGTTTTACCACACAAGACTTCAACATCTCTAACAAGTCCAATGGGTGATATTGTATCTGTATTAGCAAGTTTGATGGTAACATCAATACCTTCTATCTCAGCAGGTGCAATTTCATGCATAATTTCTTTGTATAAGTCATGAGGTATAGCACTGGCACCCATATCACATAAGCCATGATAACAATGATCTCCTATTTTAACAGAAATAACAGGCATGCCTACCATAGTTCTATGTTTATCTTTAGCACAAGGTTTAGCAATTCTAGCAGTTTCATCACAGAAATAAATAAAATGCCCATCAATATTATCAGACAAGAGATCTTTAACAATGTCAATATTAGGTTCAACTTTAATTTGCTCAGGAGGTGTATAAGTTCTAATATTGCTTTTACGGACCACAGTTGAAGCTTTAGCATGATCCTTTATCCTAACAGGGAAAGGTGGTTTTTCAACATAAGCAGTAGGAACAATAGGATCATTATAAGCGATAGTCTTTTCTTCAACTTTAATAGGTGCAGCTACTTTTACTTCTATGGGAGGATGGTATTTAAACCACTTCTCCTTAGGGAGATCAATATGAGCAGCAAAAGATTCACAGAACAAAGCTACTATCTCAGAGTCAAGTCCATATTTAGTGATAAATTTACGGAAAACATCGGTATCCATAAAAGATTTAACACAATCAAACTTAGGTGTCATACCTGACTCCTTACCTTCGTCGAGATCCCAATCTTCAGAGTTGCATTTAATTCTATCCAATAAATCCCATTTGAATTCAATAGTCTTCATCATAAAAGAGCCAGCGCAAGAAGTATCGAGCATGGTGCAATTGTTATCAGAAAGCCGAGCATAAATTTTTTGAATAATCATTTCTCTTGAGAGCTCATGATTGGGGCATGAATATAACATTGATTTAAGCCTCCCCCAAGCTTGAGCGATGCTTTATCCTTCGCGAGGCCAAAAAAAATATATATATATATATATATAATTGCGGTCACGATGAACAAGATGCATAGGATAAAATTTCTGATGAAATTCCAATTTCAATCGTTTGTAGTTCTATGATCCCGTATCATCACATAGCCTATACCAGGTCAATGCATCTCCCTTCAAATATAAAGGGAAGACCTTCTTCTTAATAATATCACCGGGTACACCTGCAACCTTAAATAATCCACAAACTTCATCCACATATATTAGGTGTTCATCAGGATGCTTTGTTCCGTCTCCTGCAAAAGGATTAGCTAGCAGTTTTTCTAACATACCCGAAGGAATTTCAAAGTGGACATTTTGATTTTCATTAGGTTCAGTAGGTTGAGGAGCAACTCTTTGCTCTATTGGTCGGGGTGAAGATACCCCGAACAAGCCCCTCAGAGGATTACTTTCCATAGTAACAAGTGACAGTAAATTCCAGCACACTATATAAATTTTTCCTTACCAAATTCCATCTACCAAAAGCGCTTCACTCCCCGGCAACGGTGCTAGAAAAGAGTTTTGATGACCCACAAGTATAGGGGATCTATCATAGTCCTTTAGATAAGTAAGAGTGTCGAACCCAACGAGGAGCGGAAGGAAATGATAAGCGGTTTTCAGCAAGGTATTCTCTGCAAGCACTGAAATTATAGGTAACAGATAGTTTTGTGATAAGATAATGGTAACGAGCAACAAGTAACAAAAGTAAATAAAGTGCAGCAAGGTGGCCCAATCCCTTTTGTAGCAAAGGACAAGCCTGGACAAACTCTTTTATGGAGAAAAGTGCTCCCGAGGACACATGGGAATTATCGTCAAGCTTGTTTTCATCACGTTCATATGATTCGCATTCGATACTTTGATAATTTGATATGTGGGTGGACCGGTGCTTGGGTGCTTTCCTTACTTGGACAAGAATCCCACTTATGATTAACCTCTATTGCAAGCATCTGCAACTTCAACAAAAGTATTAAGGTAAACCTAACCATAGCATGAAACATATGGATCCAAATCAGCCCCTTACGAAGCAACGCATAAACTAGGGTTTAAGCTTTTGTCACTCTAGCAACCCATCATCTACTTATTACTTCCCAATGCCTTCCTCTAGGCCCAAATAATGGTGAATTGTCATGTAGTCGACGTTCACATAACATCACTAGAGGATAGACAACATACATCTCATCAAAATATCGAACTAATACCAAATTCACATGACTACTAATAGCGAGACTTCTCCCATGTCCTCAGGAACAAACGTAACTACTCACAAAGAATATTCATGTTCATAATCAGAGGGGTATTAATATGCATATAGGATCTGAACATATGATCTTCCACCAAATAAACCAACTAGCATCAACTACAAGGAGTAATCAACACTACTAGCAACCTACAGGTACCAATCCCATACTTAGAAACAAGAATTGGATACAAGAGATGAACTAGGGTTTGAGAGGAGATGGTGCTGGTGAAGATGTTGATGGAGATTGCCATCTCCCGATGAGAGCAGCATTGGTGATGACAATGGCGATGATTTCCCCCTCCTGGAGGGAAGTGTCCCTGGCAGAACAGCTCTGCCGGAGCCCTAGATTGGTTCCGCCAAGGTTCCACCTCGTGGCGGCGGAGTCTCGTCCTGAAAGCTTTCTTATGATTTTTCTTCGGACGAAAGACTTCATATACCAAAAGATGTGCACCGGAGGGCCAACAGGGGGCCCACGAGGCAGGGGGCGCGCCCAGGGGTAGGGCGCGCCCCCCACCCTCATGGACAGGTGGAGGCCCCCCTGACGTAGATTCTTCTTCCAGTATTTTTATTATTTCCAAAAATAACTTTCGTGGAGCTTCAGGACTTTAGGAGTTGTGCAGAATAGGTCTCTAATATTTGCTCCTTTTCCAGCCCAGAATTCCAGCTGCCGGCATTCTCCCTCCTTATGTAAACCTTGTAAAATAAGAGAGAATAGACATAAGTATTGTGACATAATGTGTAATAACAGCCCATAATGCAATAAATATCGATATAAAAGCATGATGCAAAATTGACGTATCAGCGCGACGTCGCAAAAGCCTGTTTCGCATTTTATCAACAGCAGGCTCACAGATATCAAAGCAGAGAAGTGCGGGCAAAGACTTATAATGTTGGCGAACTCATTCTACGCTTGCCAGAGAAGAAAAAGGACAAACTCATGCCCAAGTGGGAGGGTCCCTTTGTCGGATTTCGGGTTCCGGCAGACCCTTGAGGTTCGAACACTGGGGTGCGCACGGAGATCCAACCTTCCACCGTCTCGTACCTCGCCGAATCGCAGGGACCTAAACTACTAAAAAGAACAGCACAAGAGACACAAGATTTATACTAGTTCGGGCCACCGTTGTGGTGTAATACCCTACTCTAGTTTGTGGCGTGGTGGATTGCCCTTGGGCTGATGAGGAATAAGATCTGAGGGAAGAACAGCCTCTGGGGTGCATTCTTGGTGGGTGTGATGAACTGCTAGGTGGTGTCCCGTCGCTCTAGCTTGAGGATCGGGTCTCTATCTCTCTCTCTGCATTCCAAATGCCAGATCTCCCTACTCTGAGTGTGGCTACTCCTATTTATAGGCGAAGGCCCTGGGCCTCTTCCCAAATATTGAGCGGGAAGGGCGCCAACAATTGGCCATTTTGAAGGGGAATAGCGGGTACACTTATCCTGACTAAAGTTGGTCCTCGCCTGCCAAAGGCTCTGGTGATGACGCCTGCTTGGGCTCCATGATGACTCACTTCCAGCCGTTGGGGCTGGTCTTGGTCTTGTTGCACCGAAACGGATGCCTTTGCTTGATGCTCTCGCCTGCGCTTGCTCCCTTTGCACCAAAGAGGAAAGGAGGACACTGCGCGGGCTGGCGCCCGACTGGCGCCCTTGGTCATCATGGCTTGCGTCATGGGCACCTCGCGAGGTACCCTGCCTTGAACTCTCCGCCTCCTCATGAGCCAACCTGACGAGGCCGTGCCTGAGGAAGCTCCTGGTCGTCCGCCCCGCGAGGCTTGGCCCCTCGCGAGGGTCTTGAGCTTGCGTTGATGAAGATGGGCCATCCTGGGCCTCCTTTGAGCCACGCCGCAGGCCGCAGGCAGGCAAGTCTGGGGACCCCCGTTCCCAGAACGCCGACAGTAGCCCCCGGGCCCACGGCATGCCCGAACTTGGCCGAACAGAGAGGCGAAAGGGCAAGTGCGAAGCGTCGCGGGCCCTAACAGCCTGCGGCCTTGGGCGACGCGTGGCGGCTGATTGGACATGTCGCCTTGCTTCCCCATGATGCCTCGGTAACCACCGGATTCGACAAGTCCTCGCATGCAGAGTTGGTCATGATTACGGTGATCGTGGAGGCCAGCGGTTGGCCCTCGCCCGGCAATAAATGGAACGGCGCGCCCTTCCAGTCTATCCTTCTGCTTCTCCTCTTCCTCGTCTCGTCTGGTTGCCATGGCTCCGATCCGCCGGTTCTCCAAGGAAGAGAACGGAAAGGCTCCTCAAGAGGATCCTGACCTGCTCCCCCCAAAGAAGCGGCTTGCTCTCGGTGTCGAGGCAGGGCGCCGCCGAGGCGCCCATGCCCTGGTGCGTGCGGCCGCCACCAGGGTTTCCTCTTCCCTTGTACGCGCAAATTGGTGGCCCTGAAGGAGGCGACGCCGGGCGCCACGAGCGGCGAGGCCGACGACGCCGGCGGGTCACGAAGGTGTGCGTCTTCCCCCCTGGAGTCCACGCCGAGGGCTCCTGCCGGGAGTTCATGCTTCGCGTCGCCGCGCCTCCTAAGTCTTGGATTCGTCTTCCTTCTTTCTTCCCCTCCGTCGTCCGGCAGGGGGAGCCCCTGGAACTCTGGCTGCAGCACCCTGGCGACCGGGGCAGAGGTTGCGGTAGTTACCCCGGGCGAGGTCTTCATGACTCAAGGCTGGGGCGAGTCGCCGGGTCTCAGGAGACGGCGCCCTCACGATCCACCTGGAGTCGACGGTGCTTTGGTGGTGTCCTTCAAGGTCTTGACGCGGAGGTCGTCGGCTGGAGTGCTGCCCGGGAGATGCGGTCGGGGCCTGCTGCGGTGAGACGGAGGCCGACCGATCGCTGCTCCTTGGCAGCTTCTCAGGCGACGAAGGGCCGGAGGATCGAGTGACTCCGCCGAGCTCTTGGCGGCGCGGAGGCAGCGGCGACAGCTACGAGCCCCGAGCCTGCGCCGCTCCCGGGCGAGGCGCGCTCGTCGGTCGTCGCCGCCCGATCTGGCCCTGGGTTGGCTCGGACGGTTGGCCCTTGTTGATGATGGCGTCTGCCGTGGTGGTCCCAGTAGATAGGACTCCTTAGGATTCGCGTCTTTTGTTCCTGCGACGAGCCAAGAATGTACCCCGTGGGGGCTTGTAAGATGTTTGTAGCTTCGTTTGTCCATATGATCCTTATTGTGAGGCAGTGCGAGATGCTCATTCCGTTCTAGCTCAGTTTCTTCCTTTCGGACCTCGTGAGGGCTTGATGCTCTGCGCCGACAGGTCCCAGTCCCAAGGCGGCTTTAGCCGTCGCTGGTATGCCAGGTCGCGATGCCGTGGTCAAGGCCAGGAGGTGAGCGGCCCGAGGTCCAGTAAGAGCCTCTGAGTCGCGATGCTCAGGGGGTCCCCCTTGGCGCTCAAGCAGCCATCATTCGGTGAGAAAGGAGAGCGACATTGCTAAGACGGGGTTGCATTGAGTGCGGGGATCGTGTTGCGATGACTAGTGTGTCCGGAGGGTGACTTATCTTCGAGGGTTAGGACAATGCTTCCTGGTGCGGCGCTAGGTCCGTGCTTTGGCCGGCTAGAGATTGCGTTGCGAGGTCGTTTCGTGCTCCTTGGAGGGACCCTGCAGGTTTACCAAAAAAGGAACAAGAGCTCGCCGTGGCGATCGTTAGTCCTGCCGTTAGTTGCTTTGGAGAGGCGCGAGAGGCCTCGCGAGGTGTGTTGGGGCACCCGTGAGCCAGCGCGGGACTCACGAGGCCCTACCTCAAGGCGGGTTGCGCCTGGCTCTGGGCCTTATCTTTGAGTGTGTTCCTGCAAATTTGGCGGATGCGGTGCCCTCGTCTTGGTCCGGCTCTCGGGCTGGTCTCGGCCGTCGCTGGCAAGCCAGGTCGCGATGCCATGGACAAGACCAGAGGGTGAGGCTGGAGAGCGGTAGGAGCCACGAGTCGCGATGCTCGGGCACCCCCCTTTAAAGCAAGCCAGGTTAGATCAGCAACTCTCTCGTCCTCGGGTCCGGCTCTCGGGCTGGTCTCGGCCGTCAGCGGCAAGCCAGGTCGCGATGCCATGGACAAGACCAGAGGGTGAGGGCGGAGAGCGGTAGGAGCCACGAGTCGCGATGCTCGGGCACCCCCTTTACGCGCAAGCTAGGTCGGATCAGCAACTCTCGTCCTCGGGTCCGGCTCTCGGGCTGGTCTCGGCCGTCGGTGGCAAGCCGGTCGCGATGCCATGGATAAGACCAGAGGGTGAGGGCGGAGAGCGGTAGGAGCCTGAGTCATGATGCTCGGGCACCCCCTTTTTTAGCATAAGCTAGGTCGGATGCAGCAACTCTCGTCCTCGGGTCCGGCTCTCCGGCTGGTCTCGGCCGTCGTTGGCAAGCCGGTCGCGATGCCAAGGACAAGACCAGAGGGTGAGGGCGGAGAGCGGTAGGAGCCCTGAGTTGCGATGCTCGGGCACCCCCTTTAACGTGCAGATTCCGCCACCCGGGAAAAGGCACCAAATAACAAGCATGGTGGGGCGAGAGCATAATCCTAAGGAAAAAGTAGGAAGGATACATGCACTGGGGTGGCCCGGCGGCTTGGGGATGATGCAGCCGAGGCACCCCAACAGGATAGGCTAACGACATGAAATAAAGGGATACATGCCGAGGGACGGACCCACGCGGCTGGTAATAATCTGACCTGAAGGTGCTCCCACCCGGAAATAAAACTTAAAGATGTCACCTGGTGATGTTGGGGATGAAGGGGTGTTGGTGTAGCAGACTCGGTGGGCTGCGGGAGCCAATCCTTACGAGCCCCCAGGCCCAGGGGCCTCGGGAGGCTCCGGAGGCACTGGCGTCTCCTCGCGGGCCATCTCCATCTCCGCGAGGGCTGCGGGCGTGCGACCTCTTGAGCCTCGGGATGGTCCTCATGAGGCAGCTGTGCGCAGCAGCCGCGTTTGGCGAGCCATAAGGCATGCGTGACGTGGCTGTGGGCGGACCCTGCAGCGTCCCACTCGCGAGGGCAGGCGCTCTTGAGATGCGGCTCGGTTGAGCCTGGTATGTCGATCAGACGCAGCAACCCACCATCCTCGCCTGGATGGGGGGCCACAGTGAGTGGCGGCGGCTGCCCTCATGACCCTTGACTCCTATAGCTCTGAATGGCCTTGCTGATGAATTCTTGAGGTTCGCCTCCTGGTCTTGCTCCTTCTTGCGGAAGCGTGCTTGAAACACGCCTCACGTGGTGCCCAAGCGCCTCCCTCGAGACCTTGGCGAGGTCGGCAGCCCTCGGGGAGAGCCCCGAGCCCCTACGAGGAGGGGCAGGCGCGCTTTCCTATCTGGAGGCTCCCCTGGCCCGGTGTGGGCCACGAGGGGCTGTCTCTTGAAGAGCCGGGCGGTCGATGTCTTCTTCTTCTTGGGTGCGGCCTCGGGAGGCCTCTGCTGCTGTGTGTGCAGGTCTTCCAGCGATCGCGCCTAAAAGGCTCGCTCGGGGAGCTGCTGCGTCTCTCTCTTCACAGGGCACCGTGATGACCCGCCGCTTCTCGGCATCTTGAGGGCGTTGTAGCCATGGTGGAGTTCTGACCATGAATTTGGCCAATGCGGGTACCGAGGATGGCGTTATCAATGGCGAATGTGGGCGACGTCGAAGTCGATGAGCTCGGTGTGGTAGTTGTCGCGAGCCCGAAGGTGACAGAAGGCGGACCTGCCCGATCGGGACCGTGGAGCCGTCGGTGACTCGGAGAAAGGCTTGGTTGGCTGAAGCTGATGTGTAAGGCGCGAAGATTGTTGAATGTTTCCACGGACAGGACGTTGAGCCCTGCTCCGCCGTCGATGAGGGTCTTGGTGACTAGCACATTGCGATGATTGGGGAACAAAGCATCGGAGAACTCCGGTTGTGGCTGCGCGACTTGAGCTGATCCGCTGAGCTGAGCGTGATGGCGCACGCCGACCACCGAGAGGACGCGTGGACTCGAGCTTGGGAGGACTGCATTCACTTGGCGGGCGAACTGCTTGAAGATCTGTTGAGAGGCTGGGGCTTGAGCTCCGCCCGGGATCTGAGCGATCGCCGCGCTTCTGGAAGCCCCAGCCCCTCGCCCCGATGGCGGTCTTGATTCTCCTTGGCGGCGGCGGCAGCGGAGGAGGCCTGAGTTCCCCTGCAGGCGATCCTCGCGAGGATGATCCTCCAGCCTCCCTCGCGAGGTGGGTCTTGCCAGCCGGTCCTCGCGAGGTTGGTCGCGCCACCCTTGGCGGGTCGCGATCTTCCAGCGTCTGCATTCCTTCCTCCTCCTTGGGCGTAGCCCGGTCGCTGCGCTTTCAGGCGTCTGCCGACCCTTCCTTCGCATCTGCCCGAGCTCTTGACATTCATTGGTGTTGTGAGTGTGGAGGTCGTGGTACACACGATCTTGGTTGCCCTTGGAGGACACGGGCTGATCTCGCCTCGCTTGGTGTCTGGTTGGCGCTGAGTCACGACAGCCCCTTGCGCTTCACGTCCTTGGCCTTGGACTTCTTCTCTTGGGATCCGCGGCAGGCAGCTCAAGGAGGAGGCGCACCTCCTCAGCCTGGCGCGCCTTGGTCGCCAAGTTGAACAGCTCGAGGAGGTGCAGATCTTCATGCATCGCCAGCTCCTCCTTCATCTTGGCGTCGCGCCGCGCCGTCGGAGAAGGAAGAGATGATGGCCTCCTCCGTTACCACAGGGATCTTGTAGCGCGTTGTTGAAGCGTTGGATGTACTTTTGCAGGGTTTCCCGGCTGCTGCTTAGTTCGGCGCATGTCGCTTCGGCGGGTGGCGGTCGCGAGTACCTGGAAGTTGGCGATGAAGCGGGTACGCATCTCGGTCCAGAAGAGATCGTTCACGGGGCGATTCAGGAGCCACGTGCGGGCCCCGTCCTTGAGCGCCATGGGAAACCAATTCGCCATGACCTTTTCATCCCCGTTGGCAGTCTCGATGCCCAGCTTGTAGAGCTGGAGGAACTCCGTAGGGTCAGCCGTGCCGTCGTAGTGAGGAGGCAGGACTGGCTTGAATTTGGCGGGCCCGCGACGCTGCGCCTTCGGAGGTGGCGCGGCAGCCCGCCGTGGCATGCGGGGCTTCGGACGACGAAGAGCTTGGTATTGCAGGCCTCCCTGCACCGCGGCCGGGGCAGCGCAGGGTCTTGCGCGTGCGGGAGCGGGCGCTTCGGGCAGCTTCTTGTGGGCGAGAACTTCTTGACAGCTTTGCTCTTGCAGCGCCCGGCGCCTCGCGAGCAGGTTCCGCCAGGACCAGCAGCGCCTTGGGGCTAGGGCGCCTTCTTGAGGAGGCGTCGAGGCGCCCAGAGCTTCATCGCCAGCGAAGGCGGGTGCGGTCTGCGAAGCGAGACGGACGGTGCGGGTCGCCTCCTGCAGCAGCGGACGAGCTTCGGCGACTCGGTCGAGCCATTCTTCGTAAACGTCGTCGGCACAGGCGGTAGCGCAGAGCTCGTTTGCGCGATGAGTGCAGCTCGGACCTCCATGGCAGCATGCTGGGCGCGTGGCGAAGAGCCAGCGGGGTGGCGAAGGCATGGCGGTGCGGCCGTCCGCCTCATGGGCCGGTCTTTGGGGCGGCGCTTGTTGCTCGTTCCCGCCGGGCGAGGCGGCGTTGACGGCGATTGACGGGAAGCAGCGGGCGCCCGCCGGCGGGAGCCGTCTGGGGCGACATGGGAGGCGAGGGCGGCTCGGCGCTCAGCAGGCCCGACAGGCGTCGAACATGGTTGCGGCGGTCGGGGAAGAACGAGGCGACGAAAGGCAGATTCCGGCGCACCCCTACCTGGCGCGCCAAATGTCGGATTTCGGGTTCCGGCAGACCCTCGAGGTTCGAACACTGGGGTGCGCGCGGAGATCCAACCTTCCACCGTCTCGTACCTCGCCGAATCGCAGGGACCTAAACTACTAAAAAGTACAACACAAGAGACACAAGATTTATACTAGTTCGGGCCACCGTTGTGGTGTAATACCCTACTCTAGTTTGTGGCGTGGTGGATTGCCTCTTGGGCTGATGAGGAACAGTACAGGGAAGAACAACCTTGCGAGGGTCTGTTCTTGGTGGGTGTGATGAACTGCTAGGTGGTGTCCCGTCGCTCTAGCTTGAGGATCGGGTCTCTATCTCTTTCTCTGGATTCCAAATGCCAGATCTCCCTACTCGAGTGTGGCTACTCCTATTTATAGGCGAAGGCCTGGGCCTCTTCCCAAATATTGGCGGGAAGGCGCCAACAATTAGCCATTTAAAGGGAACAACGGGTACACTTATCTGACTAAAGTTGGTCCTCGCTTTGCCAAAGGCTCTGGTGATGGCCTTTGCTTGGGCTCCATGATGACTCCCTTCTAGCCGTTGGGGCTGGTCTTGGTCTTGTTGCACGAAGCAGATGCCTTTGCTTGATGCTCTCGCTGCGCTTGCTCCCTTTGCACCAAAGAGGAAAGGAGGGGCCTGTGCTGGCTGGAGCCCGAGGCGCCCTTAGTGCGTCATGGCTTGCGTCATGGGCACCTCGTGAGGTACCCTGCCTTGAACTCTCTGCCTCCTCATGAGCCAACCTGACGAGGCCGTGCACGAGAAGCTCCTTGTTGTCCGCCCATGAGGCTCTGGCCCCTCGCGAGGTCTTGAGCTTGCGTTGATGAAGATGGGCCGCCTGGGCCTCCTTTGAGCCACCGCCAGCAGCGCAGCGAGCAAGTCAGGGAACCCCATTCCCAGAATGCTGACACCCTTCATCATTGACGAAGTTCTAGCTTCAAGCTCTCGTGCGGCTAAACCGCGCACCTGTGATGTAGACATCCTTAAATATGTACGTTAATAATACCTAGGGGCTTCTTGTACAGAAGCTTTTTATTATTATTTTCCGGGCACAAAGCTCACCACATATGTGTCTTTTCCTCATATGTACCTTTTCTTCGCCATTATATGCATCGTTATGACTTAAGTTTTGGCCAAGCTGGGTTGCCTGGCTCCTGTGCTTATTGTCGGATGTGGGGTTCCGGCAAACCCTTAAGATTCGAACACTGGGGTGCGCGCGAAGTCTTTCTCCTACCGATCTACGCCCTAGCTCGCTAAGATCTCGCGGACGAACTCGACGAACTCGCAACACAGAAAGACACGAGATTTATACAGGTTCGGGCCACCGTTGTGGTGTAATACCCTACTCCAGTGTGGTGGTGGTGGATTGCCTCTAGGGCTGATGATGAACAGTACAAGGGAAGAACAGCCTCCTGAGGTTGAGGTGTTCTTGTGGCTAGGCTCTTGATTGGGTTGGATCAAGCTAAGATGATCTCGTGCGATGAGCTGAGCTCCTCCTCTACTATGGTGGCTAGCTCTACTTATATAGGCCCTGGTCCTCTTCCCAAATATCGAGCGGGAAGGGAGCCAACAACGGCGGGCAAATTTGAAGGGGGACAACTAGTACAAGCTATCCTGACAAAAGTGGTCTTCGCCTGCGAAAAGCTCTAGTGGTGACGCCGTCTTGGGCTCCACGATGACCTCCGTCTTGTCGTCCTTCTGGTCTTGGTCTCGTTGCACCAATATAGCAACCTTTGCCCGATGCCTCGGTACTCCTCGCCTGCGCTGGCCTCCTTAGCACCAAAGAGGAAATAAGGACGCTGCGCGCGCTGGCGCCCGCCTGGTGTCGTTCGTCATGGCTCACGTCACGAGGGCCTCGTGAGGTTTGCCCTGCCTTGATATCTCCGCTCCTCGTGAGCCTGCCTAGCTAGGCTACTCCAAAGGAGGTCTTGCGTCGTCCGTCTCGTGAGGCTTGGACCCTGGCGAGGGTCTTGGTTGCCTTGTTGATGAAGATGGGCCGTACGGCCTGCTGCTTAGCCACTCTGTGGGCCGCAGGCAGGCAAGTCTGGGGACCGCCATTCCCAGAACACCGATAGTAGCCCCCGGGCCCAAGGTGCGCTCGGGCTTGGCTTCGCAGCGAAGCCAAGGGTCAAGTTCGGAGCACTGCAGGCCCTAACAGCTTGCGGCCTCGGTTGACGCGTGGTGGTTGATTGGACATGGGTGTCTCAGCTTCCCCACGCTGCCTCGGCAACTGCTTGACCTGACAAAAGGCTGGCGCAGGCAACACTTGTCTTCATTGCTTCTTCCTTGTCTCGCTCCAGATCCCTTTCTTGCTCCTCGCCCCTGCTACCTCCAGATCTGCTCCATTCTCATCCTGCACCCGCAATCCATGGCACCACGCAAAGTCAAGATTTCCTCAGCACCGGCTTGGTATGAGCCAGCCCTTGAGGCGCCCACCGTCACGGAGAAAACCCTTGCCTCCGTGCGCCTGCTGACGGCGGGCGAGAGCAATGAGTGGGGGGCGACTGAGCTCCAGCTTGCCTCCGACGTGCGGGAGCCCAAGGGACGCACCTTCTTCCCCTTCTTCTCGAGCGGTGTCGCCGTCGGGTTGGTTCCTCCCTTCTCTGATTTCTTTTATGAAGTCCTCGACCACTACGGTCTGCAGGCGTTGCATCTCCATCCCAGCTCTGTCCTCCTCCTGTCCATCTTCGCCTACTACTGTGAGGCGTACCTCGGCGTGATTCCGTCCGTGGCGTTGCTTCGCCATTTCTTCTTCCTTCGTGTCGGCGAGGTCACATCTCGGATCGCTAACCCGTCGCGTGCGGCAAGGCCAACTCGATCTCGAGCACCGGGAAGAGGGCCGACAACATCCGATCCAAATGGGTCATGATGGATGCCCAGCGTGCCGATCCACGCCTGGCGGTGCCGACAGAGGTGCCCCGGGCGAGGGGTGGCCCTAGGAGGAGCTTGTCGATGAGCGGGCATCATCAGTGTTGGGGCAGATGATGACCGACCTGAAGTCGGGCAACGCGAGGGCGGCCAAGATAACGGGGCCGATGCCCCTGAGGGAGTTCTTGATGCTGCGGGTTGCCCCACTCCAGGCGCGCGCACGTCCCCTCTGGGAGCTTGAAGAAGAAGAGAACAAGACCCGCCTGAGGCCAGAGGACCTGCCTGGCGATGAATTGGACGCCGTCTTGTGCCTCATAGTCGGGGACAACCAGGACTACCCGCCTAGCGCCTTCGTTCCCCTGTTCCAACGCAGGGACTGGGAGGAATTCGCCGCCTCCAGGGCGACTTTTGATGCGTGCGGGCTGGTGCCGCTGGCGCTTCCGGGAGCTCCTACGGCGCAGAAACCGGTGGAGGTGTCTTCTGGCGAGTCCCGCAGAGAGGGGGAAGAGGAGGTGGACTCAGAGAAGACCCTGGAAGAGGTGGGGGAGACTTCCCCTCTGAGCAAGCCGAGATTCTCTGCGCCCTTCTGACGATGCCGAGGTCGACGCCCTCCCAGGGGAGAGGGAGCCGCCCCTCATCCCGACGAGGGGCAGGTCGTCGCTGGTGGCCCGCGGTGCCGCCTCCGCCCTGGCACCTCCTGGGGCTGGCTCCAGCTCAGCCTCTGCTCTGCCTGGCGCCGCCGGAGCCCGAATGCCTGCTCCTCAGGTCCCGAAGCTGTCAGGCTTCAAGCTTCCCAAGCGGTCAGTGGAATACATCGCAGTGGATCGGTAAGTGTCTTAAGCTTTGCCTTGTCCTTGTTTGTACTCGTCGTTTCCTGATACTCGCCCTTGGTTGATTAGGCCGACATCTTCGGCGAAGAAGAGGAAGGAAGATGCAGTGGCCATGCCTCCCGCGGAGAAAGGAGGAAACAGCGCCCGCATTGTCGGATTTCGGGTTCCGGCAGACCCTTGAGTTTCGAACATTGGGGTGCGCGTGGAGACCTTTCCCCTACCAGTTCGCGTGCGTTGATGAGTTGCGAGGGATCTAAACTATGATCCATGAACAACACGAGAGACGCAAGGTTTATACTAGTTCGGGCCACCGTTGTGATATAATACCCTACTCTAGTTTGTGGTGTGGTGGATTGCCTCAGGGGCTGATGATGAACAATACAAGGGGAGAACAGCCTCGCGAGGGGCTGTTCTTGAGCTGGTACGATGAACTGCTTGGGTGAGTTCAGCCGCCTCTCTCTCTCTTTCTAGGGGGTTTGCCCTGTTTTCTATCTGTCCCTCTTCTTTGTGGTGGCTGGCCATATTTATAGAGGGAGGCCCTGGGCCTCTTCCCAAATAATGAGCGGGAAGGGCACCAACAGTTGGCCATTTTGAAGGGGAACATCTAGTACACTTATCCTGACTAAAGTTGGTCTTCGGCTGCCAAAGGCTCGGCGGTGACGCCGTCTGGGCTCCACGATGACCTCCATCCTGCCGTTTGCTGGTCTTGGTCTTGTTGCACCAAAGCGGCAACCTTTACTGATGCCTTGGCACATGCACGCCTCCTTTGCACCAAAGGGAAATGAGGACCTTCTTGCAGGTGGCGCCCCCTGGCGCCCGCTGGCCTTGATCGTCACGGCTTGCGTCATGGGGCACCCTCGCGAGGTACCCGCCTTGATCTCTCCGCCTCCTCGCGAGCATGCACAGCGAGGCTGCTCTGAGGTAGGTTCTGTCGTCCGCCCCTCGAGGTTGGCCCCTCGCGAGGTCTTGAGCTTGGTGATGAAGCTAGGCTGTCTTTGGGCCCCACTTGAGCCACGCCACGGGATGCAGGCAGGCAAGTCAGGGACCCCGTTCCCGAGCGCCGGCAGTAGCCCGGGCCCAAAGCGCGCCGGACAGCTTAGCGAGAGAAGCGAAGGGCAAGTCGAGCGCTGCGGGCCCCAACAGCCCTCTGACCTTGGGCGCCGCATGGCGATTGATTGGTCGTGGGCGTCTCCACTTCCCCATGATGCCTCGGCAACCGCATGACTTGACAAGTCCCTGCATGCAGAAATGGGTCATGATTACCTGCAATCGTGGAGGCCGACGGTTGGGCTCCTCCGGCTATAAGTACGGAATGGCGCGAGCCCTTCCGGTCCATCTTTTCTTGCTTATCCTTCTTCTCCATGGCTCCGTCGAAGATGTTCTCAGCCGCGGAGAAGGGGAAGGCCCACCAGGTAGAGCCTAACTCTCCCCCAACCAAGCGCGGTCGAGGCCGTCCTCGCAAGCTTCCTGTGGCTCCCACAACGGCTTCCCATGGCCCTGGGGGCGATCTCTTGTGCGGCGACGGGCGCCAGGTTGTCGATGGGGGGCGCGCTGCGACCGCGCGGCCTCCTAGGCCGCGCTTCCACTTGGCAGAGGTGCTGCCGGAGTTTGTCGTGTGGTCGGTGGAGCCGACCAGCACCTGGCTCCAGCTTCCCTGCTTCCTTTTGGGTGAACTCCCGGCCGGCGCCCTGGGCAGCCTCTGGCTTCAGGAGGACGGTTGCTGCAGCCGGGCCTCCTGGGCTTCGCTGGAGGTCTCCGCCGCCGGGAGCGTGGCCCTGACCTGCGGTTGGCAGACGTTTGCCCGCGCGCGTGGCCTAAGCCGGCGGTGCACCCTGCACTTCAAGTTCGACGGCGATGCCACCCTCTACGTGTGGGTGTTTGGGGAAGATGGTCGCCGCGCCGGGTGCTGCCCCGAGGACGAGAACTGTGGCCACGGACCCAGCCCCGGTGATCATCGGGATGAAGACGACAGCGCGCGCGTGGTTGGCGGCGCTCGGGGTTCATCGAGCTTCGGCGACTCTCCTTCGGACAGCAGCTCTTCCAGCGGTGGCCGCGACCAGCCTCCGCACCGCCGCGCCCACCTGGAGGGAGGTAGCGGATCTGCCCGCCGTCGCGCCCCGATGAAGCGCGAGAGGGAGTCCGCCTGAGCTCAAGAGGCAGTACGAGGCTTCGCCACGAGTTGATGCCAAGCGAGTCGTGCTTATTTTGTTCTTCTCCTTTTCCTGCGCAAAGAGACAGTAGTGTAGGGCCCCGCGGGAGCGTGCTTGAACCGTTGCTGTCAATTATCGTACTGTTTCCGCTATTTCTGTATTGTGCTTTTGTGCCACATGCCCGCGCGTTGAAATTACTTAGCTCGGGGGGGGGGGTCCTGTCGTGGTCTTCGCCTCCCGAGGTCGAGGCCTTGTCGAACGCTTCATGTCCTGCAAGGATTAGTCAGGAGGGGTAGCTTCCGGCCTCGGTTGTGGGGGCGACCGACCCAGGTCCTGTGTTTGCGTCGCGGTGCCTGTGGGGCACGGACTGGAGGGGTGCTTCGTAGCAAACCCGGTTAGGGAAGCCTCAAACAGTAGGAGCAGAAAACACTCGCGAGGATGCCTGCGTTGCTCCCTCGCGAGACTCGCGCGAGAGAAATCAAGGTAGGAGAGCAAAGAAGGCAAAGAGTCGCAAGCCCAAGACGGCAACACTTTCAATAAAACTTCAAATGAGAATGAACAAGCCAACTGCAGAAAGCAAATGAAAAAAGCCACATCCGGCACCTAATCTAGTCTTTGACGTCTTCTCACCAGTGCGGAGCTAAGTGCTGCCACTAGGCGTGGGAGGGAGCCCCAGGGCCTGAGGCCGGCGCTCATGGGACTCCGGGGTGTGTATAACCCCAACTCATTATTACGTGAGAGTGTCACGGGCGTCGAGCTTCACAGGCATTGACCTTCTTCACAGGCTCCGGGCCTTTCTTGGGGAAATGAACTTCACAGGCGTTGGCCTTCTTCACAGGCTCCGGGCCTTCCTCAGAAAAATAAGCTTCACAGGCGTTTGCCTTCTTCACAGGCTCTGGGCCTTTCCCAGAAAAATAAGCTTCACAGGCGTTTGGCTTCTTCACAGGCTCTGGGCCTTTCCCAGAAAAATAAGCTTCACAGCCGTTTGCCTTCTTCACAGGCTCTGCGCCTTTTTTTTTCCTTTTTCAGGGGTAGAACTTCCGGAGATGCTGGATGTTCCACGCGTTCGGGATGGGAACCCCTTCTTGAGTCTCCAAGCGTGCAGAGCCGGGCCTGGAAACATGAAAAACTTTGAACGGGCCCTCCCACATGGGGGAGAGCTTATGCAACCCCTCCCTGGAGAGGACCCGTCTGAGCACGAGGTCTCCTACCTCCAGAGTCCTGGGGCGGATGTTGCGGCAGTGGTATCGCCGCAGCGCCTGTTGATACGTTGCCGCTCGCAGTGCGGCCTCTCGATGATGTTCCTCTCCCAGCACGAGATTCGTCCCCCGCATGGCGTCCTGCTGCACCTCGTCGAATGCCAGGACCCGTGCGGAGCGACGCCTGACCTCGTGGGGGAGAAAAGCTTCTGCTCTATAGACGAGGAAGAAAGGGGTCTCGCTAGTCGACTTGGCCACGGTCGTGCGGATGGACCACAACACTGACTGGAGCTCGTCGTGCCAGCCCCTGCCGCAGGCCTCCAGCTTCTTCTTGAAGGTCCTGGTCTTGAGGCCCTTAAGGACCTCCGCGTTGGCTCGCTCGGCCTGGCCGTTTCTCCGAGGGTGGGCCACCGAGGCGTAGCATATATGCGTTCCAAGGTTAGCACAGTATGTTTTGAAGAGATTACTGGTGAACTACCAACCGTTGTCGGTGATGATGCGGTTCGGCACCCCAAACCGGCTTACGAGGCCCTTGATGAACTTGACCGCTGAGCCTGCTGGGATGGTGCGGACAGCTTCCACCTCAGTCCGCTTGGTGAATTTGTCCATGGCGATGTAGAGGTAGTGATAGCCCCCTGGCGCCCGAGGGAACGGGCCCAGAATGTCCAGCCCCCAAACCGCGAATGGCCATGAGAGGGTATAGTTCTGAGACCTCCCTCGGTGAGGATCTGCTTGGCATGAAATTGGCAGGCCTCGCAAGCCTTTACCAGCTCATTGCGTCATTGGCCTTGTGGGCGAGTAGAACCCGCTGCGGAATGCCTTGCCAGCGAGGTTCATGACGATGGCGGTGCCCACAGTCTCCGCCGTGTATGTCTTCCAGCAATTCCTTCCCTTGCTCTCTGGGGATGCAGCATAGGGACACGTCATTCGGCCGCCTCCGGTAAAGCTCCCCGTCCCTGATACAGTAGGCCGTGGCTTGGCGCGCCACACGCTCCACCTCCTCCTCCTTCTCCGGCAGGGTCCCTTGTACCAAGTAGCTCTTGAGCTCTGTGATCCAGCACCCCTCCTGAGGTTCCAACACCAAGAGCAGGCGCGCCCCTGATGTCGGGCCGCAGGCCGGGGCTCCCGAGGCAGGCAGCTGGGGGAGCTCGTCCCGAGGCTGCGCCGCGGTGGATAGTGACGGTGCCGCTGAGGGTCTGAAGAGTCGCTCCTCGAAGATGCCAAGCTCCTGAGGCAGCCGCCTGGACCCTCTGTTGGCGATGTCGTCTGCCTCATGATTGGTGCCGCGTGGCACAGGCTGTAGCTCCAGTCCCCAGAACTATTTCTCCATCCTGCGAACCTCCGCGAGGTAGGCTTCCATGTGCTCGTCCTTCGGTTCGTATATCATGTTGCAGAAGTTGACGAGGAGCTGTGAATCGCCCTTGATGATGAGGCGCTTTACCCCCAAAGAGATTGCGGCCCTCAGGCCTGCTATCAGGCCTTCGTATTCTGCTATGTTGTTGAAGACCTTTTCCCCATGCTGGAAAAAGAGTTGCACGGCATAATAGAGCTTGTCCTGAGTAGGGGATACGAGCACTGCGCCGGCCCCTGTGCCATGTCGGGTGTAACGCCCCGGATTCGATGCGCCAGGTGTCCGCCATTTATTCGCCGTCTTTGCCATGTCATGTGCTTGCGTGTTGCACTTTGCCATGTCATCATCTGCATTTCATATCATGTCACCTTGTGCATTTCATTTTGCATACGTGTTCGTCTCTTGCATCCGAGCATTTTCCCCGTTGTCCGTTTTGCAATCCGGCACTCCTATGTCTCCGGCGCCCCTTTACCTCTTTTTCGTGTGCGGGTGTTAAGCGGTCTCGGAATGGACCGAGGTTTGTCAAGCGGCCTTGGTATAACACCGTGAACCGCTTTGTCAAGTTTCGTGCCATTTGGAGGTCGTTTGGTACTCAGCAGTTAGCAGGGTAACCGCAAAAGCCTCTTTGTTTGCAGCCCAACACCCTTCAAAGTGGCCCAAAACCCACCAAACTCCCTCCATGCTCTTCGCCGTTCGATCACGATCGCGTGGCTGGCTCGCGCTCCATTTGGACTCTCCTAACTCCCTCTATCTATAAATATGTGCAACCCTCTCCAAATTCGCGGATGAACCCTAGCTTTCTTCCACCTACGCTTGGCGGACACGTCCGGTCCGGCCGGACAAAATCCCGCCGCCGCTCCCCACCACTCGCGTCGCGCCACGTCACCGCCGCCGGCCCTTCTCTCTCCTCCTCCACCGCGCCAGCCACCGCGGCCCGCCGGGCCCAGGGCAACCAGTGAAAACCCTTGAAAACCCAGCCGGGGCCCGGCGCCAGCGCCCGTCCGGATCCCGTCGCGGCGCCCGCGAGCTTCGCCGCCGCTGCCAGCCTCGTCAGCCGCGCGGCGCCTGCCCGCGGCCGCCTCGCTGCCGGCGGCCCTGCGCCGCCGCTGCGCCTCGCCCGCCGCCCTCGGCGCCCTCGTTCCAGTCGCCGCCCGCTCCCTGCCGGCGAACTTCGCCGCCCGGCCTCGCCGTCACGGATCGGGCGCCATGCGGATCTGGCCGCCCCTCGCCCGGCCGACCTGCTCCGCCGCCGCCGCCCTTGCCGATCGAGGCGGGATCGGGAGGGCAACGGCAACAGCGCGCCGCCCTGCTGCCTCGCCCGCTCGTGGGCCGGCCTCGCCGACTGGCCCAGCCCGCATCCCCTCCGGCCCGCCAGGCGCCTCCCTGCAAACTGGGCCAGGCCCAGTGGTGAGCCTCCGCTATCCCGCGCCCATGCATCATTTTGCTATCCGACGCTCACATGTTTTTCCCTGAAATCGTCTAAGTCCCGAAATCTGCAGTAATTTTGTGGCATTTTCATTGCATCATATCTCTGTCATCGTTGCTCCGTTTCGTGCGTATAATATGTGAAAATGTTCGCCTCGAAGAGTAGATCATTTCATCTCATTGCTTCATTTTTATTTGAGCTCATCTTGATGCCCGAAATGCTGTTAGAAGAGTGCTATGTGATGTTAGTTTCTGATTTTTATCAGAAGATGCACTTTTGTCATTTTTGCCATGATTGATGTGTGCATCCTATGACCTTGAGTCCTTCATGTGTTTTGTAATATGCCATGCCATATTTCCAGGGGTGTATGCCATGTATTTTTGTGATCTATGTGGTGACTAGCACAAGCATGCAAACTAGGTGTCTTGTTGTTGCGGATTTCAGCCCTGTTTTGCTGATATTTTCATGCCATGTTAACTTGATGCTACAGAGAGATCCATGCATATTTTGAGATACTTCAGTAAGGATGTTTTGTAAAAAATGTTTTGCTCTATCCATCCATGCCCTTGTTTGCAATTATGGGGTGCCATAGCTTGAGTCAATCGGGCTCTACTTTTGCTATCAAATGTTTCCTGGCAGATTGTTTACATGTTATTCAATTTTGCCAAGGTTGTTGTAGTTGATCCATGTATGCTATGTTATTGTTTTTGCCATGTATGTCTTCTATGCCATGTCTTCTTGATGTATGTATGCTTAGTTTTCTATATAAGGCTCTGTGGTGAGTGCATTGAGCTTGTAAACATGCCTACTTGTTATCAGTTTTTGACATGCCATGTTGCTGAATCTGTTAACAAAACTTTCAATATTGACATGGGTGTTACTATATTTTCTGATCCTTTTTGGCTTATGGTCACTAAAGGACTTTTGTTATATGCTTTGAGTAGATTCATGCCATGCCTTTGTTTGCCATGATAAGTTCCTGTAACATGTTGTTTGATAGCTCTAAACATTGCAACCTGATGTTATTTTCTGCAAAGTCTGAAACTGTTATTATTTGCAATCTTGCCATGTCATTTTGAGCATGTTCTAGTTGTTTCTGGAGATAGCTCAGTGTTCATGTTTTGTAATGCTTTACCTGTACATCATGCCCATGCCTTTTGTTTTCTTGTTGAGGTCCTGTAGCATGTTGTTTTGATGCTTGCAATATGCCTAGTTGCTGTTTTGGACAGATTGTTGCTTTGACTTGTATAGAGTGTATGTGTTGAACCGTTGCTCCGTTTTGAGTGTGCTCTATATGAAACTTGCTTGATTTTGCACGTAGCTTCATATTATCATGTTGCATCCTTGTTTTGAGGTGGTTTGCTTGATGTTTGTATGCATTTTGCATCAATGCCATGTTTAACTTGTTTTGCTCATATCTTCTAGACCGTAGCTCCGAATCTAATGAACTTTATATGTAACTTGACTAGATTTGCGTGTAGATCATCGTGGTGCATATTAACTTGCTGTTTAACAACTTGAACATAAGGTTTATTCAGATCTGGACCAATTTCGAAATTTGCATATGAGGACTTACCGGAATTGTTCCATGTTGTCTTCCGGCCTCATTTAAACTTGCTTTGATGTGTTGATCTTGTTTGCATCATCCCTTTCCATGAGTAGCCTCATCTAGCTTTCGTCATGCATCATGTTTGTTGTGCATCTTGTCATGTTCATGTGTGGTGTGTTTACCTATGTTGTGTGCTTCTTCTTGTTAGTTCCCGTTTCGTTGCGATCGTGAGGATTCGTTCGTCTACGCTTGGTTCGGCTTCATCCGTTCGTCTTCTTCATGGACTCGTTCTTCTTCCTAGCGGGATTTCAGGCAAGATGACCGCTACCCTGGATCTCACTACTATCATTGCTATGCTAGTTGCTTCGTTCTATCGCTATGCTGCGCTTCCTATTACCTGTTTATCAAGCCATCCCAAATTGCCATGTCAGCCTCTAACCTTTTGTCACCCTTCCTAGCAAACCGTTGTTTGGCTATGTTACCGCTCTGCTCAGCCCTTCTTATAGCGTTGTTAGTTGCAGGTGAAGATGAAGTTTGTTCCTTGTTGGAACATGGAGATGTTGTTCCTTGTTGGAACATGTTTACTTGTTGGGATATCACAATATTCTTTTATTTAATTAATGCATCTATATACTTGGTAAAGGGTGGAAGGCTCGGCCTTATGCCTGGTGTTTTGTTCCACTCTTGCCGCCCTAGTTTCCGTCATATCGGTATTATGTTCCCGGATTTTGCGTCCCTAACGCGGTCGGGTGATTTATGGGACCCCTTGACAGTTCGCTTTGAATAAGACTTTTCAGCAAGGCCCAACATTGGTTTTACCATTTGCCTCACCTATGCCCTTTTTCCCTTGGGTTTCGGAGCCCAAGGGTCATCTTTATTTTAGCCCCGGGCGGTGCTCCTTCAGTGTTGGTCGAACCGAAGCAGACTGCGGGGCCACCACAGGGCAACTCGAGGGCTGGTTTTACTCGTAGGCTGACTTATCCGGTGTGCCACGAGACCGAGATGCGTGCGACTCCTATCAGGATTTGTCGGCACATCAGGCGGCTTTGCTGGTCTTGTTTTATTCTTGTCGAAATATCTTGTGGCAGGATTCGAGGCTGATCGGGTCTTCGGGAGAAGGAATATCATTCGTTGATCGCGAGAGCTTATCATGGGCTAAGTTGGGACACCCTGCAGGGTTTGAACTTTGAAAGCCGTGCCACGGTTATGTGGCAGATGGGAATTTGTTAATATCCGGTTGTAGTAAACTTGAAGCAAACTCTTCTAAAATACACCAACCGTGTGCGTAACGTGAGTGTCTCTTTTGGGGTTGATCGAGAGGAGAACACGGTTTCGGGTTATGTCGGCGTAAGTAGGAGTTCAGGATCACTTCTTGATCATTGCTAGTTGACGACCGTTCCTTTGTTTCTCTTCTCGCTCTCATTTGCGTAAGTTAGCCACCATATATGCTTAGTCGCTGCTGCAACCTCACCACTTTACCCTTCCTTTCCCATTAAGCTTTGCTAGTCTTGATACCCATGGTAATGGGATTGCTGAGTCCTCGTGGCTCACAGATTTACTACACCACCAGTTGCAGGTACAGGTTTGCGATGATCATGGCTTGAGGCGATGTTTGCTTGTTTGGAGTTCTCTTACGCTCCTTCTTGATCGGGGATAGGTTCGGTCGGCAGCCTGGGCTAGCAGAGGTGGATGTCGTTTGAGTTTCTGTTTATGTTTCATCCGTAGTCGGATGTTGATCTCTGTATATGATGTTGATGTATTCTTGTGGCATTTGTGCCTTATGTATGTATCCCCATCTATTATGTAATGTTGATGTAATGATATCCACCTTGCAAAAGCGTTTCAATATGCGGGTCTATCCTTGATGGGACCTTGAGTTCCTTTTGGATAGGGTCGCATATTAGGCGTGTTCAAGTTGGTATCGAGCCTCGACCGACCCTAGGAGCCCCTTGATTGATCGTCTAGTTTGGCGTTGTCGAGTCTAGAAGAAAACTGTTTTCGGAGTCTAGTTATATTGGAGAGTAGGAATTCTTTTTTACTCCTCTGCCCCTTCGTCGCTCTGGTGAGGAATCTTGACGTAGGTGTTTGGAATTACTCCTCTTCCCCTTCAATTTTTTTTTAGGTTCACGCTGTTGGTTTTTCCGATCGTTGTTCCTCTGCTCTTTTATCCGGTGCATCTCTCGTCAAGTCGACTCGAGCCTCTTCATCTTTGAGTTCAATCATCAGTTGTTTTTCTTTTCCCACCCGCCCTCCCTTCTTCTTCTCGGAACCGGAGTCTGTAATCGGGTATCCTTCCTACTCGAGTGAAGTTTTTCCTTTCTTTCCTCAATGATTTCAACCGGTGTTCCCTCTTCAAGATATTCGTCGTTTTCCCCTTCCAAGTTGTCTTTGTTTTCCCGCCCTCCCACCCTATTATTCCCGCAGTTCGAGTTTCTTCCGACCATCAATTTCTTTCATGTGGAGCCTCTTCAGTCTTCCCTCAATTATTTCAACCGGTGAATTCTCGTCTCGTTCGTCATTCTTCATCTCTTTTCTTTTCCGGTGGACTCAATTCAAGATTTTCGGGTTAATCATATTCTTTTCCTTCGAAGTGTTTTTCCTGCTCGTTCGACTCTCGCCAGTTTATCCTTCCGGAGTGTTCAAGACATCTCAGGAGACTCGTCTGTGTTTGAATTAATTCGAGGTTGTCACCTCATTCAAATATTTAATTGTTCCGGTGCATCATCTATCTGTTCAATAATCCTTTCCAACGGTGTTATCTCTTTAGTGGGCCCTAACCCACAGGTCTTTTCCCAGGATCTTACCTGACTCTTCTAATTTCCGCGGAGTTATTCTCAATTCTTTTCAAGTGTGACGTAAGAATGAATATCATCAGTCACTTGCCTTTTCCAAGATCGATTTCGAATCATTTCATTGTTAGCTCAACCTCCTTGCTTTTCATTCTCCCGGAGCGCCTCAACAATTTTGGTGGTGTTTTCTCGTCGACATTTGAAGACCGTCGTAGATTTTTCTCTTAAATCTTGTCCGTTCCCCCGGAGTTTCATGGTTCTAGCTCGATGTTATCCTATCTAATTGTTTTCAATCATGCAAATTCCTTTCATCAATCCGGAGTATTTCAGGAGTTGCTTTCTGTCTCAATCATCCGGAGGTCATCTTTTCGGAATATTTCTTCGTTCTAAGTTTTCAAATTCGTTCTCCAATTATTCCATATTCATGCCCCTTTGTTCGTCTCAATATTCTTCCGATGCTGCGTTCAAGCATTCGTTAATCAGTTCGCGATCTCTTCGATATCTTTTCTCTAATTTCCCTCAAATATCTTCGTGCTTGCTCTAATTCTTCCCGGTGATTCATTCTCGTTCTTCAGTCATTTCCAAATTCGTACGGTGTTCGTTCAAGATTATTTTCCTTGATTATCATTTTAATCCATTCGTTCTCTTCAATCCTACCGGTGATTCATGAAGACCTTCTCAAGTTTGCGATATGTCACTTCTCAATTCTTTTTCAAGAAGAATAAGTAGTATGCAAAATCCATTGCTTGTCATCAATTTAATTTGATGAAGGATAAGAATACAATAAATCTTATTCTTATTTCATCCAAGCTGATTAATCCTTTCCTTCGGAGTTTGTTCGTAATGAACAAATGTCAGTTCCAAGTGTTTCCCATCTTTTCTTATCCGGAGTTCAGTTTTTCCTCGGCCATCTCGTCGGAACCTCCATCTAAGTCACCGCAAGGCTCATCTTATTCTTTCTTCCTTCTTTCTATCTCACCATCCTTTTGTTACCGAAGTTCTTCACGGTGGCTCGTCATGATTTAATTCTTTCTTCAAGTGTTCATCAAGATTCTTGTTGGCGGAGTTCAAGTATCTTTTCTTCTCGCGTCTCGAAGCGCAAATAATTCTTCATTTTCTTCTGAAGTGGAGTTTTGCATTTCTCCGTTCTTCTCAGATATTTAATCATTTTCGTTTGTGGCCGGTTATCACCTCATAATTTTGAGATGTTTTTCCATAAGTCCACAACAATCTTATTCTTTCGTTGTTGATTTTCTCAACAATTTCAGTTCAAACCCTCCTTCTAAATTCTTTTCATTCCATTCTTCAACTCTTCCGGAGGCAATGCATTGTTCATCTCGTCAAGTGTCATTCCATCTTCTGAAGTTCGTGTTCTATTTCTTTCCTTGTTCAAACGGTGTGCTGCCTAAATCCTTTCAGTCTTATTCGTTTCTCTTCTCATTCTAACCACTTCGGTTAGAACGAGTGGTTTCATAGTCTATTAGATTTCGTGAGCTTTCGATTCTCGTCATTCTCGTCGTTCCTCTCTTCTTCTCGTGTGCTCTCGATTCTTTGCTTCTTCTCTTGAGTTTTGTTTCACCTCTTCCTTTTTCCCTTCCGTCTCGGACCTAAGATCTCGGGACGAGATCTCTTGTTAGTGGAGGAGTGTTGTAACGCCCCGGATTCGATGCGCCAGGTGTCCGCCAGTTATTCGCCGTCTTTGCCATGTCATGTGCTTGCGTGTTGCACTTTGCCATGTCATCATCTGCATTTCATATCATGTCACCTTGTGCATTTCATTTTGCATACGTGTTCGTATCTTGCATCCGAGCATTTTTTCCCCGTTGTCCGTTTTGCAATCCGGCACTCCTATGTCTCCCGGCGCCCCCTTTTACCTCTTTTCATGTGCGGGTGTTAAACGGTCTCGGAATGGACCGAGGTTTGTCAAGCGGCCTTGGTATAGCGCCGGTAGACCGCCTGCCAAGTTTCGTGCCATTTGGAGGTCATTTGGTACTCCAACGGTTAACCGGGTAACCGCAAAAGCCTCTTTTGTTTGCAGCCCAACACCCCTTCCAAAGTGGCCCAAAACCCACCAAACTCCCCTCCATGCTCTTCGCCGTTCGATCACGATCGCGTGGCCGAAAACCGCGCTCCATTTGGACTCTCCTAACTCCCTCTATCTATAAATATGTGCAACCCTCTCCAAATTCGCGGATGAACCCTAGCTTTCTTCCACCCCGCGCCACCGGACACGTCCGGTCCGGCTGGACAGAATCCCGCCGCCGCTCCCCACCACTCGCGTCGCATCACGTCACCGCCGCGGCCCTTCTCTCTCCTCCTCCACCGCGCCCAGCCAGCGCGCCCGCCCGGCAAGGGCAGCCAGCAGGCCCGCTTGAAACCCATCCGGGGCCCAGCCTTGGCGCCCGTCCGGATCCCCTTGTGGCGCCCGCGAGCTTCGCCGCCGCTGCCAGCCTCGTCGGCCGCGCGCGGCGCCTGCCCGCCGCCGCCTGCTGCCGCCCGGCGACCTGCTGCCGCCGCTGCGCCTCGCCCGCCGCCCTCCGGCGCCCTCGTTCCGGTCGCCGCCCGCTCCTGTCGAAGCCACTTCGCGCCCAGCCTCGCCGTCACGGATCCGGGCGCCATGCCGGATCTGGCCGCCCCGCCGTCGTCCGGCCGCCCCTCGCCCGGCACGACCTGCTCCGCCGCCGCCGCCCTTGCCCGATCCGGCGGGATCGGGAGGACGGCAACGACCGCGCGCGCTTTGCCTCGCCCGCTCGTGGGCGGCCTGCGCCGACCAGCCCAGCCCGCATCCCCTCCGGCCCGCCGAGCGCCTCCCCTGCAAACTAGGCCAGGCCAGTGGTGAGCCCCGCTATCCGCGCCCGTGCGTCATTTTGCTATCCGACGCTCACATGTTTTTCCCTGAAATCGTCTAAGTCCCGAAATCTGCAGTAATTTTGTGGCATTTTCATTGCATCATATCTCTGTCATCGTTGCTCCGTTTCATGCGTATAATATGTAAAAATGTTCGTCTCGAAGAGTAGATCATTTCATCTCATTGCCTTATTTTTATTTGAGCTCATCTTGACGCCCGAAATGCTGTTAGAAGAGTGCTATGTGATGTTAGTTTCTGATTTTTATCTTAAGATGCACTTTTGTCATTTTTGCCATGATTGATGTGTGCATCCTATGACCTTGAGTCCTTCATGTGTTTTGTAATATGCCATGCCATCTTTCCAGGGGTGTATGCCATGTATTTTTGTGATCTATGTGGTGACTAGCACAAGCATGCAAACTAGGTGTCTTGTTGTTGCTGATTTCAGCCCTGTTTTGCTGATATTTTCATGCCATGTTAACTTGATGCTACAGAGAGATCCATGCATATTTTGAGATACTTCATTAAGGATGTTTTGTAAAAAATGTTTTGCTCTATCCATCCATGCCCTTGTTTGAAATTATGGGGTGCCATAGCTTGAGTCAATCGGGCTCTACTTTTGCTATCAAATGTTTCCTGGCAGATTGTTTACATGTTATTCAATTTTGCCAAGGTTGTTGTAGTTGATCCATGTATGCTATGTTATTGTTTTTGCCATGTATGTCTTCTATGCCCTGTCTTCTTGATGTATGTATGCTTAGTTTTCCATATAAGGCTCTGTGGTGAGTGCATTGAGCTTGTAAACATGCCTACTTGTTATCAGTTTTTGACATGCCATGTTGCTGAATCTGTTAACAAAACTTTCAATATTGACATGGGTGTTACTATATTTTCTGATCCTTTTTGGCTTATGGTCACTAAAGGACTTTTGTTATATGCTTTGAGTAGATTCATGCCATGCCTTTGTTTGCCATGATAAGTTCCTGTAACATGTTGTTTGATAGCTCTAAACATTGCAACCTGATGTTATTTTCTGCAAAGTCTGAAACTGTTATTATTTGCAATCTTGCCATGTCATTTTGAGCATGTTCTAGTTGTTTCTGGAGATAGCTCAGTGTTCATGTTTTGTAATGCTTTACCTGTACATCATGCCCATGCCTTTTGTTTTCTTGTTGAGGTCCTGTAGCATGTTGTTTTGATGCTTGCAATATGCCTAGTTGCTCTTTTGGACAGATTGTTGCTTTGACTTGTATAGAGTGTATGTGTTGAACCGTTGCTCCGTTTTGAGTGTGCTCTATATGAAACTTGCTTGATTTTGCATGTAGTTTCATATTATCATGTTGCATCCTTGTTTTGAGGTGTTTGCTTGATGTTTGTATGCATTTTGCATCAATGCCATGTTTAACTTGTTTTGCTCATATCTTCTAGACCGTAGCTCCGAATCTAATGAACTTTATATGTAACTTGACTAGATTTGCGTGTAGATCATCGTGGTGCATCTTAACTTGCTGTTTAACAACTTGAACATAAGGTTTATTCAGATCTGGACCAATTTCGAAATTTGCATATGAGGACTTACCGGAATTGTTCCATGTTGTCTTCCGGCCTCATTTAAACTTGCTTTGATGTGTTGGTCTTGTTTGCATCATCCCTTGCCATGAATAGCCTCATCTAGCTTTCGTCATGCATCATGTTTGTTGTGCATCTTGTCATGTTCATGTGTGGTGTGTTTACCTATGTTGTGTGCTTCTTCTTGTTAGTTCCCGTTTCGTTGCGATCGTGAGGATTCGTTCGTCTACGCTTGGTTCGGCTTCATCCGTTCGTCTTCTTCATGGACTTGTTCTTCTTCCTAGCGGGATTTCAGGCAAGATGACCGCTACCCTGGATCTCACTACTATCATTGCTATGCTAGTTGCTTCGTTCTATCGCTATGCTGCGCTTCCTATTACCTGTTTATCAAGCCATCCCAAATTGCCATGTCAGCCTCTAACCTTTTGTCACCCTTCCTAGCAAACCGTTGTTTGGCTATGTTACCGCTCTGCTCAGCCCTTCTTATAGCGTTGTTAGTTGCAGGTGAAGATGAAGTTTGTTCCTTGTTGGAACATGGAGATGTTGTTCCTTGTTGGAACATGTTTACTTGTTGGGATATCACAATATTCTTTTATTTAATTAATGCATCTATATACTTGGTAAAGGGTGGAAGGCTCGGCCTTATGCCTGGTGTTTTGTTCCACTCTTGCCGCCCTAGTTTCCGTCATATCGGTATTATGTTCCCGGATTTTTGCGTCCCTAACGCGGTCGGGTGATTTATGGGACCCCCTTGACAGTTCGCTTTGAATAAGACTTTTCCAGCAAGGCCCAACATTGGTTTTACCATTTGCCTCACCTATGCCCTTTTTCCCTTGGGTTTCGGAGCCCGAGGGTCATCTTTATTTAGCCCCCCGGGCGGTGCTCCTTCAAGTGTTGGTCCGAACCGAAGCAGACTCATGGGGCCACCACGGGCAACTCGAGGGCTGGTTTTACTCGTAGGCTGACTTATCCGGTGTGCCACGAGAACGAGTGCGTCGACTCCTATCGATTTGTCGGCACATCCGGGCGGCTTTGCTGGTCTTGTTTTATTCTTTGTCGAAATGTCTTGTAGCAGGATTCGAAGCTGATCGGGTCTTCCGGGAGAAGGAATATCCTTCGTTGATCGCGAGAGCTTATCATGGGCTAAGTTGGGACACCCCTGCAGGGTTTGAACTTTCGAAAGCCGTGCCCGCGGTTATGTGGCAGATGGGAATTTGTTAATATCCGGTTGTAGTAAACTTGAAACAAACTCTTCTAAAATACACCAACCGTGTGCGTAACCGTGAGTGTCTCTTTTCGGGGTTGATCGAGAGGAGAACACGGTTTCTGGGTTATGTCTGACGTAAGTAGGAGTTCAGGATCACTTCTTGATCATTGCTAGTTGACGACCGTTCCTTTGTTTCTCTTCTCGCTCTCATTTGCGTAAGTTAGGCACCATATATGCTTAGTCGCTGCTGCAACCTCACCACTTTACCCCTTCCTTTCCCATTAAGCTTTGCTAGTCTTGATACCCATGGTAATGGGATTCTTTGAGTCCTCGTGGCTCACGATTTACTACACCACCGATTGTGTACAGGTTTGCGATGATCATGGCGAGAGTGATGTTTGCTTGTTTGGAGTTCTCTTCGCTCCTTCTTGATCAAGGGATAGGTTCGTGTCGGCCTTTGGGCTAGCGAGGTGGATGTCGTTTGAGTTTCTGTTTATGTTTCATCCGTAGTCGGATGTTGATCTCTGTATATGATGTTGATGTATTCTTGTGGCATTTGTGCCTTATGTATGTATCCCCATCTATTATGTAATGTTGATGTAATGATATCCACCTTGCAAAAGCGTTTCAATATGCGGGTCTATCCTTGGTGGGACCTTCGAGTTCCTTTTGGATAGGGTCGCATATTGGGCGTGACATCGGGAGAATGCCCCATCGAAGTACATGACCCAGCCGTCCGGTGCTTCGCTCCTCGGAGAAAGCGACCGGTCTTCGCCTGCTTCGAGGCCAGGTGCCTCCGTCCATTCTGCCATGAAATCTGCCAATGCGCCCCCCTTGATGACTCTGGTTGTGCTGAACTCCAGCTGAAATGCTTGCAGTTCGATGTTAAACTCGGCGACTCTTCCATCTGAGTTGGGGCTCCCGAGCACCCTCTCCAGAGGGTATGCTGAGACGACCTTGATGGGATGACCCTGGAAGTAGTGCCGCAGTTTGCGTGAGGCTACCAATAGCGCGAGGAGGAGCTTTTGGGGCATGGGGTACCGCGCCCTCGCGTCCCGCAGCACCTGGCGGCAAGTACACGGATGCTCGGCGAGTAGGAGTCTTGACGAGTCGCGCCCTCGGAGGGTCTCGATGCTTCCAGGCGATGGAGCCCCGGCGCTGGCCGCTGGCGCGCCTCTTGACTCTAGGGGCATCTTCCTGGTGAGGCTGGTCTCCGTCTGCCGGGGTCGTGACCTTCGCGAGGTCTTCTTGGTCTTGTGCCACCGCGACCGGGGCTGTAGCCGGGCGTGGCGTAGCCTTGATCTGGCGCTCCTCCCGAACCGCCACTAGGGCTGCGCTGGCGGAGTAGGGTGTGGCGGCGAGGTAGAGCACCAGGGGCTCAAGTGGGCGTGGCGCGACCATCACAGGAGGGCTGGTAAGGTACCTCTTGAGCTCTTGAAATGCCCTGTCGGCCTCTTCAGTCCATTCAAAGGGGCCATTTTCTTCTTCATCAGCTTGAAGAATGGCAGTGCTTGTTCTCCCAGCTTGGAGATGAAACGTCCTAGCGCGGTCACGCGCCCGGTGAGTTTCTGCATTTCTCTGAGGGTCTTTGGCGGGCTCATATCTTCGACTGCCTTGACCTTTTCCGGGTTGGCATCAATGCCCCTATCGGACACGAGGAAACCCAGGAGCTTGCCCGAGGGGACTCCAAATACACATTTCTCCGGGTTGAGCCGCAGGTCAACTTTTTGAGGCTCGTGAAGGTTTCTTCCAAGTCCTGTATCAGGGTTCTTGCCTCCCGAGACTTCACCACGATGTCGTCAACGTATGCCTCAGCATTCCTCCCGAGCTGTCGGCCCAAGGCGATGTGCATCAGCCGCTGAAAGGTCGCGCCTGCATTGCGCAACCCAAACGGCATGCAGGTATAGCAGTACACTCCGCACGGGGTCAGGAAAGCCGTTTTTTCCACGTCTTCTACCGCCATCTTGATCTGGTGATAGCCTGAGAAGGCATCCAGGAAGCATAGCAGGTCGCACTCGGCGGTGGAATCGACGATCTGGTCAATGCGAGGAAGCGGAAATGGATCCTGTGGGCAGGCCTTGTTGAGGTTGGTGAAGTCGACACACATACGCTCCTTTCCTCCTTTCTTTGGCACGACAACTGGGTTGGCCAGCCAATCCGGGTAGCAGACCTCGCGAATAACCCCTGCTGCCTCCAGCGTGCGGGTCTCTTGGACGATAAAAGATTGTTTCTCTGTGGACTGTCGCCTCGCCTTTTGCTTCACGGGGCGCACGTTGGGGCACACGTTGAGGTGATGCTCAATCACGCCCCTCGGGACCCCCGCCAGCTGATCAGGTCCCCATGCGAACACCTTCTTTTTTGCACGCAGGAACTTTACCAAGGCCTCCTCCTGCTCGGGTTCGAGGTTTGCACCTATGGTGAAGGTGGCGTCAGTGGACCCGTCCTCGCTGACTGGTACCTGCTTGGTTTCCGCCTTGTTTTGAGTGAATAGCTGCTTCTTCTTGGATGGCGCAGCCCCCTTGGGCTCGGGAGCGTCAACACCGGCGGGTCGTGCCGCTGCAGCCGCTTTGAAGACATGCATGAGCGCCTGTAGTGCCTCTCCAGTGTTTCCCGACACAGTAAGGACGCCGCTGCTCCCGGGCATCTTCATGAGGTTGTACGCCGGGTGAGTTGCTGCCATGAACTAAGCCAAGGCCGGGTAGCCGAGGATGGCATTGTAAGGGAGGCCGATGAGGGCGATGTCGAAGTCAATCAGCTCAGTGCGGAAGTTGTCGCGGGTGACGAAGGTCACCGGGAGGCGAATTCATCCCAATGAGGCAGTGGAGCCGACTTTGACTCCGGAAAAGGGTCTGCTGGGCTGGAGCCGCTCTGGTGGCACATGGAGGAGGCTGAAGGCCTCCACAGAGAGCATGTTGAGGCCGGCTCTGCCTTCGATGAGGGTCCTGGTGACTGCCACTTTGCAGATGGTGGGGGTGCACAGCATCAGGAGTGCACCTGACCCGACGGGGTTGGAAGGGTGATCGTCCGAGTTGAAGAGCAGGTCGGCCTCGGCGCCACCAGCCAGCGAGGCTCCACGGTGCTTGGAGGCGGTGGCGATCTGGCGGGTGAAACGACTTGCGTGGCGGCTTGAAGGTGGCGCCGATGAGCCGCCAGGAGAGTGGCGGCGGCGGCGCCCGGCCCAGTGAGGGCGGCGAAGGTTGCGCATTCCCCCAATAGGTGCTGCCCGTTCCCCACCGGGCGTTCTTGGCGTTAGCGGCGGCGCACGAGAACGGCGAAGCGTCCGCCGGCAGGAGCGATCTGGCGACTTCGGCGGCGCGAGCAGCCCGATGCTCGACACGAGCTCGGCGAGCGTCAGCCATGGACACGACGGAAGACTTCCCACGACCAGCAGAAGGAAGACTCCGGCGCACCCCTACCTGGCGCGCCAAATGTCGGATTTTGGGTTCCGGCAGACCCTTGAGGTTCGAACACTGGGGTGTGCGTGGAGATCTTTCCCCCACCAGTTTGTGTGCGTCGATGAGTTGCGAGGGATCTAAACTATGAAGCATGAACAACACGAGAGACGCAAGGTTTATAATAGTTCGGGTCACCGTTGTGGTGTAATACCCTACTCTAGTTTGTGGTGTGGTGGATTGCCTCAGGGGCTGATGATGAACAATACAAGGGCAGAACAGCCTCGCGAGGGGCTGTTCTTGAGCTGGTGCGATGAACTGCTTGGGTGAGTTCAGTCGCCTCTCTCTCTCTCTAGGGCGTTTGCCCTCTTTTCTGTCTGTCCCTCTTCTTTGTGGTGGCTAGCCCTATTTATAGAGGGAGGCCCTGGGCCTCTTCCCAAATAATGAGCGGGAAGGGCGCCAATAGTTGGCCATTTTGAAGGGGAACATCTAGTGCACTTATCGTGACTAAAGTTGGTCTTCGGCTGCCAAAGGCTCAGATGGTGACGCCGTCCTGGGCTCCACGATGACCTCCATCCTGCCGTTCTGCTGGTCTTGGTCTTGTTGCACCGAAGCGGCAACCTTTGCCTGATGCCTTGGCACTGCACGCCTCCTTTGCACCAAAGGGAAATGGGGACAACTGGCGGGCTGGCGCCCACTTTAGCCTTGATCGTCACGGCTTGCATCATGGGGCACCCTCGCGTGGTACCCCGCCTTGATCTCTCCGCCTCCTCGCGAGCCTGCCTGACGAGGCTGCTCCTGAGGTAGGTTCGTGTCGTCCGCCCCGCGAGGCTTGGCCCCTCGCGAGGGTCTTGAGCTTGAGGTGATGAAGCTGGGCGTGGCTGGGCCCCCACTTGAGCCCTCCGAGCCACAGGCGAGCAAGTCCCAGGGACCCCGTTCCCGAGCCAATACACATCTCCCCAGCCCGATCATCCTCGCGAGGCCAAGAGGAGCATCGTCGCATGTAATCAGCCCCCATGGCCCTGCTGGCTCCAGAGGTGCCGGTACTTGGCGCGGCTGACGAGGTCCCAGCTGCTCCAGAACACGCGATCCCTCAAGCCCTGGTGATGATGTCGCCTCCTCCCGCTGCTGCACCTCCACTCCCAGGTTCTTCTACCGTTGTTGCCCTGGAGTGTGCTTTTTCGGAGATGACTCGGCTCCAGGCAGATCTCCTGAGCACGCACCCACGTCTTGTGGCCGGGCGCCTAGAGCTGGCCTCGGGCTGGCTCCATTCCAACTTGGCTGTTCGCGCGGCGCTGGGCCAGGCCGCTGCGGCTTCCGAGAAGGAGAAGCAGAGTGCCACCAATGCCGCAGCCGATCGTGAGATGGCGCTGAAAGACGCCGAGGCCGCCCATGACCACTGTCGGGCGCTTGAGGACGATTTGCAGAGCCTGCGCGACAAGCACGCCAAAGAAGTACGTTGCCGCCAAGCGAAGGAGGTAGAGTTGAAGGCCCGGGAGGAAGCCGTCAAGAACCGTGATGCTGAGATGGCGGAGCTGGGGAAGAAGCAGGCCGTTGAGCACAACCGGTTGGAAGAGTTGGAGCAGAAGATGGGGACGAGGGAGGCCGATCTTGATGCCAAGGCGCGAGTCCTGGCCGAAGACCGCGTGGCCTTCACCGATCTCGAGAAGAGATCTCGCAAGGCGCTGAAGATGCTTTACGAGCATGGCCTGGAGAAGCCTCTGGACACCGACGAGGACGGCCCTGCCCAGCTGCTTCCTCTCATAGTGAAGGCGCTTGAGGAGGTCGTTGATGCTCTCGGTCCCATGGCGGAGGCAGAAGCTCGTGTCCTGTCTTCAGCCGCGCTGACTTACGTCTTTAGCCACCTGCACCTTCGCGACCCCAACGCTTGCCTTGATGAGCTGCTGGAGCCTATAGTTGAAGATAAATGCGAGGCGGCCGCCGCAGCCGTGCTAGGTCAGGTGGGGGCCTTGCTGAGGAAGTTTCCTGGCTTTGTCTCTGCTTCTTTGTCCGGCGATGTCGTCGACCTTGCAGCTGGTGGTGAAGGTGAAGACAAAATTGCTCACGGGGGAGCACCTTCCGCGGGCGACGGCGACGTCTAGAGGTGACCCGCGCCCATTCTTCCCGTTCCGTTCCTGCGACATGTATCAGGCCTCGTGGAGGCGTTTAGACTTTTCATTTGGTATTGTGAGGACAATATGCTTGTAATATTTGCTTCGAGATTTTGTGATTTCCTTTCTATTTGCTTTGCGTTCTACGTCGGCAGAGCCCGGCCCCACGCATACCTCAACCGCCATTGGGCCGACTAGAGACCAGGACGGACCAAGGAGTGACGGGCTATGTGACCAGTTAGGCTCCTTAATCGCGATGCTCAGGAGTGCCCCTTGACGCGCAAACAGCTTACAGGGAGAGTTCGCGAGGGTAGACTAATGTTCTACGTCGGCAGAGCCCGGCCCCGCGCATACCTCAACCGCCATTGGGCCGACCGAAGACTAGGACGGACCAAAGAGTGAGGGGCTACGTGACTTGTTAGGCTCCTGAGTCGCTATGCTCAGCAGTCCTCCTTGACGTTCAAACAATTTCCATACCTTCCCTCGCCGAGGCCTCGGGAGGGGCGCGCGACGCCCAGTTCCGGGGGACCTGGTTGGGTGACGTGCGCTTGGGCGTGACCCGAGCGCAGCCCCCGTGCCCAGCCCCCTCATGCGGCTCTCTCGAGCGGAGGTGTTGTGGTGAGGCTGGGCACTGAGCTCTGGGCTCCTTGAGTTTGGTACGACCGTGGGACCGCCGTCAGTTGTTTATCACCAGCGCGGAGCATAGTGCTTCCGCTTGTGCACGGGCATAGCCGCTCCTCGGCAGTGTCGATAACCAGCACGGAGCATGGCGCTTCCACTTGGGCGTGGGATGGGGGGCCCCTCCGGGAGGAGCCCCGGGGTGTGTACAGCCCATACGACATGTGGCTTGCAGCAGGGCTGCGAGGTGTATCTGGGCACTTTCGTGAGCCAGCGGGACTCACGAGCCATACCTCAAGCGGGGTTGCGCTGGTCTTGAGTCTTAGTGATTGTATGTCCTGCAAAGGCGGTTAGATGCAAGCACTCGTCCTCGGTCCCGTCCCTCGGCGAGCTCAGCCGCCGCTGGTATGCCAGGTCACGATGCCGTGGTCAAGGCCAGGGGGTGAGGGCTAGAGAGCTAGTAATAGCTCCTGAGTCGCGATGCTCATGAGCCCCCCTTTTAACGTGCAAGCGAATTGCATAGGATGAACAGACCCGTGGCGGGCGGCAATCGAGCGGGCGATAGCCGTTGGCAGGTTAAGCATGGGGAGCTGATCAGCTTAAGTAAATGCAGGAAGATATATGCCACTGGGTCCGGCCCGAGCGGCTTGGGGATGATGCAGCCCGAGGGGTGCCCCCAGCAAGGTAAGCTAAAGACATAAGCAAAAGGGATACATGCCATAGGGACGGACCCATGCGGCCTGGGAACAATGCAGCCCAAGGGGCGCTCCCAGCTAAACGAGCTTGGAAGATGTCACCTGGTTCTGTAGACGAAGTAGAGTTGGTACAGCTGAAGGCGTGCGCCGAAGAAATGACTCCTCATGAGGCACCGGGACCCTGAGCCTCAGGAGGCTCTGGGGGCTCGGGAGGTTCCCTGAAGACCGTCTCCATCTCCTCCAGGGCGGTGTGGTACCTGGCCTTCTAAGCCGCCAGGACACGCCGCAGGTCGCGTTGATAGGCTGACGCCACGCTCCATAAGCGAAAAGCATGCGAACATAGCTGTGTGGTGGGCCCTCGCTTGGCGCCCACCTGCTGATGATGAGAAGCGCTCTGAGATGTGGCCTGTTGAGCCCGGGGCGTCGATCACGGAACCGCAGCCCAGCATCCTCGCCGGGATCACGGAGCTGCGCTGGCCTTGGTGTCGCCGCGCATGGCCTGCATCTTGCAGTTCTGAGTGGTCTTGGTGATGAACTCTGAGTGGTGGGCACTCCTTTCCCTGTGCTCTCCTGAGGGTCACGTGCCGCGAAGCACGCCTCCAAGTGGTGCCCAAGTGCCTCCCTCGTGAGGAGGGCACCGGGCGCGCTTTCCTATGCGATGGAGGGAGGCGCCCCTGGGATAGGTGTAGATCCTGATGAGGCTCCTGCTGCGTTGCCATCCTCCTGAGGTCCTGCACGGCGCGACTGCTTCTTCTTGGGGATGGCCTCCCAAGGGCCCTCGCTTCTGCTGTCGGGGTCGTCGATTGCTATGGCTTGAAAGGCGCGCTCGAGGGAGCACACCGCATCCCTCTCCTCACACGAGACCATGATGATTCCTCCGCTTCCCTACATCTTGAGAATGTTGTAGCCGTGATGAGTGACCGCCATGAACTTGGCCAGGGGCTGGATACCCAAGGATGGCGTTGTACGGCAGGCGGATGTGTGCGACGTCGAAGTTGATGAGCTCGGTGCGGTAGTTCTTGCGCTGCCCGAAGGTGACAGGCAGGCGGACCTGCCCTATCGGTGTGGTGGAACCGTCGGTCACTCCTGAGAAAGGCTTGGTGGGCTGGAGCTGTTCATATGGCACTTGGAGGTTGTCGAGCGTGTCGGCGGACGGGGACGTTGAGCCTGCGCCGCCGTCGATGAGGTCTTGGTGACCTGCACATTCTTGATGGTGGGGAACACAGCATAGGGAGGCGCCAGCGAGTGGCTACGCGCTTGAGCTGATCCGCCCGAGTTGAAAGTGATGGCGCATTGGGACCACTTGGCGGGCGTGTGGCCTCGAGCTTGGGGAACCTTGCGTTCACCTCGCGAGCGAACTGTTTGAAGATGCACTGAGAGGCTGGGGCCTGGGCACCGCCCAAGATGCAGGCGATTGCATGCGGCTCTTGGAAGCCCCCAGCCCCCTCGTACTGGTGGTGGTGGTCGTTCCTTCTTGGTGGCGGCAGCGGGGGAAGACCGGTGCCCTGGGGGCGATCCTTACGAGGCGGGTCCCTCCAGGCGCCCTCGCGAGGTTGGTCGGGCCAGCAGTCCTCACGAGGCCGGTCGTGCCACTCGTGGCGCGGGCCACCGTCGTCCCAGCGTCCGCCTCCTTGTCCTCCACCATGACCTTAGCCACGGTCGTTGTGCTCGGGGTGTCGACCGTAGTGTCCTTCCCATATGGCTCTGAGCTCTTGGCAGTCGCTGGTGTTGTGGGTGTTCAGGTTGTGGAAGGCGCAGAACGGTCGACCGTTCTTGGATGACTCGGGCTGATCTCTTCCCCGCTTGGTGTCGGGCTCCGCTGCGAGCACCACCGCCTCCTTGCACTTCACATCCTTGGCCTTGGCCTTCTTCTCCTCCACTCCAGCGGCTGGCAGCTCGAAGAGAGAAAGGTGCCCCTCCTCAGCTCTTGCGCACTTGGTCGCCAGGTTGAACAACTCCTGAGAGGTGCAGAGCTCCTCTTGGATGGCGAGCTCTTCCTTCATCTTGACGTCACGGACGCCGTCAGAGAACGCGGAGATGATGGGTTTGTCCGTGACTTTGGGGATCTTGAGGCGGGTGTTGTTGAAGCGCCGGATGTACTTCTGGAGGGTCTCTCCTGGTTGCTGCTTGATGCGGCGCAGGTCACCATGGCGGCCGAGGCGATCGCGATTGCCACGAAGTTGGCGGCAAGCGGTCGCGCATCTCGTCGAGGAGGAGATCGGCCGTGCTGCAGGTTCGAGGCAGGGCGGGCTCCATCCTTGAGAGCCATGGGAAACCAGTTCACCATGACTTTTTCGTCGCCGTTGGCCGCTTTGATGCTCAGCTCATAGAGCTTTAGGAACTCCACGGGGCCGGCGGTGCCGTCGTGGCGAGGAGGCAGGTCCGGCTTGAACTTGCCTGGACAAGCGACGCTACGCAGCTCAGGGTGAAGGCGCGGCAGCCGACCGTGGTTGCCGGGGCCCGCTTCAGAGGTGGAGCTTGGTCTTGATGAGGTCTGTGCTGCACCGCTGCGGGCGGTGCGCGGTCTTGACGAGGTGGCGCGTGGAGCGCAGGTGCAGCTTCTCGTGGCCACAGGGTTTCTTGGCAGCTTCTCTCTTCGCGCGCGGGCACTAGGCGCGGCGGGTCACGCCGCGGGGCCGCGCACCTTGGTGCCAAGGCGCCGTCTTGGGGCAGAGGTGGTGGAGGCACGCCATGAGCCTCGTCCCCCGTGGCTGGTTGAGGGGGAGGTAGAGAGAGGGACGGCACCGGGGAGCCCATTGCGGAGCGGACGAGCTCGGCGACGCGGTCGAGCCACTCCTCATAGAGGTCGTCGGCAGGCGGTAGCGCAGGAGTTAGATTCGCCCGCGAGGAGCGCGCCCGATGCCTCCATGGGGCGGGGCGCGTGAGGCGAAGAACCGGCAGGTCGATGATGGAGTAGCGGTGCGGCCGTCTGCCCGCCGAAGGATGCAGCGAGGCGCTTTGCTGCTCGTTCCCGCCGGGCGGTGGCAGCGTTGGCGGCGGGAGGCGGAGAAGCGGCGAGGTGGCCCGCCAGCAGGAGCCATCTGGCGGCGAGGCGGTGAAGCGGCCCGACGCTCAGCTCGAGCACGGCGAGTGTCCACCATGGAGACGACGGAGCGATGAACTGATGGAAGGGAAGCTACGGCGCACCCCTACCTGGCATGCCAAATGTCGGATGTGGGGTTCCAGCAAACCCTTAAGATTCGAACACTGGGGTGCGCGCGAAGTCTTTGCCTCCTACCGATCTACGCCCTAGCTCGCTAAGATCTCGCGGACGAACTCGACGAATTCGCAACACAGAAAGACATGAGATTTATACTGGTTCGGGCCACCGTCGTGGTGTAATACCCTACTCCAGTGTGGTGGTGGTGGATTGCCTCTAGGGCTGATGATGAACAGTACAAGGGAAGAACAGCCTCCTGAGGTTGAGGTGTTCTTGTGGCTAGGCTCTCGATCGGGTTGGATCAAGCTAAGATGATCTTGTGCGATGAGCTGAGCTCCTCCTCTACTATGGTGGCTAGCTCTACTTATATAGGCCCTGGTTCTCTTCCCAAATATCGAGCGGGAAGGGAGCCAACAACGGCGGGCAAATTTGAAGGGGGACAGCTAGTACAAGCTATCCTGACAAAAGTGGTCTTCGCCTGCGAAAAGCTCTGGTGGTGATGTCGTCTTGGGCTCCACGATGACCTCCGTCTTGCTGTTGTTCTAGTCTTGGTATCGTTGCACCAATATAGAAACCTTTGCCCGATGCCTCGATACTCCTGGCCTGCGCTGGCCTCCTTAGCACCAATGAGGAAATAAGGACGCTGCGTGCGCTGGCGCCCGCCTGGTGCCCGCCTGGTGCCGTTCGTCATGGCTCACGTCACGAGGGTCTCGTGAGGTTTGCCCTGCCTTGATATCTCCGCTCCTCGTGAGCCTGCCTGGGTAGGCTACTTCAGAGGAGGTCTTGCGTCGTCCACCTCATGAGGCTTGAACCCTCGCGAGGGTCTTGGTTGCCTTGTTGATGAAGATGGGCCATATGGCCTGCTGCTTAGCCACGCTTGTAAGTGCATCTAGTGCCCCTTAGTGATTTTGGTGGATTGAAGACTTATAGGTTAAGAAACTAATGCGTTTGTGAGTGTACACAGGTCTATAAGTCTATGAGGAGTATGATATTCTGAGAGAAAGTCGACCCCTAAAATGAAGTTCTTGTTGAAGACTTTGGTATTCGAAGACTTTAGAAGACTTTGAAAGTGAAGAAATTGGTGTGACCTTGAAGACTTGGTATTCATTTGAGGAACATGAAGCGTGAAGACTTGTTTTCGTAGTTTCGTTTTCTCTTTCTTGAGTCATAGGAAACACCGTCTTTGTTAAAGGGGTCGAGGAAATACTAAGGAAAAATTTCCATGTGATGCTCAACTCAAAATCCTACACCTACCAATCCCTTGAGTGAAGCCTTTGGAAATCTCATACAGCTCAGTCAATTTCTCCGATGTGAGAGCGAAGTTCTTACAGTGTTGATGAATTTATTTCGACCGAGGAGTTAGGAATTCGCCTTGTCTTGGATTGCCTACGATGAGGAACATGATAGCCACGAGGAATTTGAGATTCAAATTTCCGACCGTTCTTTGTCTTCTTGCGCCACCTGTCCCAAAATATCTTATCCACCTAACGGTCATATCATTGAAGGGCATTTATGTCTTATCATGTCGGGCTGCTCCTAGGCTATAAATAGCCGCCCCTACAACCACTAGCTGGTTGGCTGCTCGATAGAACTTGACACTTGTCATTTGAGAGCAACCCATCCTCCGAGGACTTTGGCGAAAATCATCGAGTGAGGAAAACCCAAAACCAAACCCCTACAAACCCAAAGTGATTGAGCATCACTGAAGAAATTGATCCTGCGTGGATCCGACACTTGTTACCTTTGAAGACTGTGCTTCTTCCAGACGGTTAGGCGTCATGGTCTAGAGCATCCAAGAGGAATTGTGGATCGCCGAGTGACCAAGTCTGTGAAGGTTTGGAAGTCGCCTGAAGACTTACCACGAGTGATTGGACGAGGTCTGTGTGACCTTAGTTCAAGGAGAATCGGTGAGGACTTGGTGTCTGAGCTGCGTGCTTTCGGATTGGGTGTCGAGGACTATGTGTCCTCGAGTTTAAATACTCAGCCGCTCCAACCAGACGTACAACTGAGACAGCAGTTGGAACTGGTCTACCAAATCATTGTCTTCACCAACCTTACTGGTTCTATTTCCTCAACCCTTTCATTTCCTCATTACTGTGTTGAGTGTTTGTTCATATCTGTGTTTCAAGACTTTGACTGAAGACTTTCTCAATTTCCTCAGTTCAATTTCTTCAGTCTGTTTGTCTTCATCTTGTGATTATCCTGCGATTACACTTTCTGTATTCTGTGCTTGTATTCATTTCATCATGATGACCATGCGTGTATTCTGTTATGCTTACTTCTGAGTACTTATTCCGCTGCAAGTAGTTCTTCGCTAAGGAATTTCCTCACCGGCAAATTCCTCAGTGAAGAATTCATCAAAATCGCCTATTCACCCCCCCTCTAGTCGATATAACGCACTTTCAATTGGTATCAGAGCAAGGTACTCCCTTGTTCTGTGTAATTTTGGTTTAACCACCTGGAGTTTTAGTTATGTCGACCGCGGTATGAAGAAAGTGACATGCCCTATCTTTGCGGTCATGATTATCCCAAGTGGAAGGCCATGATGAGGAAGCGCCTCATGGCAATGGACAGCGAGCTGTGGACCGTCACTTGAAATTGGCCTTCTTGATCTATGCAAGGCAATGACGCAGATGATATCATAAGTACACTCGACTTGACATCATGGCGAAGGATATCACCTGTTCCTGCCTATCTAGAGATGAATTCAATCGCATTATGCATCTTTGCAATGCGAAGCTTATCTGGGACCGAATCTCGGCGTCTATGAAGGTCATCGAAGACCGTCATGATCCCTGGTTTGAGGACTTCAAGGAATCTCTCAAAACGATGACTTTCGAATCAGAATCATCATCTTCTGCATCATGTCTCATGGCAAAGGGTGTCGAGGTAACCGAATGTTCCTCATCTGAATTTAGTGACTGTGGATCTGATGATGATATTGAACTTAGCTATACCAAACTTGTTTGCATTTCCACTAAACAGCAAACGACCTTAGAAAAGGTTCAAAACATGTTAGGTAAAAGTGATGATATGTTAGGTGAAGAAATGGATCGCACTAAATACGACTGAAAATCTTGAGAGACTTGATCTAGGCTTGACAACCTTCAAGGTCATCATAACACTCTCTTATCGATCATGAGAAACTTTCTTATGAATTTCTTCAAAGAAAGCAAGATCTTGAGAAGCTAAGAGTGAGTTATGAAGATCTTCAAAGGATCGCGATTCATTACTTGCTAAACAAATCAGCACTTCTCAGGAAGAATTTGTTCCTCCATGCTTAAAGTGCATCGAGCGTGAATCGCTAATTCTTCACTGAATGTTCAAATGCTTCAACTATTACAAATTCTTCACCTGCCCTGCTATCACTAATTCCTCATCTGAGGACATTGCTAGTATCACTGACGATGCAGGGCTGAAGGAATTGTGCATGACAGGCATGTACAAAAGCCTCAATGGGCATCAGACTCTTTGTGATGTGCTTAAAAAGCAGATCCTCAACAGGAACCCTAGGAAAGAGGGTATTGCCTTTGAGAGGAAACTCAATGCTGATGGAACATATTGGAAGCCTGAGCAGTATCCCAAAACCTCATGGGTTGCTGCAAAGGGACCTCCAGTTGATCCATCTAACTTATCTGGCTTTACATGCGAATCTCCTCATTCTTCTTATGAGTCATTTGACTCCAACTATAAACTGTTCAAAAATCAGAATGGTGAAGTATTTGCTAGATATGTTGGCACTAACTGCAGGAATGGTTCCTGTTGAGGATACAACTGCGGAGTGTGAACCGCCTTGAGGAATCGGTTTACCCCGTCGTGATCGAGCCCATATGGAGCTGGAGCCCGAAGGGAATTAAGATCCATACATGTAAACCGCCTAGTACTATAACTTGTATTGTAAGACAAGAAAGGAGAAACCAAACCGGACTCTTGTATGAGCGGATTGGGATTCATAAGCGGCGAGGCGTTAACCCGTGTATATAAGGGGCGACTGGCGCGAGTTAAGACGAGAGGATTCGAGGCTAAGGCAAAGCTATTGCTCCTAGTCGCGAATCATATCAATCACACCACTGGCTGGGCGTAGGTCTTTACCTTCATCGAAGGGCCGAAACGATATAATTCCCGTGTCTTGTGTCCGCATTAACCCTCTAGGTTAACCCGTCGATGGCCCCTGCGACTAAGTCCTTTCATGAGGACATCTGCCGTGACAATTCCACGACGGTTGGCGCCCACCGTGGGGCTATCGCCGCGATGGTTTGATGATCTTAGAGGGCAAGTTCGAGGACTCGAAGGCTATCTGATGGGCGGATGACTAAAAGTCGTCGCGGCAAACTCTACATCGGCGATCTGGATTTGGGGCCCGAGGCGGATCGGTTGAGTCTGGTGCGGGTCCCCTTTGGCGGTATACACGTGTTCATCGGCAAGATTGGCGAGTCGGGGCTGGGCGGACGTCTACACCGACCTCGTCGAGGCGGCTCAGCGATCGAAGAAGAGTCCATACAGCTAAACCGGCGGTCGGGCATGTTTTTCGTGGGAGTCGTTCACGGAGGCTACGAGGACGGATCAGCATCGGTAGACGAACTGTGGTCTACTCACGGGGACGAATCGTCGGCGGGAAGCTGAGTCTCTATACCAGCTACGAGAAGGCGGATCGGGGTAGTTCCGGCGGGAGAGCATTCGGACCCTTCGATCTACCCAACGGGTTGGGATCTTCATGGCGGTACAGGCGGTGCTTCACTCTTCGACATGGCGCCCTGGTCGCCCGGTTCAACAATGGTGATGGCAGCGGGAAGGAGGACTGTCGCCCGCGGCTCAAGTTTTGTCGAGCTTTTCGGCCGCGTTAGCTGTGCTCTGGCGGAAGCTAATCCGCGGATCAGGACTTTCTAGCGGAGATTGCAAAGGTGAAACAGATCACTAATGCTAAAGCGGACTTGGCAGCCGCGGACGAAAGGATGGCAGCGGAGCAGGCGCTTTGGATCGCGAGCTTATAGGCTCGAGCTGGACGAGCGCGTCACGCGAAGTCATGAAAAGGAAGTACAGGTCCGTTTACCTTCCGTTTTTGAGGAAGGAGCTTTTCAATACCCGAGGCAGGGACGATAATCCGCCGCCATTGGTAAACCGGCGGAAGCACACTGGGGCGGCCGCGCGGTTCAGCCCGTGTGATAGATCTACCTCGCCATCATACCGCGCGCCCGGACCGTCACGAACACCTCCGGGTCACTACTCAACCCGATGGATAACCTCGTGGCGGCTGCGGCACGATTAGAGGCAATTCAATCGAAGGCGATTCACCACGAGCGGTGGAAACACGCCCGGGTTAAGGAGCTCCTCGGGGCGGCCTTGGCTCGGCAAGAAGCGTGCTAAATGCGATCGAGATCGAATCCATTCCACCCCGCCCGAAGTCGGAGCTACGGTAAGCAGCGTCGATGAACCGGCCGTGTCGAGCAATGCGCGGCGTGGACCGCCTCGCGGCAACAATCCGGCGGCGGCTTTGAAGATGCTCAAGTGGTAGTGGACGCGCCAGGCGCGTAGGGAGGCGAGTTAGCAGCACAAGCGGAGGATCATCCGCCCGCGCGGTTCGACCAACCATCTTGAACCAGGGGTCACGTCCGGTTCTTTGGGGTACCTTGCCTCGTCCTGCTTTACATAGCGTCGTTTGCCCAAGGACTTCAAGGGGCCACGCAAGGTGCCGAATTATACCGCCGACTTGGCTCGGAGGCATGGATAGAAAGCTACGAGATGGCCATGGAGATCTTTGGGCGTGGATGAAGCAGCATGTGCAAAGTACTTCACAATGATCTTTGGAAGGTCTGCCGAACTTGGTTGAAAAACTTGCCGCCCGACTCTATCAACTCGTGGACACGATTGAGAACCAGTTCATCAAAATTTCAAAGACACTGTAAACAGCCCATATGCGTGGTGGATCTGGCGGCCTGCGTCAGCGGACGGAGAGTCTACAACCCATTGGGTGCGCCGTGTCTCGGAAGTTTTACATTCTCGAGACGGATCAACCTGGTTCGCGATCATGACCTTGGAAGCCAATTGCGGTTCGAGCCATTGAAGCTGAAGCTGGAGTCGCATGAAGCGTTTTGTCATGACATGGGCACTCTAATGGGCGTTTTGGTAAAATCGCTGATTACGATAGTACCAAGGATCCTGAATCGAGAGAATGATGAAGTGGGGAAGGAAAACAGAGCGGCAATTCGAGGAGCCAGCAGCATCGATCGGCGAGCAATGGAGGCACAAGCGTAAAGCGAGACGGCAACATGGGCTTTGGCCAACACCAGCGCCGCAGGACAAGGGTCAGCGGCGCGGGTAGGCGATCAAACCGGGCGGTCATAACCGGATCGTTTGAACTTCATATTAAATCAACCTTGTCCGAAGCAGGGGACGAAGGAAATGCCGCGAACCACCTTTGGAAGGATTGTTATATTATGCAGGAGTTTAAAACTCCAACTCTTTCGGTATGATCAAGGGTCGGCGGCGGTTCAGGTCCGCTCCGGTTCTGGCGGAGAAATTCGGCCGGGATTCGGTGGTAATCCGGGCGGGCAAGGCAATCAGAATAATCAAGGTAATCAGGCAGTCGAGAACCAAGGGGCTACAATCAACAACAGCAGCGATCGGGTTATCGAGCAATCCAAAGCAATTGAATGGCGGACGGTACGCCTTTACCACCAGCTTGGACCGACGAGACCGGAAACTTGAGGCGGGCGGTCGGTGTTGTTGAACGGCTGCGCCGCATTACCTGCGCTGGTCGAGCAGCCGATTGTGTGGAGCGAGAGGACCATCCTCCCGGGTTTACAATCCGGGTCGATTAGCCCTGGTGGTGGCACCCGGTGGCGGGTACAAGTTTACCAAGGTTCTTATGGATGGAGGAAGCAGCATCAACATCACGTACTACGAAACTTTCCGGCGGATGGGGTTATGAGATAGGCATCTCGGGCCATCGATACAGTATTTCACGGGTGGTGCACAGTAAGTCGGCATACCGGTCGGTAAAATAGCCACGGAGGTAACCTTTGGAGCGAGCATGATTCCGAGCGAAGCGTTGACATTTGAGGTGGTGAAAATTCAAAGCCCTTACCACGCCCTCTTTGGGCGGCGGCTTATACTAAGTTCATGGCACGGCCTGTTATGTTTACTTACAGCTGAAAATGCGGGTCACAAAGGAACAATAACGGTTCATGGAGCCGCGGATCGCTCTGGAGTGCGAGGAAGGTGATGCGGCTTATCAGAGTCGGTTTGTGCCACGGAGGAGTTAAAGTATTATAAGGATAATGTTGATCCGGCGGATATGACCCCTTTGAAGAAGCCAACTACAGAGCATGATCCGGACTTGAAGTTCAAATCGGCGGCTGAGACAAAGCTTGTTGATTTTGTGCCCGGCGAGTCATCCAAGCAGTTCACCATCAGTGCCAACCTGGATCCTAAATAGGAAAGCGCGCTCATCGAGTTCATCCGTGAGAATCGGGACATTTTTGCATGGAAACCTTCTGACATGCCAGGTGTACCGAGGGAACTCGCTGAGCACACTCTTAATGTGGATCCGAAATACAAACCGGTAAAACAGTTTCTTCGCCGGTTTAACGAGGAAAAGCGCAAGGCCATCGGAGAAGAAGTCGCTAGACTTTTGGCGGCAGGGTTTATCGTTGAAGTCTTTCACCAGAGTGGCTTGCTAATCCGGTGTTGGTCCTTAAGAAAAATGGCACTTGGCGCATGTGTGGATTACAGATCTTAACAAAGCTTGTCCGGCGGATCCTTCGCCCTCCCGCATTGACCAGATCATTGATGCAGCGGCGGGTTGTGGCGTTTGAGCTTTCGGATCGTATTCTGGTTATCATCAGATTAAGATGGCGGTTAAAGACCAGGAGAAGGCGGCGTTTATCACCCTTTTGGAGCCTTCGCTATGTGTCCATGCCTTTTGGGCTCAAGGCGCCCAAGCAACTTATCGGCGTTTGCGTCTGAAATTGTTTGCATGAACAGATCGGCCGTAATGTACGCGCCTATGTGGATGATATCGTGGTGAAATCAAGGCAGAAGGAAACATTGATTGAGGACTTAAAGAAACCTTTGACAACTTGCGGGTGTACAAGATGATGCTCAACCCGCCAAGTCGTCTTTGGTGTTCGGCGAGCAAATTGTTGGGTTTCTCGTGTCCAACAGGGGATTGAGGCTAATCCGGAGAAGATTACAGCTATCACCTCCTTAGCTAAGCCAAAGTGCATCAATGATGTTCAACGTTTGGCAGGCGGATTGCTGCGCTAAGCGGTTTATCGATCGCCTAGGAGAAGGCTATCCCTTTATACGGATCTTTGAAGAAGCGGATCAATTCGTTTGGAGCTCAGTGGCGATGAGGCATTGGAGGATCTAAAGCGGCGGTGGCCAACCCCTTTGTTCTTGCTGCCCTATTGACGAGGAGCCGCTCTGTTATATGTTGCTGCTAATGCCAGGCAGTGAGTGTAGCCATTGTGGTGGGCGCAAGGAGGCGGGGAAGGAGTATCCGGTTCAGTGGCGATTTACTACATCAGCGAGGTTCTCATCGAATCAAAACAAAGGTATCCACATTGGCGAAGCTGGTATATGGAGTTTTTATGGCAAGCGGAAGCTGAAGCAATATTTCCAAGGGCACCCCATCACGGTGGTCATTTCGGCTCCTTTAGGCGATATCATCTTGAACCGGGGAAGCAACTGGCGGATTGCTAAGTGGGCTATAGAGCTTGGGCCATACGGTTTAAAGTATGTGCCCGGACGGCCATAAAGTCTCGAGCACTTGTGGATTTCATTAATGATTGGGCGGAGTTGCAAGCACGGAGGAGAAGCGGATCACACCTATTGGACCATCCATTTTGATGGGTCCGAGGCAGTTGGAGGGCTCGGGGCTGGAGTCGTATTAACTTCCCCACGAGGTGACAAGTTACATTATGTTCTCCGTCTAATGTTCCCTTGTACTAACAATGCAGCTGAGTATGAAGCTTTGCTCCATGGTCTCCGGATGGCCAAGAAATGAATCTCAGCCGGGTTAAATGCTTTGGTGACTCGGACTTGGTGGCCCGGCAAGTATCCGTGCCAGGACTCAAAGATCCACTCATGGCTGCATATCGTCGGGAAGTGGATGTTGTTGCAGGACATTTTAAAGGGTATCGGTGGACCATGTGGATCGTCGGAAGAACGAGGCGGTGATGCTTTGAGCGGCTGGGTTCCCAGCGTAACCGGTCCATAGCGTTTTCCTTGATGTGCTGCACAAACCGTCGATTAAACATCTGATGAAATTGATTTGGCTATCCCTGATCCGGAGGCTCACTTGGTGGCGGCCTTGCATGTCATCCCGGATTGGGCGCTCCTTATTTGGCATACATGAACGGGCGAGTTACGAGAGGATGAGGCGTTGGCCCGGCAGATAATTCGGCGGTCTAAGTCTATGGCCATTGTTAATGGCGAGTTGCACCGTCGCGATGTGTCGGCGTTTCAGCGTTGTGTGTCCCTGAAGAGGGCTGTGAGATATTGCGAGAGATTCATGAAGGGATTGTGGTCACCACGCGGTTCAAAGTCCACAGTGGCCAAAGCATTTCGCCATGGTTTCTATTGGTTGACCGCCCATCTTGATCACGGAGGATTTGGTCGACGATGTGATGGTTGCCAAAAGTTCTCGAGGCGTGCTCATGTGCCAGCCAAGAATTGAGGATGATTCAATTACTTGGCCATTTGCGACTTGGGGCTGGATATGGTTGGACCTTTCAAAAGGTCCAAAGATAAGAAGACCCACCTGTTGGTGGCGGTGGATAAGTTTACCAAGTGGGTCGAGGCGAGCCTGTTAGCAAGTGTGATGCAGCCACGGCGGTTCAGTTCATCAAGCGGGTGATTTTCGGTTTGGGTTTCCACACGATATCATCACGGACAATGGCACCAATTTATCCAAAGGAGCTATGAAGGAATTTTGTGAGCGAGCACATCCGGCTTGATGTTTCTTACGTAGCCCACCCGCAATCCAATGGTCAAGCGGAACGAGCTAATCAGGAAATTTTGAAGGTATCAAACCCGGCTTATGGTCCCTTTAGAGGGCGACGGGTTGTTGGGTGGAAGAGCTGCCATCGGTGATATGGAGTATAAACACTACCCCAACCGATCCCTGGATATCGCCGTTCTTTATGATCTATGGGGCGGGCGGTTCTTCGATGATATCCGTCACGACTCGCCCGAGTAGCAGCTTATGTTGAGGCGGATAGCGAGGCAGCACGGCAAGATGATTTGGATCATTTGGGCGAAGAAGCGCGATATGGCAGCAGCTCGCTCGGCGGTCTACCGACAGGATCTTCGTCGATATCACAGCCGGCGAGTTAAAACCAGAACCTTTCGGGAAGGAGACTTGGTGCTGCGGCTAATTCAAGATCGAAAGATATGCACAAGCTATCCCCACCTTGGGAGGGGCCTTTTGTGGTCGATGAGAATCTATACAGCGGGTCCTACTATCGATTGATGTTCGAGGCGAAAAGACTCACGCATACGTCGGAGGAGGAGACCAACGAGCCATGGAACATAGCTCATCTTGACCTTATTATACTTGAGCCATTGGCTCCACTTGTGTACATATCAAGACTGTATATATTATGAATAAAAGCAATAAACCGGATCCTCGGTTAAAGCGGGGTATCTCATTACGTATCAAAGACCGGCTTGGGTACATGGAATCTTTGTTGTGAAGCGGCCTCGGTTCAACCCTTAGCCTTGTTTTGAAACTTTTGTCATTTGGGGGCTTGGTGGTATCCGAACCAATGCAATGCCTCTTGATGGCGAAAGCCACCAGATCATTTGGGGACATGGTCACGTCTGAACCGATCCGCCTCTTGGTGACCTAAGGCCATAGAATCACTTGGGGCTTTGGTGAACCCGAACCATTGCAATGCCACTTGATCGGCATCATGCCACGAGTTCGATTGGGGACTGGCTGACTTGAACCATCGCTTCGCCGTATAGGGGCTTGGTCTGTCCGACCATGGTAACACCATCGATCCGCTCGATACAGCCTTGTCTCGTAAAGCGTTTTTTCTCATTGATTTTGTTTTCATGTGGTTTGATACCTATCATTTGTTTTTTTGTCGGCCTTCCGTAAACCGGATTTACGTTGTTGATCCGTTTTTAAGTCTGGCGATTTTGTTCGGTTTGATTTCTTGTTAAAACATCCCATTGTGGAGTAACAGGGTCTTATTATGCCCGCACGGTTTACCGATAAATCGGTCTTATCTGAGGATTGCCCTCCTTTGGCGATGATGGTTTATAAGACCTCCGCTTGGGATTAGCTACAGCCAACTGTGTGCTGATCTTTGGCAGGTATGTTTGTATCACATAATTTTGATCGTATACCTCAGTTTTCTCTCATATAAATATTGGTATCAGCCTGGTTGAGGTATACACCGCCATGGCGGTTTAAGAACTTGTGATTGCAGGCAAAATATGTGGCAGGATTCACTACAAAAGCCAGCGGATCTAGCACCGCCAGCAAAAGTTCTGAGACGAGTTGTGCGGCATTGTTCAAGGAAATACACTTGCTATCCTATTACAAAAGCCTTTCGAGGCCAGGCGTTTCTGTGAGTTATGCCTTGAGGCTTTGGTTATGTCACCGGCTTGACGGATTATGCTGCTTCACGGGTTGGCGCGAGGTGGAGGCGGCGCTGGCGTCGGTTCAGCTTCTTCTCTTCCTCACCCAAAGCCGGAAGTCATTGGTAGACCCGGTCAATCCGGGTTAAGGCACGAAAGACAGCTTCTTCACTTATCAGTTCAGCGGATCAGCGTCGGGCGTAAGTGTGCTTACGGATTGGAGGGATCAGGCTCGCACTCCGGGATGACAAACTCCACCCGCTTGTTATTGGCATCATAAAAGATCGGTGAACCTCGGGTTGGCTTGACGCCGATTGACTTCGCCAGCGGACGCACTTCCTTGGTAATCCGTTTGAGCATTGTTATCAAAGGCTTCACCATTCTCTTGAGCCTTTGGGAAAACCTTTAGCTATGTCGGCGGATCAAGATCCGCTATCCATGCTTTAGCACGAGTCGAGCGATGGCGTGCCGGCCGGGCTGCGGATCGCTTCATCTCTTCAAGCTGCCCGGAATCATGGACAGCGGTCTAGCGTCTCTCGATCGAGGGGCGGCGCCGTGTTATCGTATGAAGTGGCGCATATAGCCCGCTGGCGCGGTATATAAGCTGCTCAATCGAGTGTCTGAAGCCTTGAGCTTTTTCCGCACGTCGAGCCGGATGAGCAATACGTTTGCCTACACCAGGTTTAGACAGCTCAAGTTAAACCGGCGGAAGCATTAACACAGGCATATTCGGTATAAATTTGCTTACCAAAGATGGCGAAGTCATAGCATGCACTTGGCGTTTGAGTCGGTCAGTTCTTGATCACGGTTTAAGGGCGCCTCGGCTTCCTCCGCCCGCTTTACTAAACCGGCCTTCTCGGTGTCCCATTGACCCGCTCGGTTGTACCACTCCTTCAGGCTGTGCCATGGTGGTCGGGGCAGTTTTAGCTCATCCTTGGCTTTGGTGGCTTACATTATTTGGGTTTCAGTTGCCGGAGGTCCTTTAGTTGCACTGACTTGCTGGTGTATTTCATTACGATGACAAAGGAAGCATGTTAGTGGGTTTATTATACAAGTCCCAAGATTAATACAAGTATTCAACTTGGCACTTGGGGGCTAATGGCTAGTTGATCTCAATTTACTATGAAGAGACACACCTTAAAGTCGGTTTAACTTTACAAAGTTAAACCGACCCTTGAAGGCTACTATGCATTAACATAAAGAAAGGTCAGTTCATTACCTCATAGCGGTCCTTCATGCGGTTTACTAGACCGGCTTCAAAGTCGCGGCTTGTGTAAAGCCGGTTGTAAAGCGGAATGAAGCTCTTAGGCAGAGAAATTGTAAATAGCCGACATATCAGTCTTCCCTTGTCCTTGCTCATAATAGTGGAACCTTCTTTGATCTTTGTGCTTTGCTAAAGCGACCGGTTAGCTAGGGCAGTGTAGCGATTACTGTCACAATAACATCGTCATTTTCAGCGGTCTTGTTTGGGCTTGCCGTCGTTTTGCTTTGGCTCGGCGGTTCAGCAGTCACGACCCGCTCGGCGGACGGGTTTGATGGAGCAGGCTGGGAAGTTTCCACTTGGACCTCCGGTTCAACCTCTGGCGGATCAGCAGTGTCGTCTTTGTACAATTCGCCAGAGCTTTCCTTGGCGGCTTCAGGATTTTCGTGTGTTTGTTCTGGGGTTTTCTCCGGATCAACATCCAGGGTAGGATCAAGAGTTTTCGCCTTCTTGCTCAAGCGAGCCTTGGTGCTGCAATATTCAGAATCGGATCAAGACAAATTGACCAAGGTGACGGTGAGTCGAATTGACAAACAGTAATTACATACCCTGCGGCGATGTTCGCGGAGGCGGTTGTGTGGTGGATGAACCGCCGACGAGTTGGAAGAGGCACGATAATTGGTCGACGGATTGAGAGGACATCGGAAGAAACCTTTAAGGGATAACGCTTTTCGGAGAGCAAGTCACCTCGGCGGCGCTTCCGGATAGGTGTGTCAGTAAACGGCTGAGGTAACCTGTTGGCCCTTGTCTTGCGGGTTGTCTGGCGCTCTTGACTGTTGTGTCTTCAAGTTAAGATTTGGATTCAAGTAAGCACAGGAATGGTATTTTTCACTTTCCGGACGGCGCGACGAATTCTCTTAACGGCGCAAGATCGGATTCGGAAGAAAGTAAGATTACCTCAACAGGTCGGCATGGCTGGCTTGACATCATCTGGGAAGAAGATTGTCGATAAAAAAGATTGTAAAGGGCCAAGCATATGCAGGAAGAAACACAAAGCGGCAAGTCGGTTTACCTCGACCGATTCTTCGTCCTCCGGCGGATCGGAGGACTCGGCGGTCTTCTTCTTGCCCGTTTTCTTAGTGGCCTTGGACTTTACGAGGCGCCCGAACCGGTTTGGTTCGTTTCGAGAAAGAGCTGTCGGCACGAGAAGGAATAAGGATTAGCGTGTATCAGCGGAGTATTAAGAGCTTGAAAGGCGGTGAGTAGAACTTACCGCGGCGGTTTGTTGGTGGCACAAAATGGAGCCAACCGGTTAGGCTGCGAGACGGAGATTGGCTCATCGAGCATCTTCTTGGCGATCTCGGTGACCTCTGTTCAGTTATAGGCAGCTCGTGGCGCCTTTGAGGATCTTTGAGGCTGCGGTGTACTCGTGCATCAATCCGGGCGGCTTGGTGGCAAAACACCCCAAGAGACCCGACAGCGTACAAGATCCACGCCGGTTAAGCCATTGGCCATTAGAGCCGGAGCTTGATTATTTGCGGTGCGAAGTTCTTCCGTTCAGCGGCGGTTAAGCGGGAAGGCAGCGGATGCTGGTTCTTGAGCGGTGAAGCGGTAACCCGGTAAGGGGTTTTCGTTGGCGAGGCAGTGTTCGGCGGTAGAACCAGGTTTGGTTCCATTCCTTTGGATGGCTGTGGTGCTTGGCGTGAGGAAAATCGACTTCCTTCCTCTTCTGGATTGAAGCGCCGCCCAGCTCCGTGTTAGGACCGTCGAGAAAACTACGTGCGGCGGTTCAAATGGAAAAATCCGGAACAACTCCACGACGGTTCTTCTTGAAGATAGACTTCACGAAGACTTGAAAGTTGCATATATTCGACATGAATTGGGCCGATGTCACGAGGATGAAGTTGCGGTCGGCAAGGACATCCGGAAAAATTTTGAACGGGCGGACAGAACCCCGGTCTAAGTGCTGCATAAACACGATTACTTCTCCCTTCGCGGCTCGGGGAAACTTCGCCTTCGGAACACGCCAATGGAGGACACTTTTGGAGCCAAACCGCCGGTGGTGACATAGCCATTGAGCTGCGTTTGATGACTCTGGACGGACCCGGTTGCAAGCGGAAAATTGAGAGCCATTCCGGAAGATTAAAGCTGCGAAAGAAAGGAAAAAGCGGTTCCTGTTGAACAGGTCAGCGTTACGAATATAGTTAAACCGGCAGTTCGGTGGCGGCTTCCGATCGGTTTAACTAAGGACTAATGGAGGGTCGGATTAGATATCGAAGTTAAACCGCCGGAGGAGGTAGTGCTGAAAAAGTTGCTAAGTGTAAGCGGAAGCAGGTTTCCCATGCAAAAGGAAATAATCTAGATCTACCAGGTTGATAAAGAAAATTTCTGCGACCTATCTGGACCTCCTACAGCGCGGGAAGGTTCAGGTATGTTAAAGTGAAAGATCTGGACAAAAGGGAAGGTGCCTAGAATCGGGTGAGCGGCGAAAGCAGCCGCTTGCATATGAGGCTGATGCGGCCGAGCCGTCGGCCATGGCGGAAGCGGCATGAAGGGTCGGCATGAGCGCTCATGAGCTATGCGACGAACCAAGTTTCAGATGAGATCTAGGGTTTAAAGATGACCTTACGACGGCGGGAACGCGGAGGCGCTAAAACTCTGGTGAGATCCGGTTTATCAGCGGCCCGGCGGAAGCGTCGGTCGAAGGTTGAAAAGCGGCAAGAGCTTCAAGGTCGGTGGTCGCGAGGAAGAAGAAAGAGGAAGGAAGAAAGAATGACCCGACCGGTCTATTTATAAGGGACGGAGTAATCAATGGGCGCGAGAATTGAGGAGCCAAAAGCGGCGGAAGGTGCAGCGGCCGCCTCGATTTCAGGATAGCCTTAATGAAGGAATCTTCTTGTTTAGATTTTTGTTCAAAATGGCGTCGGGGGCCACGACACGAAGATCGAAGGATGATGTCACGGCGGTTCAAGCAGATGGCGGTTTACAAGGAGATCAAGGGTTGCTGAAGGCGTAGAAGATTAACTGAACGGTTCAAGTCAATCTGGGGCCTAATGTTGAGGATATAACTACGGTGTGAACCGCCGGGCTCGGTTTACCTCGTCGCGTGATCGAGCCCATATGGAGCTGGAGCCCGAAGGAATTAAGATCCATACATGTAAACCGCCCTAGTACTATAACTTGTATTGTAAGACAAGAAAGGAGAAACCAAACCGGACTCTTGTATGAGCGGATTGGGATTCTAATAAGCCGCGAGGCGTTAACCCGTGTATATAAGGGGCGACCCGGCGAGTTAGGGACAGAGGATTGAGGCTAAGGCAAAGCTATTGCTCCTAGTGGCGAATCATATCAATCACACCACAACCGGGCGTAGGTCTTTACCTTCATCGAAGGGGCGAACCGATATAATTCCGTGTCTTGTGTCCGCATTAACCCCTCTAGGTTAACCCGTACGATGGCCCTGCGACTAAGTCCTTTCATGAGGACATCTGCCGTGACAATTCCACGACAGTTCCCCTATGAAGAAAATCTGGGTTCCCAAGATGTGCCTTGAAAGTCTTCAGGTGAATGTCCTCATGACACCACCTGTGAAGAATAGGAACCCCAGATCAAATTCTTAATATGGACCAAATTCTTCATATGGATCCAAGTCCTCATACGGACCAAATTCCTCACGTGGATCAAATTCCTCAAAAGGATCAAAGTCCTCATATGATTATCATCGTGCTAGCAACTCTGTTTCACAGGGTAGAGCTAAGGGCTATGAATATGTGCATTATTCTTCAAACCAATATGTTCATAAGTCCTCGAAGAATTTCTCTGCTAATTCATATGCTTACCCTAACCCCTCTTATGTGAAACAAAGTGGATTGGCCTCTATGCCACCATTCTCGTATGGTGCTCGCAGAGTGATGAACTCATTGCCACCCCTTCAGATGTGGGTGGTGAAGAAAAAGAACTAATCTCTTCTGCAGGTCAGGTCTCGGGCGTGCCTTAATGTCTGAAAAATTTCTTTGGGGACACGACAAAATGCACGAAAGGGCCTTGAGCTAACCATGATGAAATGAACTTTCATTTCACACGTCCTCCTGCTGCTTATCTAAATACTGGTGATGAAATTCATCGATGAACTTGATATCATATTCTTCAGCGATGAAGTATATGAGATCGTAAGTTATACTAATTCATCTGCAGGATGATCAACCCAAAGCCACCGAGTGGGTTCTCGATAGTGGATGTACAAATCACATGGTGGTGACAAGAATCTATTGATGGATGCTCCCTTATCACCGTCACATCTGAAGCATATCATCTTTCTTGACAAAGGCAAAAGTCGGTATTGGGTCTTAGTAAGGTTGCGATCTCTAAGGACATACACATGGACAAAGTCATGCTTGTTGAGTCCTTAGGATACAACCTCATGTCGATCTCAATGCTTTGTGATCTTGATATGGTTGTTATCTTTGGCAAATATCGTTGTGTTGTGATTATGGAAGCGACAATTCCAAAGTCTTGAAGGCTTTAGGAGAGGAGACTTGTATATTGTTGACTTTCTCTGAGGATCACAACCAGCCGTGTGTTTACTTGTAAAAGCTTGAGAAGGCTGGTATGGCATCGGCGACTTGGTCACGCAGGCATGAGGAATTTACTGCGCTTGCGAAGAAGAAGCATGTAATTGGCATTGAGAATGTCAAATTCCTCAAGGATCACTTATGCGGAACTGTGAAGCTGGAAAAATGACCAAGGCCAAGCATCCAGCGAAGACTATCATGACCACTACTCGTCCCTTCGAATTGCTTCACATGGACCTCTTTGGTCCCAATCATTACTCAGCTGTCGTTAATGATGCATCTCTATATGGCTTTGTTATTGTTGATGATTACTCTCGTTACACATGGGTACACATTGTTACTTACAAAAATCAAGTGCAGGAAGTCTTCAAACAATTTTCCTCGAGGGCTTCAACCAACTTTGGTGTGAAGATCAAGCACATCAGGAGTGACAATGGAACTGAGTTCAAGAATTCCGGTCTTGATGCCTATCTTGATGAACTTGGTATTACTCATGAGTTATCTGCTCCTTATACTCCTCAGCAAAATCGCATCGTGGGCGCAAGAACAGAACTCTTGTTGAGATGGCTCGCACTATGCTTGATGAATACAAAGCGCCTAGTCGTTTTTGGATTGATGCAATTGATCTGCGTGCCACATCATCAGAGTATATCCTCACAAATTCTTCAAAAGACTGCCTATGAACTCCTCACGACAAGAAACCCAATGTAAGTTATTTCAAAGTCTTGATTGCTAAATGCTGGATTAGAGATCCTCATCACAACTCTAAATTTGCACGAAAGCACGTGAAGGTTTTATGCTTGGTTACGAAAGGACTCGCACACCTCTGAGTCTTCAACATCACTCTTCACAAGATTGTTGACCTTTGTAGATGTGCGGTTCGATGAATCTAATGGCTCGCAAAGAGAGCACCTACCTTCTGTGTTAGATGAACCAGCACCTGAGGATTCAATCAGGTTCAAGGCAACTGAGGATGTCATTCCTACTGAAGAAACTGCTGAAGAATTCATTCCTGTACGTGAAGAACATCGAGCTGATGCACCTGAAGATAATGCTGAAGACAATGGTGCTGAGGAAAATGATCAAATTCCTCGACGACAACCAGCTCATCCTCGCGTTGCAAAATAAGTGCAAGTGGAGAAGATCATCGATGACATTAAAGCGCTAGGTCCTCTCACACGCTCAAAAGCTTCACATTTATCTAACTTTTTTGGGCACTATGCTTTTGTCTCTATCACAGAGCCCACTAAGGTAGATGAAACATTTCTGGAGCCGGAGTGGATTCAGGCCATGCAAGAAGAATTACATCACTTCAAGCTCAACAATGTCTGGGAACTGGTCAAACGTCCAGATCCTCGCAAGCATAATATCATTGGCACAAAGTGGATCTACCGCAACAAGCAAGATGAAATTGGTCTTGTGGTGAGGAATAAGGCACGACTAGTAGCTCAAGGCTACACACAGGTTGAAGGAATTGATTTCAATGAAACTTTTGCACCTATCGCTAGACTTGAATATATTCGCATATTACTCGCCTATGCTAACCATCACAATATCACTTTATATCAAATGGATGTGAAAAGTACATTCCTCAATGGTAAGCCTGAGGAAGAAGTATATGTTGCTCAACCCCCAGGTTTTGAAGATCCAAAGAATCCTGACAAAGTCTTCAGACTTAATAAGGCCCTCTATGGTCTCAAACAAGCGCCCACGGCGTGGTATGATACATTCAAGGAATTCTTCGTGAAGAATGGCTTCACACCAGTTCACTCGACCCTACTCTCTTTACTAAATCTTATGATGGTGAACTGTTTGTGTGCCAAATATATGTTGATGATATTATCTTTGGCTGTCTTGACCAACGTTATAGTGATGAATTTGCCTATATGATGAGTGAAGAATATCAAATGTCTATGATGGGAGAGTTGAAATTCTTCTTAGGTCTTCAAATTAAATCAACAACACAATGGCATATTCATATCTCGGAGAAATACCTCAAAGATGTCTGAAGAAATTGGCATGCAAGATTGCAAAGCGTCAAAATTCCTATGCCCACAAATGGCCATCTATGCATTGATGAAAATGGTATTGACTTGATCACAAGGTATACCGCTCCATGATTGGTTCTTTATTGTACTTATGTGCATCTAGGCGGACATAATGCTTAGTGTTTGCATGTGTGCCCGATTTCAAGCTACACCGAAGGAATCACACCATAAGGCTGTGAAGCATATTCTTCGATATCTAGCTCACACACCAACACTAGTATTATGGTACCCCAAGGGCTCTACTTTAGCTGATATCTTCACTAAGCCCTTGGATGAGAAGAGATTTATCAAGTTGCGGTGTGAGCTAAATATCTTAGAATCTTCGAACGTTCTTTGAAAAGGACAAACATCCTAACACTCATGCAAAATTGATGACTTAGATGTGCAACACATGAAGAAATGTTTTTCTTCAATCAATGAAGAATAACACTCTTAGTGTGAAGAAATTAATGAAGAATTTGATTCTCAGAACCCTCGACAATTTATGCAGCGAGTGTCTGAAATCATCATTCTTATCTGGTGGAGTCACGCCACCACCAAAGTTGAAAATCTTCAATTTGAGTTTTTCCTCAGTTTTGAAATTCTTCAGTTTTTCAAATTCTTCAACTTTGCAAAATCTTCACTGTTTCCTCAGTTTATGTCCTCTACAGCATTCACTTATGGCTATTTCTTCAAGTCGCCATTTCTGCTAAGTGAATGTGATCGGACCCTTCTCCCTCTATGCTATACTCAACCCAATCTATTCACAAATTCTTCATATGCGTTCTATTTTGAAACTCGTTCAAAGTCTTCCTTGTGTCCTTGACAAGCTGAAGAAATTATGAACGAAACTTTAAAACTGATCTTATCAAACTTTCGGTTTTGCCGCTCAAACCGTTCCGCATCCCACGATGCATTATTTTACTCACCCACAATGGTACACGATCTCCACTACGATCGTGGATGACACATGTCGTGAGAAGGAAATGGTCGAGAGCACGTTAGTCCTAAATCTTGGGCGATCCGTTTTTCACCGTGTCTATAAATACCCTCTCCCTTCCTCACTTCTTTTACTCCGCTCGACCTCTCTCTCCCTCGAGCTCCTCAAACCCTAAGCGCCGCCGCTTCTCCATCGTCGCCCGGTGAGGAAGAGCTTCATTGCCTCAACCTCGTCGCCCGACGATACTCGCGCCGACATGAAATCCTCACTCCGCCGCCGCCGTAGCTGTCTTCCTCCGCCAAGTTAGAGGCGTGGAAGATCTGAACCGACGAACTTCCCAACTGTTCTTCTTAGTTAGTCGTGTTCTTCACTTGGGTAATTAAAAGTTACTTTTATTACTCGCTTTGATTCTCAAACCTTCTGAAAATCTTCAAAGGTGTTTATTCTTCAAATCTTCACATATGAACACCTCAAACAAATATGCTCTTGATTCGTTTCTCTAAGCAATGATTTTCTTCAAGATTCCTCAATTGTGTGGATCCTCGATCTGTACAACTCTGGAACCTAAGACAAAGAACGCTTAGTGAAATTCTTCAAAACTCATCTGGTCAAAATCCTCAAAACTTGTTCTTTTGAAAAACCTTACGAGAGCATATGACCTCTCCAAATTCCTCATAGCTGTACTCTGTTCACGGTACACATGTCATTCTGCTGAATCACTAGGTTCTCATCAACTTAACTCATTTGCAGCGTTCCTCGAAGAAAAACTGCATACTTCTTCAGACAACTCAATTGTTCAAATTCATCAACAGAAGAACATGGCAGACGGTAAGAAGCCACGAGAAAGGAGGAAAGAAACACTGAGGTTATGACTGCGTTTGAAATCCACGAGAAATTTATGATGACTATTGCACACGATGAAGAAAACAAAAATCAGCGCAAGGTGCGTATTCAGAGATTGAGCAGAGATGGGCACGGGAATGGAGGGAATACAGATATGTGACTCCAAAGTACATGAAGAAATTAGCTCTCAATCCTCCATGCCCAAGAGCTCCATTGGCACTGGCCAAGTAGCCGATCCCACAAGCATCAAGCGTGGTGAGGACTTTCACGATGAATGGGCTAAGCGCCAAGCTAAATTGGCAAAACAAGCCAAGGAGGCGGTGAAGAAATTCAATGAGGATTCTGCCCTGCGCTCACGCTCTCTGAGGCCTCGGTCAAACCGAGAAATCCATGCCAAAGAAGCCTGCTCATAAGCCAAGTGCTTCACCATCAGCGCCCTCACGGCCAAGTTCCTCAGCAGCGCCCTCAAGGCAAATTCCTCACACTGCTACAGCTCCACCAAAGTCCTCAAAAGCTCCGTCAAAGTCCTCAGTTCCTGTGCATCTGGCAACATGTCAAAGGACTGCTGGTTTTTCAATTGCCTCTGGTGTTTCGGCAAGTTCCTCAGCAGCACCAATTTCATCATCTGGCCCGACTCAGCTGAAGACCAAAGCAACAGCTGGACGAGGTCCTCGGCCAAGCCCAAAGAAGAAACAGGTTGCATTCCATGTGCCTTCTGATGATGAAGCTTCTGATGATGAACTTGCGGAAATCATCAGTGACCGTCAAGAAAAAGCCGCTAGAGCCAAAGGTATGTTTGTGCCACTGCTGTTGGATCCGAAGAAAGTCCTCGATTATATTGACCTCTGGCACAAGGATCCCAATACCCCTATGCCTGACTTTCATCTGACACCTGGACAAAGTCATATGTTGACTCACTTCATCGCTGAAGAAAAATGGAAGTTTGAGAAGGCAAGAGAAATCAAAAAGGCTCAATACAGAAAGGAGAAGTTCCTGAAGAAAAATGTTGTCAAAATGACACCTAAGGAGCTTCTCAAGGTCCAGACTGAAATTCAAGACCTCAGCAAAAACTTCAATTCCTATTATGCTGATTGGCAAGGAGGCAAGGTCAGATTAAATCAATCGGCGAAGAAATTCTAAATGTTGCTGCCCCATTGCAACATGCAATTCCTCGGTGAAGCCTCAGCTCAGCGGTGAAGAACATGCAGCACGCTGATGGCGTTCGAGCTGCTGATGAAAATCTAGTTCGGGCTGGTGATCCCATTCCAGCCATTGAAGAAATTGCCGGGGCATCCACTAGTGGTGCGCTGAAGAAGCCGAAGAAGTCGAGGCAAGCTGCATCGGTTGTGCTGAAGAAAATCAACCAAATTCCTCGGCTCCTCCTGCGCCAACTCCAACTCCAATTCTTCCATCGCCTCGATGTGAAGAAAACCAAGGCTGCGAGCGAGCTGCGTGAAGAAAAGGAAGGCATCGAGATGTGTCAAATTCTTGGCTGCGAAGAAAATGAAGCCAATGACTAGCTCATTCGAAAATCAATTGATGCTGTTCGATTTCCTCCATGCCATCTAAGGACCTTGTTCCTATTGAGAAGACTATGAGATCCCAATCGGATCGATGAAGAACATCATTCTTACGCTTCGTCGAGCAGATTGATGAAGAAATTGAAGTGGGCGCAATCCCTTCAACCCCAGTCATTTCCTCACCAATGCCTCAGTTCACGGTGAAGAGGCTGGTGTTGAGAACGAAGATGAAGATGTGGATATTGGATGCACCACACGGTGATGAATGATGACTTTTGGGAAAGTCTGCATCCCAATACTCCTCTCTTCACCCCGCTCCAACAAATTCCTCAGTCCCCTGCACAAACAGTCCAAATGGACTCTGAAGAAATTCAACCCACTTGCTCTGTGCATGAAGAAATTCCAGCCACTAGTCTTTGATGAACCTGCTTCTTGCTGATCCTCGGTACTTTTGTTGAGGAACAAGAAATTCCTCAGCCTGAAGAACCTGAACTTGCGATTCCTGAGGTGGTGATGCAACTCACTGACACCCCTCTGCCCAAGCAAAAGAATCCGTTCTCAAGCTGTAACACCCCGGACGTAACTTTCCATATTTGTAACTCCAACTCTTGCCATTTTCGGCATTGTGATATGATATTCCCTCCGTGGTTGGGTTTTTTATTCTTTTTGCATTTTGTCCATGTCATGCATTTTATATCATGTCATCATGTGCATCGCATTTTCATACGTGCTCGTCTCATGATTCCGAGCATTTTTCCCGTTGTCCGTTTTGCAATCCGGCACTCCTATCTCCCCCGGCGGCCCCTTTTACGTTTTTCCGTGTGCGGGTACTAAACCTTCTCGGATTGGACCAAGGTTTGTCTAGTGGCCTTGGTATACCACCCGTAGACCACCGGTCAAGTTTGGTCATTTGGAGCTCGTTTGGTACTCCAGCGGTTAACGCACTCTCGCAAAGGCCTCTTTTAAGTTGCAGCCCAACACCCCTCCAAAATGGTCCAATAACCCATCTAAGTCACTTCCATGCTCTCCGTCGTTCGATCACGATCGTGTGGTAGCTTCACACCTCATTTGGACTCTCCTAGCTCCCTCTATGCCTATTTAAACACCTCCCCCGTCCAAATCCGGGTCTTCTTCCCCCGAAACCTAAAACTCCTCCCCGCGCCCGTACGGACACGTCCGCCGCCGCCGGACGAAACCGCCGCCGCGTCCGCACCAACCAGCGCGTGCCACGTGGGCACCGCCGCCTCCGCCGCCCTGACCCCTGCGGCCAGCGGCGGCCCGCTGGCCGGCCGGTGCCGCGCGCCCCAGCGCGCCCGAGCTCCAGCGCCTCGCGCCCGGCGCCCAGCGCGCCGCCCGGCCGCCCGGCCTCCCTCCGGCGCCATCGTCCCGCCACGCGCCCGCCCGCCCGCTCGGGTCGCGGCGCCGCCTCCCTCCGGCGCCCGCCTCCCGCCGCCCGGCCCGCCTCCTCTCCCTCCTCCGGCCTCGCCCGGCTCCAGTGAGCCAGCGCGCCGCCGCCGTCGCCGATCGGGCGGATCAGTGCGATCGATCTAGCCGCCGTTGACTTTCTCTCCTCCTCTTTTCTTCTAAGTTTTTAATCCTATGTTATTTCGTGGCAATTTCTACATAGCATAACTTTGCATCTGTAGGTCCATTTTGTGCGTATAATATATCAAAATGTTCGCCTCGAAGAGTAGATCATTTCATCTCATTGCATCATTTTCATTTGAGCTCATCTTGATGCCCGAAATGCTGTTTGAAGAGGTCTATGTGATGTTAGTTTCTGTTTCTTAATGAACTTGCACTTTTGTTATTTTGCCATGATTGATGTATGCACCCTATGAATTTGAGTCCTACATGTGTTTTGTAATATGCCATGCCATCTTTCCAGGGGTGTATGCCATGTATTTTTGTGATCTATGTGGTGACTAGCACAAGCATGCAAAGTAGGTGTCTGATGTTGCTGATTTCAGCCTGTTTAGCTGATATTTTGATGCCATGTTAACTTGCTGCTACCAAGAGATCCTTGCATATTTGGAGATACTTCAGTAAGGATGTTTTGTTAAACATGTCTTGCTCTATCCATCCATGCCTTTGTTTGAAATTATGGAGTGCCATAGCTTGAGTCAATCGAGCTCTACTTTTGCTATCAAATGTTTCCTGGCAGATTGTTTACAGGTTATTCAATTTTGCTAAGGTTGTTGTGGTTGATCCGTATATGCTATGATGTTGTTCTTGCCATGTATATCTTCTATGACATGTCTTCTTGACGTATGTATGCTTAGTTTATCATATAAGGCTCTGTAGTGAGTGCATTGAGCTTGTAAACATGCCTACTTGTTATCAGTTTTTGACATGCCATGTTGCTGAATCATTATGAAACTTTCAATATTGACATGGGTGTTGCTATATTTTCTGATCCTTTTTGGCTTATGGTCAGTAAGGGACTTTTGTTCTATGCTTTGATTAGATTCATGCCATGCCTTGTTTTGCTATTATAAGTTCCTAAAGCATGTAGTTTTCTTGCTCTGAACATTGCTACGATGTTGTTTTGCCATGTCCCGACTGATATTTTGTGCACTTTTGCCATGCTTGTTTGAACCTGTTATGATGTGAACTAGCCGTAGCTCAGTGCTCATCTTTTGTCAAGCATCTTGTTTAGATCACTGCCATATACTTTGTTGGTACGTTTGGGTGCAGTAGCTTAATTTCTTGTTGCTTGCTAAGTGGCATCATCTTTGTTAATGGCAGATTTGTGCCATTCTTGTTTTGCTTGTCATTTGCAAACCGTGCATCCGATTCGGTGATCTTTATATCGATTTCAACGAAATCATCTCATCTTTCAGTGGCATACTTGGTTTGCCAAGTTGATGCCTGGTTCATCATTTTCCTTCGGGGCGCATCGCATTGCATATCGCATCTCGCATATCATGTCATGTTTTGCATCATGTTGCTTGTGCATTGCACCGTGATTTATTGTGGTTCCTTTGTTTGTGTTCTTGCTTTGGGTAGAGCCGGAGATGAGTGCGTGAGCGAGGAACCTGTTGAGAAGCTTACGAGGATCAAGCTTTTGACAACTCTGAGAACATTGCGAGCAAGATGACCATACCCTCGAAATCACTTCTATCTTTGCTATGCTAGTTGCTCGCTCTTTTGCTATGCCTATGCTGCGATGCCTACCACTTGCTATATCATGCCACCCATATTGCCATGTCAGCCCTAACCATCCTTTCCTAGCAAACCGTTGATTGGCTATGTTACCGCTTTGCTCAGCCCTCTTATAAGCGTTGCTAGTTGCGGTGAAGTGAAGTTTGTTCCTTGTTGGAACATGGAGATGTTGTTCCTTGTTGGAACATGTTTACTTGTTGGGGATATCACAATATATATATCTGCTATAATTAATGCATCTATATACTTGGTAAAGGGTGGAAGGCTCGGCCTTATGCAGTGTTTTGTTCCCTCTTGCCACCCTAGTTTCCGTCATACGGTGTTATGTTCCTTGATTTAGCGTTCCTTACGGTTGGGTGATTTATGGGACCCCTTGACAGTTCGCTTTGAATAAGACTCCTCCAGCAAGGCCCAACTTTGGTTTTACCATTTGCCACCTAAGCCTTTTTCCCGGGTTTTCGCGAGCCGAGGGTCATCTTATTTTAACCCCGGACGGTGCTCCTTGAGTCTTGGCCCAACTAGAAGCGATGTCCGGCGCCCCACAGGCAATCCGGGGTCTATGCCAACCCGACGTCTTGCCCATCCGGTGTGCCACGAGCGAGATATGTGCAGCTCCTATCGGGATTTGTCGGCACATTCGGGTGGCTTTGCTGGTCTTGTTTTATTCTGTCGAAATGTCTTGTAGTCCGGGATTCGAGATTGATCGGGTCTTCGGTAGAAGAATATCCTTCGTTGACCGTGAGAGCTTATAATGGGCTAAGTTGGGACACCCTGCAGGTAATATCTTCGAAAGCCGTGCCCACGGTTATGAGGCAGATGGGAATTTGTTAATGTCGGTTGTAGAAAACCGAAGTTGACCTCAATTAAAATACACATCAACGCGTGTGTAACGTGATGGTCTCTTCTCGGAGTCGGGAAGTGAACACGGTGTTGGAGTTATGTCGGCGTAAGTAGTTCGGGATCACTTCTTGATCGCTACTAGCTTCACGACCGTGCTTTGCTCCTCCTCTTGCTCTCTTTTGCGATGTAGCCACCATATATGCTAGTCGCTTGCTGCAGCTCCACCTTACTACTCTGTCCTTCCTATAAGCTTAAATAGTCTTGATCTCGCGGGTGTGAGATTGCTGAGTCCCGTGACTCACAGATTCTACAAAACAGTTGCAGGTTCCGATGATGCGGTCAGGTGCGCGCAACCGAGCTCAAGTGGGAGTTCGACGAGGCGTGGTCGTTACTATGTGTCTTTTCCGATGATCGTAGTGGTGCCCAGTTGGGACGATCGGGGATCTGTGTAGCATTTGGGGTATCTTCTTTTATTTTGGTTCCGTAGTCGGACCTTGAGTGTACTCTGAATGATGGATGTTTATTTATGTCTTGTGTGAAGTGGCAACTGTTAGCCAACTATGTATCTCTTTCCTTATTTATTACATGGGTTGTGTGAAGATTACCTCACTTGCGACATTGCTTTCAATGCGGTTATGCCTCTAAGTCGTGCCTCGACACGTGGGAGATATAACCGCATCGAGGCGTTACAAGTTGGTAATCGAGCCTTCCCGACTTAGGAGCCCCCTACTTGATTGTTTCTTTGGCGTTGTTGAGTCTAGAATGGAAAATGTTTTGAGTCTTAGGATTATATATATCGAGAGTAGGATTCTTTTACTCCCAGTCCTTAAATCGCTCTGTGAGGTCTCTGACGTAGAGTTTTGACTCTTCTCTCCTCAAATTTCACTAAAAAAATTTTAGGATCACGCGGGTATCTTGGGATCGTTCGATGGTTTTGTGGCGAGAACATTGTTCTTGGTGCCTCGACATTTAGGGGTTGTGGTAGTGTCCCGGGAGTTGAGCTCCGAGGTGTTGTCGTCACAATTTTATCGTTGCGATTCTGGAATACGAGTTTTGCCGACATCGAAATCTCTTTTGTGCAGTTGTTGGTGAGATAACCCGATAACCCGATCTTGGGCGAGCTTGGGAGTATTGCCATGACTTGTATAACGGATGTTTTTGAAGGTCGAGGTACCACGATTTCGAGGATTTCTTGGTTATGTGTTGACGGATGGATACAAGCTGGATCTAGGTATTGTTAGTTTGGGTGATATATTTTGTGTCCCTGTATCCCCAACACCAGATTGCATAACCAGAAAGTTTGGGAGTTTATAGGTGGGATTCAAGTAGCTCTAGCATTTCTTCCCATGATATTTGGTTCGTGATTGGGTAATCCTTACCACTTATTTGTTCCAGTCTTACCTCGTTATTTTTTTTCATCAATCCTTAATCAAGTGGCTTCTCACCTTAATGGACGTGTGATGATTAGCTTTTGGAATTCATTCGTTCATTCTTGTTCGAATGTTTATTGTGAAGACTATATGTTGCAATTTCTATCCGTTGATTTCAACTTGACTAATTGTCTATCAAAGGACTAACGGATGTCACCCTCTTCAGGATGGCTCCGCCAACGCGTCTGAATCCGGATCGCAATGATGGGGATCGGTCAGAACCTCCACCTCCACCTCCGCCTCCGGAGGGCTGGCAACTATCATGGCAGCCACCAATGCCAATGCTCGAGATGATTTTGCAGCTCTTGCAAGAAGCGTACTCAAGGGCAAGGCAGTCAAGGAAATCAAGGTCAAGGCAACAACCAGCCGCACTTTGCTACTCTCGGTCGGTTCCTCGCTAATCAGCGAAGTCTTTCGGTTTACGTGCCGAGGCCACAGACGGCTGACGATTGGCTTGTGGACATCTGCAAGCATTTTGAATGTAGCAATGTCGGACACGAGGACTTTGTCAAGTTTGCATCGTTTCAACTCAAGGATCAAGCTCTTTGAGTGGTACCAACAATACAAAGATTCGAGAGGAGGTCGTGTCATTACAGGATGAGTTCGCCGAGATTTGAGCTCACCACATTCCAAAAGTGTTGTTGAGAGCAAGCGTGAGGAGTTCCGCAATCTCAAGCAAGGCAACATGTCTGTCTATCAATACAATATCCAGTTCGAGCTTCGCTCGTTTTGCTAAGCAAGGCGTGCACGATGAAAAGAGTATGATCTATCAATTCAGAGGTGGTGAGAGAAGATCTGCAATTAGCTCTTGTGCTTTTGAGCGAGAAAAGTATGATGAATTCTACAACATGGCCTTTGAAGCAAGAAGCTGCCCAGCTCAAATGTGAGGCTTCTAAGAAGAGAATCGGGGATGCAATTCAGTCTTCTTCTTCCTCTCAAGTGGCAGCTAAGCAGCAGAAGTTCTACCTTCCTCCTCCTCCGTTCCGTCGGTCTTATCAGCGAGAAGAACTCAGGTGGCCGTGGATCTTCCCACCCACCCAACCCAGCTATCGAGAACAAGTCTAATTCTCAAGCTCCAAGGTCAAGTGCTCCTTACCACCGTCCGCTCTCTAAGGTGACTTGCAACAAATGTCAGCAGAAAGGTCACTATGCGAACAAATGCTTCAACCGAGGCGCCTTCCGCCTCCTCCTCTGTGAAATCTTCCAGCAATGCGGTGGTCAAGCATAATCCCAAGTCTGCAAAGGTGAATATGATGAATGCAGCTCAAGCGGAGGAATCTTCGATGTGATAATGGGTAATCTCTCGATTAATGATATTCTGCAAAAGTCTTATTTGATCTTGGTGCATCGCATTCTTTCATGTCATATCCTTTTGCATCGAAGCACAATGTTGACACAGAGATTTTATCCAAAGTTATGCAAGTTGTTTCTCCCGGAAGGCTTATGAATTCTAGTTTGGTTGCTCCTAATGTCTCTATCAAGATGGGCAATTATAGATTTCTGGCTAAACCAATTGTCCTTGGTGACTCGGATATTGATCTTATTCTCGGAATGGACTGGCTTTCTCAGCACAAAGCTCAGCTTGATTGTGCTGCCGGGAAATTCAATTGACTCACTCTTCTAATGATGTGATCATCTATGCGCTCGTGATGAAACCATTGGTTGTTTTCTCTCAATGAGAAGGGCGAATTGGATGCTATCTCTCGATTCGATCGTTTGTGAGTACCAAGATGTCTTTCGGAAGAGCTTCGGGTATGCCTCCTCATCGGCCGATTGAGTTCGTTATCGATCTTGAGCACGCCTTGAACCCGTTTGCAAGCGTCCATACAAGCTTGGACCTGATGAGCTGAAGGAATTGAAGAAGCAGCTCGATGAACAAGAGCGTCTGGGTTTGATCGGACCGAGTTCATCTCCTTGGGGTTGTGGTGTTCTTTTGTCGGAAGAAGGATGGCGCGGACCGACTTTGCGTCGATTACCGTCCATTGAATAAGAAGACAATCAAGAACAAGTATCCACTTCCCAACATCAATGAGCTTTTCGAGCAACTCAAAGGTGCTAAAGTGTTCTCCAAGCTTGACCTTCGTATGGGTTATCATCAGATTCGCATTCGTGAACAAGATATTCCCAAGACAGCATTGAGAACAAGCTTTGGTTCTTATGAATATCTTGTCATGTCTTTCGGCCTTGTCAATGCTCCTCCAACATTCTCTCGGATGATGAACTTCATATTCAACCCTACACCAATGAATTCGTCTTGGTCTATCTTGATGATATTTTGGTCTTCTCCAAGAATAAGAAGGATCATGCCAAACATTTGCGATTGGTGCTAGACAAGCTCGAGAGCATCAATTCTATCTAAGTTTTCCAAATGTGAATTTTGGCTTGATGAAGTGCTTTATCTTGGTCATATCATCTCCGCCAAGGGCATCGCTGTTAATCCGAGAAGGTGTCCGCAATTGTGAATTGGGAACCTCCTCGAATGTCAAGCAACTCATGATTTTCTTGGTCTTGCAAGCTATTGCGAAGATTCGTTGAGAATTTCTCCAAGATTGCAAAGCCTCTTTCCAACCTCCTCCGAAGCATGTGAAGTATATACGGTCTCCCGAGTGTGATGTTGCTTTCAATACCCTCAAAGAGAAACTCGTCACAGCTCTGTCTTGACTCCTCTGATGAATCCAAGCCATTTGAAGTTTTCGTGATGCTTCTCTTCAAGGTCTCGGTCTTTGTGTTAATGCAAGAGAAGAGAGTTTGGCCTATACCTCTACTTGATTGAAGCCCAACGAAAAGAACTACCCCACTCACGATCTTGAGTTGGCGGCGTTGTCCATGCATTGATAACATGGAGACATCTCTTGTTGGGAAGGAAAGTGGACATCTTCACCGATCACAAGAGTCTCAAGTATATCTTCACTCAACCCAACCTCAACCTCGAGGCAGATTCGATGGGTGAAATGATTCAAGAGTACAACCCAAGTATTGAATATACTCGGGCAAGGCCAATGTCATTGCAGATGCTTTGAGCAGGAAGGCTTCTCGCAGCAGTCTAATCCTCAAGCCCTTCCAACGGATCTCTGTGAAGCTTTCCATAAGCTGAATCTTCAAGTTGTTCCTCAAGGCTTTCTTGCCAACCTCATAGTCTCTCCTACTTTGGAAGATCAGATTCGTGAGGCTCAACTTCTGGATGCCATGGTGAAAAAGGTGAAGCGTGGTATCGACAAGGGCATTTCAAGTACAAGTGCTTCCACATTGATGACAAAGATACTCTTTTCTTTGAGGACGGATTGTGGTTCCTAAGGGTGATCGAGAAAAGTCATTATGAGCGAGGCTCACAATTCGCTTCTATCCATTCATCACGGAAATGCGAAGATGTACCAGGACCTCAAGTAGTCATATTGGTGGACTCGAATGAAGCGAAATTGCTCAATTCGTGAATGAATGTGATGTCTGCGAGAAGAGTGAAAGCAGAACACCAAAGACCAGCTGGTCTCCTCCAACCTCTTGCTATTCCAAAATGGAAGTTTGATCATATCGAGATGGACTTCGTGACTGGATTTCCAAAGTCCAAGCGTGGAAATGATGCTATCTTCGTTGTCATTGACAAGCTTACTAAAGTGGCTCATTTTCTTCCAATCAAAGAATCTATCACAGCAGCTCGGTTGGCGAGCTATACACCTCGAGGATTGTCTCCTTGCGGCATTCCACAAGTGATCTCTTCATACCGTGGCAGCATCTTTACCTCCAAGTTTTGGGATTCTTTTGAGAAGGCCATGGGCACCAACATTCGTTTCAGCACAGCTTTCCATCCTCAAACAAGTGGCCAAGTCGGCGAGTAAATCAAATCCTTGAAGATATGCTCGGGGCTTGTGTCATTTCTTCGGTATGAAGTGGGAAGATTGTCTTCCATATGCGAGTTCTCCTACAACAACAGCTTCCAAGCGAGTTGGGCAAGGCCCCATTCGAAATTCTCTATGGCGAAAGTGCGTACCCTCTCAATTGGTGCGAGACAGGTGAGCGCCAACTTCTTGGCAATGACTTGATCACGAAGCGGAAGAAATGTGCAAAGTCATTCGTGAGAATCTCAAAGCAGCATAATCGCGCGGAAGAACTATTATGATGATAAGCACCGTGATGTGGCTTTTGAAATCGGAGACCATGTCTACCTCCGCGTCTCTCAATGAAAGGCACTCGTAAACCCGGTATCAAAGGGAAGCTTGCCCCTAGATCGTGGGTCCTTTCAAGATCATTGGCAAAAGCGATCTAGCCTATCAACGAGCTTCCATCCAACTTTGCAAGCGTGCGATGTGTTTCACGTGTCACAACCGCAAGTGCTTCAAGACTCTGACGCACTATCAACGAAGAAATTGACCTTCAAGAAGATCTCTCTTATTATGAGCACCCGTTGCTATTCTTGAAGAAACCGGCGCAAGACTCGCAACAAGTCAATCAAATTCCTGAAAGTGAAGTGGTCACACCATTCCGACCGAGAAGCCACGGGAGCGCGAGGATCACCTCCGTTCGAATATCCGGAGTTCTTTCAGTCCTAGATCTGGGGCGAGATCCTCTTGTAGTGGTGGAGTGTTGTAACACCCGGACGTAACTTTCCATATTTGTAACTCCAACTCTTGCCATTTTCAGCATTGTGATATGATATTCCCTCCTTGGTTGGGTTTTTCTTCTTTTGCATTTTGTCCATGTCATGCATTTTATATCATGTCATCATGTGCATCGCATTTGCATACGTGTTAGTCTCATGATTCGAGCATTTTTCCGTTGTCCGTTTTGCAATCCGGCACTCCTATCTCCCCGCGGCCCTTTTACGTTTTTCCGTGTGCGGGTACTAAACCTTCTCGGAATGGACCGAGGTTTGTCTAGTGGCCTTGGTATACCACCCGTAGACCACCGGTCAAGTTTCGGGTCATTTGGAGCTCGTTTGGTACTCCAACGGTTAACCACACTCTCGCAAAGGCCTCTTTTAAGTTGCAGCCCAACACCCCTCCAAAATGGTCCAATAACCCATCTAAGTCACTTCCATGCTCTCCGTCGTTCGATCACGATCGTGTGGGCGAAAACTACACCTCATTTGGACTCTCCTAGCTCCCTCTATGCCTATTTAAACACCTCCCCCGTCCAAATCCGGGTCTTCTTCCCCCGAAACCCTAAAACTCCTCCCCGCGCCCGTACGGACACGTCCGCCGCCGCCGGACGAAACCGCCGCCGCGTCCGCACCAACCAGCGCGTGCCACGTGGGCACCCGCCGCCTCCGCCGCCATGGCCTGCTGCATCAGCGGCCGGCCCGCCCGGCTTGGTCGCGCCGCCCCCTCCGCGCCAGCTCTCCCGCCTCCCGCGCCGGCGCCGCCGCCGGCGCCACCATGCCGCCGCCCGGCGCCCGCCGCCGCCACCGCCGCCCGGCCTCCCTCCGCGCCGCCGTCCCGCGCGCCCGCCGCCGCTCCGGGTCGCGGCGCGCCTCCCTCCGGCGCCCGCCTCCCTCGCCCGGCCCGCCTCCTCTCCCTCCTCCGGCCTCGCCGAACTCCGTGAGCCAGCGCCGCCGCCGCCGTCGCCCGATCGGGCGGATCGATCGATCGATCTAGCCACGGTTGACTTTCTCTCCTCCTCTTTTCTTCTAAGTTTTTAATCCTATGTTATTTTGTGGCATTTTCTACATAGCATAACTTTGCATCTGTAGGTCCATTTTGCGTATAATATATCAAAATGTTCGCCTCGAAGAGTAGATCATTTCATCTCATTGCATCATTTTCATTTGAGCTCATCTTGATGCCCGAAATGCTGTTTGAAGAGGGCTATGTGATGTTAGTTTACGCTTTCTTAATGAACTTGCACTTTGTTATTTTGCCATGATTGATGTGTGCACCCTATGAATTTGAGTCCTACATGTGTTTTGTAATATGCCATGCCATATTTCCAGGGTGTATGCCATGTATTTTTGTGATCTATGTGGTGACTAGCACAAGCATGCAAAGTAGGTGTCTGATGTTGCTGATTTCAGCCTTGTTTAGCTGATATTTTGATGCCATGTTAACTTGATGCTACCAAGAGATCCATGCATATTTTGAGATACTTCAGTAAGGATGTTTTGTTAAACATGTCTTGCTCTATCCATCCATGCCTTTGTTTGCAATTATGGAGTGCCATAGCTTGAGTCAATCGAGCTCTACTTTTGCTATCAAATGTTTCTGGCAGATTGTTTACATGTTATTCAATTTTGCCAAGGTTGTTGTGGTTGATCCATATATGCTATGATGTTGTTCTTGCCATGTATATCTTCTATGCCATGTCTTCTTGATGTATGTATGCTTAGTTTATCATATAAGGCTCTGTAGTGAGTGCATTGAGCTTGTAAACATGCCTACTTGTTATCAGTTTTGACATGCCATGTTGCTGAATCATTATGAAACTTTCAATATTGACATGGGTGTTACTATATTTTCTGATCCTTTTTGGCTTATGGTCAGTAAGGGACTTTTGTTCTATGCTTTGAGTAGATTCATGCCATGCCTTGTTTTCTATTATAAGTTCCTGTAGCATGTAGTTTTCTTGCTCTGAACATTGCTACGATGTTGTTTTTGCCATGTCCCGACTGATATTTTGTGCACTTTTGCCATGCTTGTTTGAACCTGTTATGATGTGAACTAGCCGTAGCTCAGTGCTCATCTTTTGTCAAGCATCTTGTGTAGATCACTGCCATATACTTTGTTGGTACGTTTGGGTGCAGTAGCTTAATTTCTTGTTGCTTGCTAAGTGGCATCATGCTGTTAATGGCAGATTTGTGTCATTCTTGTTTTGCTTGTCATTTGCAAACCGTGCATCCGATTCGGTGATCTTTATATCGATTTCAACGAAATCATCTCATCTTTCCAGTGGCATACTTGGTTTGCCAAGTTGATGCCTGGTTCATCATTTTCCTTTCGGAGCGCGCATACGCATTGCATATCGCATCTCGCATATCATGTCATGTTTTGCATCATGTTGCTTGTGCATTGCACCGTGATTTATTGTGGTTCCTTTGTTTGTGTTCTTGTTTTGGGTAGAGCCGGGAGATGAGTACGTGAACGAGGAACCTGTTGAGAACGCTTACGAGGATCAAGCTTTCGACAACTCTGAGAACATTGCAGGCAAGATGACCATACCCTCGAAATCACTTCTATCTTTGCTATGCTAGTTGCTCGCTCTTTTGCTATGCCTATGCTACGATGCCTACCACTTGCTATATCATGCCACCCATATTGCCATGTCAGCCCCTACCCATCCTTTCCTAGCAAACCGTTGATTGGCTATGTTACCGCTTTGCTCAGCCCTCTTATAGCGTTGCTAGTTGCGGTGAAGTGAAGTTTGTTCCTTGTTGGAACATGGAGATGTTGTTCCTTGTTGGAACATGTTTACTTGTTGGGGATATCACAATATATATATCTGCTATAATTAATGCATCTATATACTTGGTAAAGGGTGGAAGGCTCGGCCTTATGCAGTGTTTTGTTCCCTCTTGCCACCTAGTTTCCGTCATACGGTGTTATGTTCCTTGATTTCGCGTTCCTTACATGGTTGGGTGATTTATGGGACCCCTTGACAGTTCGCTTTGAATAAGACTCCTCCAGCAAGGCCCAACTTTGGTTTTACCATTTGCCACCTAAGCCTTTTTCCCCGGGTTTCGAGAGCCGAGGGTCATCTTATTTTAAACCCGGACCGGTGCTCCTTTCGAGTCTGGCCCAACTGGCGATGTCCGGCGCCCCTGGGCAATCCAGGGTCTATGCCAACCGACGTCTTGCCCATCCGGTGTGCCACGAGCGAGATATGTGCAGCTCCTATCGGGATTTGTCGGCACATTCGGTGGCTTTGCTGGTCTTGTTTTATTGCTGTCGAAATGTCTTGTAGTCCGGGATTCGAGATTGATCGGGTCTTCCGGTAGAAGAATATCCTTCGTTGACCGTGAGAGCTTATAATGGGCTAAGTTGGGACACCCTGCAGGGTAATATCTTTCAAAGCCGTGCCCGCGGTTATGAGGCAGATGGGAATTTGTTAATGTCGGTTGTAGAAAACCGAAGTTGACCTCAATTAAAATACACATCAACGCGTGTGTAACCGTGATGGTCTCTTCTCGGTGAGTCCGGAAGTGAACACGGTGTTGGAGTTATGTCGGCGTAAGTAGTTCAGGATCACTTCTTGATCGCTACTAGCTTCACGACCGTGCTTTGCTCCTCCTCTTGCTCTCTTTTGCGATGTAGCCACCATATATGCTAGTCGCTTGCTGCAGCTCCACCTTACTACTCTGTCCTTCCTATAAGCTTAAATAGTCTTGATCTCATGGTGTGAGATTGCTGAGTCCCGTGACTCACAGATTCTACCAAAACAGTTGCGAGTTCCGATGATGCGGTGCAGGCGGCATAACCGAGCTCAAGTGGGAGTTCGACGAGGAGGCGTGGTCGTTACTATGTGTCTTTTCACGATGATCAGTAGTGGTGCCCAGTTGGGACGATCGGGGATCTGTGTAGCATTTGGGGTATCTTCTTTTATTTTGGTTCCGTAGTCGGACCTTGAGTGTACTCGAATGATGGATGTTTATTTATGTATTGTGTGAAGTGGCGACTGTAAGCCAACTATGTATCTCTTTCCCTTATTTATTACATGGGTTGTGTGAAGATTACCTCACTTGCGACATTGCTTTCAATGCGGTTATGCCTCTAAGTCGTGCTTCGACACGTGGGAGATATAGCCGCATCGGGGGCGTTACACAAGCAAACAAAAGTTCAAGGCTGATGATTTCTTTGCCGAGCACGTGTTCTTTACTGACTATAATCCATATGATTCTGCTCGCATTAGGAAGAGGCGTTTATGGACTGCCAGCCAAGCCAACTTCTATTCCTCAGTGCTCTTCAACAAAGATAAAGTCTTCGATCATGCTCATATTCCTCATGTGGACATGGAGTCTCTGCCAGGCTTTGAGCCAGTCCTCAGTGTTCTTCACGACGCAGGGCTTCTGAATTTCTGCACTGTTATCTGTGACTAGAATGAAGAGCTAATTCTTCAATTCTATGCAACGCTGCACATCACCGGAGACGCTGAAGACGTGAACTCATGGGTATTAGGCGGATGTCGAAAATACTCACTACAAGGCACCGACAACTGAATTGCCGTGCTCTATCACTCGATCCTCCACTTGATGGTGCTCGTTGTATCTACAACGAACCAGAACTTCAAATCACTATATGCAAGTGCTGATGAAGCCTTTGAAGCCAAGGCAGGCCCAAGAACCAAATTCCTCGTCAAGGAATTATTGTATGTGCCTCGGACTGTCTATCGGATTTCAGCGAAGACAATGATTCCTATCAAAGGCCACGACTCAGATGATGAAGAAGTCGTTGGCATCATGAAGAATATGCTTTTCAACATCATCCATGGCGTTCCCGTCAACTTCCATGATTTCTTCATGAGGACTGAGGGAGTCCCGGATTAGGGGGTGTCCGGATAGCCGGACTATCATCATCGGCCGGACTATCATCGGCCGAACTATCATCATCGACCGGACTCCAAGACTATGAAGATACAAGATTGAAGACTCCACCCCGTGTCCGGATGGGACTTTCCTTGGCGTGGAAGGCAAGCTTGGCGATACGGATATGTAGATCTCCTACCATTGTAACCGACTCTATGTAACCCTAGCCCTCTCCGGTGTCTATATAAACCGGATGGCTCTAGTCCGTAGGACTCGAACAACAACAACCCTTACAATCATACCATAGGAAAGCTTCTAGGGTTTAGCCTCCTTGATCTCGTGGTAGATCCACTCTTGTAAACATACACAATATCAATATCAATCGAGCAGGACGTAGGGTTTTACCTCCATCAAGAGGGCCCGAACCTGGGTAAAACATTGTGTCCCTTGTCTCCTGTTACCATCCGCCTAGACGCACAGTTCGGGACCCCCTACCGAGATCCGCGGTTTGACACCGACATTGGTGCTTTCATTGAGAGTTCCTCGTGCCGTCACCGATAGGAAGGATGCCTCCTCCGTCTTCAAGGGCGGTATTTTCATCAAAGGAGCCTTTGCCTTGGCCAAACTATCCGGCTAGGTGGTTTTCTTATGACCGCCTATCCGGCCATCGCTTCGACAATGACCTCTCAAGTCGTCAAAAGCAATTTTCGCGTCCGCTCGGAATTCGCCGAGCGGCTGGATCCAATAGAGCTCTCGTTCGTAAACAAGCTCTTGGATCGTATCGCCGCCCTGGGAGTCGCTACAGACTACGATCAGATTGGGCTTAAAACCGATCTGAGAGAGATTAACTCCCCCCAGGTCACCCACCACATTGCAGTGGTAGAGGAACAATGCGGCGACGCTTCTCCTGTATTGAAAACTAGTCATGTCCGGGCTCCCGAACCCCCCATGCCGGATTCCCACGGAGGGACGGGCTTCGATCAAGCACTGAACTTAAAGTCAGGCATCAGACCAGACTCGTTGGACAACATCCAGCAATCCAAGCTTCCAAAGTTGGAAACTTCTCGGCCTTCGAGCCTTGAGATGGGTAGGGTTCCAGACTTAGTTCCACCCACCCGCCCAGACATATGCGATCTATCTCTAATTCGGCAAGAGCCCGCTGAGACAATTACATCACTCTCGGGCCGATTCCTCCTGGTTATGGACAGGATAAAGGACTGCCGAGAGGAAAACGCAATCTCAATTTTTTTCAATAATTGCACGGACGAGGGAATCTTGAACGCCGTCAGCCGTCGTGAAATTACACGCTTCGCCAACTTGGCGTCCATAGTACGAAAGTACTGTGCGATGGAGAGTTTCCGGACAACCGAAAATAAGTTTTGGGACAATCCGGCCCCGAATACAACCCTAGTCCACAACAAAAGGGTGCATTACACTCAGGCACCAGATACAAAAACCAAAAAGGAAAAACCCCATAAAGGGCACGGAACCGTACTAGAGGGATGGCTTAGCGGACCCTGCAAAATTCACAGTACAGAAGGCGCCGTCCCAACACATAGCCTTCGAGCATGTTGGATATTACGGCAGGTGGCCAAAAGTGGAGAGGAGCTTCTAGCCCCGGAAAACCACTCCAACAACATCGGTATGGTATCAACAGTCTTCGAGACTTTCATATCAAATAATATGCGGAAACGAACAATCCGCAGCCTCGCCGAAGTCTACCAAGTAGCAACAACCAATCCATGGAGCGACGCAGCCATCACCTTCAACGCCAGCGACGAACCTAAATTCCGAACAGCCCGAGCTCCAGCCGCACTGGTACTTAGTCCAATAGTGAACGACTTTCGACTTACAGAAGTCCTCATGGATGGCGGCAGCGGATTAAACCTCATCTACGAACCCTTCAAAAAATGGAAATAGACTGGAACCGTATTGAGCGAAGCAGCACAACCTTTAGAGGAATAATCCCTAGCCGGGAGGCGCGCTGCACAGGAAAAATCACACTCGATGTGGTATTCGGCTCGCCGGACAATTACAGATCCGAAGAAGTCACGTTCCAAGCGGCCCCGTTCAACATCGGATATCACGCTATATTAGGACGAGAGGCATTCACAATTTTTCAAGCCGTACCCCATTACGGGTACATGAAGCTCAAAATGCCTGGGCCCGGCGGAATAATCACTCTCGTTAGTGATCCGTACATAGCACTCCGCGCCGAAAACAAGACAGCCGCATGAGCCTTAGAGGCACTATCCGAAGCCCTAGCGGCAGAGGAACTCACCACTTCGCTCCACGGTGAATAGGGGCGATGTGATACTCGATAAGAGATCCAAGTCCACCTCATTTAAACCAGCAGATGAAATAGTAAAATTCCAGGTCCACCCAGCGGACCCGAAAAGACGGCCTCCATCGGGCACAATTGAACCTGATGTAGGCGCCGCATTGCGAGAATTCGCCGGGAAAATTGGGACATTTTGCCGGCACCCTCGGATATGCCGGAATCCCACGCAGATTGGCGAACACAGCCTAAACATCCTAAAAGGATTCAAGCCAGTCAAACAGGCTCTTGACGATTTTCGAACCCAAAAGACAGGCAATGGGAGAAGAGCTAGCCAAACTATTGAAGCCGGATTCATCGGAGACATCAAGCACCGGATTGGCTAGCAAACCTGGTAATGGTACCAAGAAGGACAAATCCTGGCGCCTATGTGCCGATTTCAAAGACCTAAATAAAGCCTGCCCAAAGGATCCCTTCCCCTCCCGCATCGACCAAATCATCGATGCCACTGCAGGCACGATTCATTGTGCTTCCGGGCGCATACTCCGGCTATCATCAAATCAAGATGGCAATGGCATTCATTACTCCATATGGACCATTCTGCTTCAACACGATGCCCTTCGGACTTAAAAACGCCGGCGCAACATATCAGCGCATGATTCGGACATGTCGGCTACCGGATCGGCAAAACAGTAGAGGCATACGTGAGCGGCGTGGTCGTCAAAACTAAACTGCGTCGAAACTCTAGTAGGCGACTTGAGGCTCACATTCGACAACCTCGAGCATATGACATCAAGCTGAATCCGGAAAAATGCGTTTTCGGCATACCATTGGAAAGCTCTTTGGGCTTCATCATTATCCGGTAGAGGAATTGAAGCAAACCCAGCCAAGATCCGAGCTCTTTCACAGCTAGATATCCCAAAAGACCTCAAGCAAATACAAAATTGATGGATGCATGGCGGCTCTAAGCGCTTTATCTCCGATCTAGGAGAAAAGGCATTACCCTCTATCGCCTCCTTAGGCGCACGAACACCAGTGGGCGGATGCTGCCACCGCCGGACTCGAAGAAATAAAGGCCATATTGGCAACAAATCCGGTCTGGCTGCGCCCAACCTGGGCGAACCAATGTTGTTATACATCGCAGCTATGCATCAAGTTGTAAGCGGTACTGCGTCGTCGAGCGAGAAAAAGAAGGGAATAAATTCCCTCTTCAAAACCAGTATACTACGTATCCCTTGTGTTAACCCCCGCAAGTCCGTTACCCGCACTATCAGAAGATAGCATACGCGGTGTTCATGGCGTCCCGGAAGCTCCGACACTACTTTCAAGAGTGTTCGATAACAGTGGCCTCTGAAGTGCCACTTAACGACATTATAAACAACCGTGACGCGACGGGCAGGATTGCAAAATGGGCCATTGAGCTCTTACCATTTGATATATCTTACAAAACTCGGTGAACTATAAACTCACAAGTTTTGGCTGACTTTGTCGCTGAATGGACCGAAGCCGAACTCCCTAAAGAATACGGCGCATACTCCAATTGGATTATGCACTTCGACGGCTCTAAAATGTTAGCCGGATTGGGGGCTGGCGTCGTATTGACATCCCCGACCGGGGACACAGTCCAATACGTACTTCAGATAGTGTACACGGACTCCAACAATGCAGCCGAATACGAGGCCCTTTTACATGGTCTCCGGATGGCAATCTCCATGGGCACTCAACGCCTAGAGGTGCGCGGGGATTCAAACCTCGCAATATCCCAAATAAATGGAGACTTTGACACCAAAGATCCGAAAATGGCAGCATATTGCAACGCTGTCCTAAAAATGTCAGCCCGGTTCGAAGGACTTGAATTCCATCACGTAGCCCGGGATAATAACCAAGCAGCCGACGTACTGGCACGCATTGGCGCAAAACGCGACGCTGTCCCTCCTAACATCTTCCTGGAGCGGCTCTTCAAGCCATCCGTACTATGGGAAGAGGAGTCTAGAACTAACAAATCGGAACAAGCCGCACCAACCGGCGATTCAGCCGATGATATAACACCTTCCGCCCATGACATAATGGCAGTAATTGCCCCGTGGACAGAACCATTCCTCGCCTACTTGCTTAGGCAGGAGCTTCCCGAAGACCAAAACGAGGCCCACTGCATTGTCCGGCGATCTAAAGCCTACAAGGTCTATGAGGAGAACTTTATAAGAAAAGCACAACCGAGTCCTTCAAAGGTGTATCTCCGAAGAGGAAGGGCGAAACCTCTGGCTGAAATTCATGCGGACTAGGCGGACACCACGCCGCAGCTCGGGCCCTTGTAGGAAAGGCATTCCGTACAGGATTTTCTTGGTCGACGGCCCGAGCGGATGCTCGGGACTTAGTCCAAAGATCGTCGGTTGTCGCTCTTTGCTAATCGAGCCATATGCCACCCACCGCCCTCAAAACTATACCCATTACCTGGCCGTTCGTGGTGCAGGGGCTTGACATGGTTGGACCACTTAAAGGGGAACCCACAAGCAAAGGTACCTATTGGTCATGGTGGATAAATTCACCAAATGGATAGAGGCCAAGCCAGTTAAAGCGGCGAGTCCGGACCAGTGATAGACTTTATATCGGGGTAGTACACCATTATGGTGTCCCCACAGCATCATCACCGATAACGGCACGAATTTCACCGCCAATGAGGTTAAATTATGGTGCAAAAATATGGGCATCAAGCTCGATTACGCTTCAGTCTATCATCCTCAAACCAGCGGTCAAGTGGAGCGAGCAAATGGTCTAATAATGGCGGCATCAAACCCAGACTAGTGCGGTCCTTTAGAAATCGACACGCCTTTGGGTAGAGGAGCTCGACTACGTACTACGGGGGCTGCGGACAACGCCTAACCGTACTACGGATTCACACCATTTTTATGGTATATGGCGCGAAGCAGTTTTGCCCTGCGACATCATTCATGACTCACCTCGAAAAGCGCGTATGCGAAGAAAGAAGCCGAGTTGGATCGGCGGGACAGCTTGGACGCATTGGAGGAAGAGGCGGCGTCGCCAAGGCTCGTTCCGCATTCTATCAGCAGCAGAGCTCAAAGATATCAAAGCAGAGAAATGCGGGCCAAGACTTACAGCGTTGGCGAACTGGTTCTCGCTGCGGACAAGAAAAAGGACAAGCTCAAGCCCAAATGGAAGGCCCCTTCATCATCGATCAAGTCTGACCGCGGGCGTACCATCTCTGAAATGCATCGGATAACCGACTCGAGCGAACCCATGGAGCGCAGCCCGCCTCCGGCGATTCTATGCCTAGCGCCGGACTAAGAGTTCGTCCCTTTCCCCGTCCAAATTTTTTACTTCAGCTGCCTTTTGTTTATCTTTTCTTCTCAACCCTATTCATCCAAGCCTTAAAGGGCCTACTTGCATAGCGTTAGCGCGCAATTGATGTGCTATCCGCACTTATTATACACGGGGCTTCTTTACCGAAGCTTAATTATACGGGCTTCATGCCCGGCACATGTGTCAAGCCTCCACATGTACCTTTTATTCACCATTATATGCATCGATATGACTTAAGTTTTGGCCAAGCTGGGTTGCTGGCTCTGTGCTTACCCCACGTTCCCGATTGTTCGGCTAGGAGGTAAAGGAGCACCTCTGCGATTACTACTTGCCGGGTCAGCGGATGTGTACCTCGACCGGGTGAAGCCGAAAGCTAGCGTTCTTAAGGGAATATTCGGTCGGTGACTTAAAAGATGATCTTTTATCCACTTATTTATCTGCCCCAGATGTTTTCTGCTTTTTTGCATGCGGACATGCACTTTAGGGCATGCCACCCCAGAGGAAAGGAACCCTTAACGGAACTATTCTCCCGGAAGATGTTTCTTACTACCCATGTAATATAACATAACTAGTTGGGCACTTATGCGATAAAGCATCGATGACCCCTACGCCTGGTCTCCATGCATACCCGGTTGTTTCATAACCGAGAAGGTATTCGGACACACTCCGGACTCTAGGGTCCCGAGGTCGAAGCGAAAAGGTCGGCAAAGACAAGCGATCTACAATCCGGCTAGAAGGCATTTTGTATGTCATTTTATAATACATTGTCAAATCGGTGATTGTATTCTTCCTCAATCCGTCTAACAGGTTGTCTAATTTATAGTCCTGTTGGGAAAATTTAGCGCCAACTCTACTTGGCCATATACTAAACTCACAGGATCTCCTTCCCATCGGGCCCCACAGTCGACTTGACCATGTGGTTGGGATCCGCCTTCTTGTACAGCGTCTTTACCATGGCCCAGGCCTCCACGGCACCTTGGCGGCAGGCGAAATCTTCCATAAATGGGCGCTGCCGCGCTCCTGCAGCTTCTCCATAAGCTCCCGAGACCCTCGGGTAAGGAGAAGGTTGGCCATAACGCTGGATGATGCCGCTCATTGCCTTCGAACTCGTTCGATCGGTTGCAACAATTCGGAAGTTGATCACCCGTTGATACGGGCATCTCCTCCGCGAGGCGACACTGTGAGCATACCTGCGGACATATTACATCAAATTGACTTCCTCGCCGAACTCTTCTTTTCAAAGGAGTTCGCTCAAGCACTACTATATATGCCGCGACGAAGCCGCTGATTCTCCTTAACGGAACTGACAGCTTGGCGAACGCCTTTCAGTTCTTCTCCAAGCTGGGCATGGGCATCCTGGAGCTTGTTCCTTTCATGCTGCACCTTATGCAGCACCCTCTCGCCGCCTTTAGTTGGCGCGAAGTTCTTGCCTGTCCGGATCTTGTCCGGCGGCACCCTAACGTCATTTTTTCTTTCAGACTTGCGCAAAGGCCAAGCGCTACTTATCTTTCTAAAATAATCGTTACTGGAGAGGTCCTGCGTTTCCTCTTGCGCCGAGAGTGCGGCGTCAAGTTGGGCTTGCACTCTTGCAGCTCTGAGACAGTTGGGTATTCTTCTCGGTAAGATCATCGTTTCATATGATCCTTAAATCAGTTAATATAACTACTTTAAGTCTCGGGGCTCTTGGCATATATAACTATTAAATTCTCTTACCCGTATGTCTTTTACATACTGCTCCGTGGCTCTGGTAAAACCATCTTGAGCAGCACGAAGGTGCGCGTCCCCCGTGTTAAAGGCATTCAACACCTCGGGGGAGAAGCACGCGTCACGAAATACTGTCCGGCGGCGCCTGTGATTCAGGGCACTCTCCACCTCAGACTTGGTGGAGGACAGTCTGTCGGCTTCCTCTGTCGGAGGAACGTCCGGCTCGCGCCTTGCGCTTGCCTCCCCCTCCTGACCAGGTGCGGGAGCCTGGCTGGTAGAGGTTGGATTGGCAACCTCCACGCCCGCTGTCCGGCGGACGCTTTTTTCCCTATAAAAGTCATGAGCACTCAAACGCTTCCTAGGAGCGTTGCTCTAAATAATGAATTGTGAGCTACACCTTTGCGGCGACGTTTGATCAGCGCGCTCCTCTTCCGCCCTCTGGTCCTAATCGCCCTTGTTGGTCAGCCACCATGAGCTCGGCTTCTCGCCTAAGGCGCCTCCTGCCTGGCGCCATCATATACGGTGGTCGAGAAATAAGCAAGGAAGGAATAGCGGTGTCGTGGCTTGCCGCAATCACCAGGAAGCTGGATATAGTCCGGGATAGTCGGCCGTGATGGCGACTAAAGCATTGTCCATGCTGAGCTGGTGGAACACCCGTCGATTAGCTCCACCTTTATGTCCGGATCCTCTTGGAGGCGGATCCGGGATCTCTCTGGATCCTCGGACTGCGGAGCCGGACTTAGCATGCCCTCCACGTCCGGCGCAGTTCTGCGTCGAAGAAGAACACAATATAAGAAACTTAAGTTTCAAAAGGCGCAGGTCGGACACGCAGAGTGTTCTCTTACCCAAGGCGGGGATTATTCATGGAGAACCCGTTTAGCGGGTTCGTCGAGGAAATCCTCCTTCTCCCCCTTATACAGGCCGGACAGGATCGTCACCAGATCTTCGGCCGAATCCAGCCCTTTGCGGCCATGACGGGTGGCATCGTCTTCCCCGTTGAAATCCCACATGGGGTGGCCCCTGTATTGTAGTGGTTGCACCCACCGCATAATGCATGTTGCCATGACTCCAATCATGGTCAACCTGGCATGGGCCAGTAACCTTATTCGGCCCATCAAATAATGGACGCTCTTATCTTCCTCCAGACGGGGGCTACGCGGACGCCAACTAAGGCGTTTATTCAGAGGAGCGTTGCTGAACTCCGGGAGGCCGATCCGAACAGGGTCCGGCAGCGGAGCGTCTTCTATATAAAACCATTCCGAAGGCCAGTCTTGGCGCCTTCTTAGGGGTTCGGATGGATATCCGGTCCGGCAATCGCCATATTTGGCGCCGCACACTTGATATATGGACCCCTCGTGAGAGCGGGGTACAAGGCGAACAACCTCTTCCACGGGCGAAGTGGGGCTCGACGCCCAGGAATAGCTCAGAAGAGCTACGTAACCCGCAATATGCAGGATTGAGGCGGGCGTGAGGTGATGAAGCTGGAGTCCGTAGAACTCCGAGAGCCAGCGGAGGAATGGATGTACAGGAAATCCGAGCCCCTTATCGGATAGGGGATGAAGCATACCGCTCCCTTTGTTGGGATTTGGGGTAACCTCCACTTGCATCCCACCTTTGTAGGTGGCCAGCCAGCTCGAACCAGAACCATGAAGGCGAAGGAGATATCCCCCACTTGGAGCTTCACCAGCTCGTTGTGCGGAACAGAGCATCTCCTCCAATCTCCTGGCAAAGGGCTGGGAGCGCGAGAAGAGGAGCCGCGTTGACGGTCCATGATGGAATGGATTCTTGGTCAACAGCGATGAGTATTTGCGGGAGGAAGATGGTGATTTGGATCTGGATTCTTGCCTCCCTTATAGGCAGATCATTCGCACAACTAGGGGGTAAGACATAAAAGACACCTGGCTTTTCACATTCGCTGACAGCGTGGAAGAAGGCCATTATTGGGCGTGGAAGCCAAGGCAGCATAACATTGATGAGGAAGCTGGACCTTGTTCGGCAGGTGCGTAGAACTTGAAGGAGAACCCGCTTGCAGCGCTGAAGACTACGCATGCTGGACTTATCGTCATTGAAGCCTGGTTCGGGGCTCTTGAGGAGTCGGTTCGGATTAGGGGTGTCGGATAGCGGACTATCATCATCGGCGGACTATCGTCGGCGAACTATCATCATCGACCGGACTCCAAGACTATGAAGATACAAGATTGAAGACTCCGCCCCGTGTCCGGATGGGACTTTCCTTGGCGTGGAAGGCAAGCTTGGCGATACGGATATGTAGATCTCCTACCATTGTAACCGACTCTATGTAACACTAGCCCTCTCCGGTGTCTATATAAACCGGATGGCTCTAGTCCGTAGGACTCGAACAACAACAACCCTTACAATCATACCATAGGCTAGCTTCTAGGGTTTAGCCTCCTTGATCTCGTGGTAGATCCACTCTTGTAAACATCCACAATATCAATATCAATCGAGCAGGACGTAGGGTTTTACCTCCATCAAGAGGGCCCGAACCTGGGTAAAACATCGTGTCCCTTGTCTCCTGTTACCATCCGCCTAGAAGCACAGTTCGGGACCCCCTACCCGAGATCCGCCGGTTTTGACACCGACAAGGACTCTGGCAAACATTGCTATGTCACCATTTGAGCTGAAGCCTTATGCGCCTTGGATAATGAGATTCATCAGGACAAGGTCTTCACTAAATTACAAGGCTGATACTTTGAACCACTGCAGCTACTTGCCCCCGATTGAAGTCCTCAAACGGACATTTACCTCAGCTAATGACAAGGGCAAGGCTACTGCTGTGATCGATGAAGGCATTCGTCCATTGGATGGACAGTTTCGCAAAGCAGCATCCTACTCCACCAATGATGACTCTGCCACACATGACTCTGCCGCAAATACCTCAGTCAAGCAAAGTCCTCAAGCTACTGCACGCAGGGTGATGACTGATCGTGAGTTACTCCTCAGTCTTCATCAGAAGGTCGATCGTAATCATAAATGGGTCAAGCGTCAATTTGGTTCAATTCTTCACAACATGACCTCAACACACAATGCAGTGAAGAAAAACCACTACTACCTCCATGAAACCTTCAAACGCACCTGGGTTGTTCTTTCACATGTCTACAGTGAAGAAGAACTGACGTCAATGGGACTCAAGGAAGAATTTGACTAGACTGCACCTCCTCCGAAGAAACACAAGAAGGTCAAAGTTCCTTCCTTGGTGGCCAGCTCCTATTCTTCATCGCACGACACTGATGAAAATGAAGACTTGGATGACACCGCGGCTGGTCCTACTACAACAACCGACCCCAACAACGCTGGCGCTCCGTCTTCAACTGGAAATTCTTCAGGAGCGTTAGTCCTCAGTTTCGATCCTTTTGGTCATTCGATGACAAAGGGGGAGAAATATGAGTTAGTCTTCAAGCGGGTCTAGTTTGTTCCCTATATACAGTAATTTATTCTTGTTAAGTTACAACTCTCGTTCTTCTGAAACTTTTATTGGATCGAGTTGTAATCTTAAACCCGATGGTGCTTTCATACTTTTGATGCATTATGCTCTTGCACTATGTTCTGATTCTCATGAGCTCCTTGAAAATCTTCATAGCAAATCTATTTGAGCTCCGATACTCTTGATGCGTTATTTTGCATGCTTGTTCCTCATTCGCACGCATGCTGAATTACATCAAGCACCATATTTCATCATGCATTTCAAAATCTTCATATTATATGTCAAATGCGTGTATGAATTACAAGATATAGGGGAGATCTCCATGATTCAACTCTTCAAATGTGCATTGCCTCAAAAGCAAATTTCTCCTTGTGCACATCTTGGGGAGTTCTTCTATATCTTGCAATCAAATTCCTCATTATCAGTATTTACACTTCATATGTTTATCCCGTTGAAAACTTAACCTATATTGTCATCAATCACCAAAAGGGGAGATTGTAAGTGCATCTAGTGCCCTTAGTGATTTTGGTGGATTGAAGACTTATAGGTTAAGAAACTAATCGTTTGTGAGTGTACACAGGTCTATAAGTCTATGAGGAGTTCGATATTCTGAGAGAAAGTCGACCCTAAAATGAAGTTCTTGATTTGAAGACTTTGGTATTCGAAGACTTTTGAAGACTTTGAAAGTGAAGAAATTGGTGTGACCTTGAAGATTTGGTATTCATTTGAGGAACATGAAGCGTGAAGACTTGTTTTCATAGTTTAGTTTTCTCTTTCTTGAGTCATAAAACACCGTCTTGTTAAAGGGGTAGAGGAAATACTAAGGAAAAATTTCCATGTGATGCTCAACTCAAAATCCTACACCTACCAATCCCTTGAGTGAAGCCTTTGGAAATCTCATACAGCTCAGCCAATTTCTTGATGTGAGCGAAGTTCTTACGGTGTTGAGAATTTATTTTGATTGAGGAGTTAGGAATTCGCCAGTCTGGATTGCCTACACGATGAGGAACATGATAGCCACGAGAATTTGAGATTCAAATTTCGACCGTTCTTGTCTCTTGCGCTTGACTGTCCCAAAATATCTTATCCACCTAACGGTCATATCATTGAAGGGCATTGATGTCTTATCATGTCGGGCTGCTCCCTAGGCTATAAATAGCCGCCCCCTACAACCACTAGCTGATTGGCTACTCGAGAGAACTTGACACTTGTCATTTGAGAGCAACCCATCCTCACGAGGACTTTGGCGAAAATCATCAGTGAGGAAAACCCAAAACCAAACCCTACAAACCCAAAGTGATTGAGCATCTTGAAGAAATTGATTCTGCGTGGATCCGGCGCTTGTTACCTTTGAAGACTGTGCTTCTTCCAGACGGTTAGGCGTCTGGTCTAGAGCATCAAGAGGAATTGTGGATCGCCGAGTGACCAAGTCTGTGAAGGTTTGGAAGTCGCTGAAGACTTACCACAGTGATTGGACGAGGTCTATGTGACCTTAGTTCAAGGAGAATCTGGTGAGGACTTGGTGTCTGAGCTGCGTGCTCGGCGTCGGGTGTCCGGGACTGTGTGTCCTCGAGTTTAAATACTCGGCCGCTCCAACCAGACGTACAACCGAGACAACAGTTGGAACTGGTCTACCAAATCCTTGTCTTCACCAACCTTCTGGTTCTATTTCCTCAACCCTTTCATTTCCTCACTCTCTGTGTTGAGTGTTTGTTCATATCTGTGTTTGAAGACTTTGGTGAAGACTTTCTCAATTTCCTCAGTTCAATTTCTTCAGTCTGTTTGTCTTCATCTTGTGATTATCCTGTGATTACGCTTTCTGTACTCTGTGCTTGTCTTCATTTCATCATGATGACCATGCGTGTATTCTGTTATGCTTACTTCTGAGTACTTATTCCGCTGCAAGTAGTTCTTCGCTAAGGAATTTCCTCACCGGCAAATTCCTCAGTGAAGAATTCATAAAAATCGCCTATTCACCCCCCTCTAGTCGATATAACGCACTTTCAACGCTGTGGGCCGCAGGCAGGCAAGTCTGGGGACCCCCGTTCCCAGAACATCGACACTTATGCCCTACGTTCTTGTTTGTTCAGCTAGGGCATAAAGGGAGCACCTCTGCGATTGTTACTGCCGGGTCATCTGGATGTGTACCTCAGACTGGGTGAAGCCGAAAGCTAGCATTCTTAAGGGAATATTCGGTCGGCGGACTGAAGATGTTTTCACACTCATTACACTATGAACCCCGAGATTTTACGTATACTACGATTTCCTAATCATAGTACGGGCATGCACATCAACGCATGTTCCCCAGGGAAAGGAACCCTTAACGGAACTATTCTCTCTGGAAGATGTTTCTTACAATTACAATGTAATATAACATAGCTAGCTGGATACAACTTGTCTGTTCAAGCAACTATGACCCCTATGCCTGGTTTCCACGCATACCTCTGTCTATATTGCCGCTTTGGTATTCGGAAACACTCCGCACCTTCGGGTCCAAAGGTCGAAGCAAAAAGGTCTGCCATGACAATCGTTTTACAATCCGGCTAGGGACAATTATGTCAATTGAAGTACATAGTCACTTGGACTCAAAAACTTCTTCCTCTATACTGTCTACAAGGCTGTCTAGCTTACAATCCTGTTGGGAAAATTTGGTGGCTAACTTTACTTGGTCATATACTAAAGTAACTGGAATTTCTTTGCCATCTGACCCATTAGGCCCGGCCCGGGCCATATGATTTGGATCAAGCTTGGTGTATTGTGTCTTCACCATGGCCCGGGCCTCTCGCGAACCTTCTCGGCAGGCTGATATCTTCCGTAATCGAATACGCCGCCGTGCTCCTTTGAATAGCTCCACGAGCTCTGCCATACTTCCTGGAGTGGAGGCGGATGGCCATAAAGCCTTGGCAACACTCCACATCGTTTGCCGAACTCGCTCGTGCATTTGGGACAGCTCTTGTAGTAGGTCGCCCTGAGATCCGGGCATTTCCTCTTCGGGACGGCCAGTCAGCATACCCGTGGACATAAATTTGTCAGTTCCTGCCCTCGCTGAGTTATAAAGAGACAAAGTTCTACAAGCATACTGAATATGCCGCCTCGTAGTCTCTTATTCTCCTTCTCGGAGTCGGCCAGTTGGGCTCGCACATCTTTTAGTTCTTCGCCCAGCAGGGTGTTGGAATCCTGCAGCTTAGTTTTCTCATCCGTGACCCTTGTCAGCACACATTCGCCTGCGGCCAGTTGCCTTTTGGCCTCTTGTTCCCCCGCTTGCGCGACTTTCAGGGTCTCCTTCCATGGGGAGTACAAAAGGTTTTAATATTACTGGTATATGATTATATTTCCTCGATGGAGGGGAACATTACCAGGCGATGCCTTCTTGGATTTCTCCAGTTCGGCGGAAACAGCAGCTAGCTAGGTCCGACACTTTTCCAGCTCTTGAGATAACAAGTTGTTCTTCTCTATGAGCACCTGGTTATACAATGATCTTTAAATCAGTTGTATCAATTGCTTCAAGTCTCGGGGGGCTACTGGTATATAATTATCATATCTGTACAAATGTGTACTTACCTGCATATCTTTCAAATGCTGGTCTGTGGCTCTGGTAAGCCCGTCTCGAGCAGCTCGGATGTATGCATCAGCCGAGCTGAAGGCATTGAATCCCTCTTTTGTAAAGCTGGGGTCGCGAAGAGCGGCCCACCGGCGCCGATGATTCATGGCGCTTTCCACTTCAGAGTTTGTGACGGAAGCCAAAGGACAATCCGGCGTCATTCTCGTATCAACCCTCGCCTTTAAAGCAGGGTCGGGAACCTGACGTGTGGAGGCGCGGCCGGCAGGATCCCCAGACATAGTCCGGTGAACGCTTTTCCTGATAAGAGACAGCGGATAATGTCATAGTTTGATGTGACTGCCAGGGGGCATGATTAAAAAACCATACCTCGGCACCGCACACTTCAAATATAAATCCCTCTTGGTTGCGAGGGACTAGACAGAATAGTTTCCTCCATAACTCAAAATGGGCCTCACAACCCAGGAATAGCTCACAAAGAGCAACGTAACCCGCGATGTGCAGGATGGAGGCAGGAGTGAGATTGTGCAGCTGGAGGCCGTAATACTCCAGAAGTCCTCAGAGGAAAGGGTGGATTGGAAATCCGACACCTTTTAACAAGTAGGGAATGAAGCACACCCATTCCCCCCTCGATGGATTGGGGAAATCCTCCGCCTGAGCCCCGCCATTGAAGGAGGTCAATCCTGCACGAATGGGGACTAGATCCGCGGGGAGAAATCCCTGCGTTTGCAGCTTCACCAGCTGATCGTGGGATACAGAACATCTTTCCCAATCGCCTTTTTCGGAGCCGTTGGAGCGGGAGCAAGAACTGGGAGCACTAGCCATGTTGGAGTCGTTTCTCCTAGCAAGCTCTGGGGATTTTCCGCTTGGTGTGGAATGGATCTGAGATCCAATCTCTTTAAATAGACACCTTTCTTACATGGCTGGGGTGTTATGTGCAAAAAATACCCTGACCTCTCATATTCGCTCGACACGTGGAAGCTGGAGCCATGGATGCATAGAAGCCAATGGGTACGACATTAAATGGAAGGCCGAATACAGCTCTTTGAAGTCATCGGAGGAGGAACCCGCCTTGAAATGTCGAAAACAATCTGCGCGCCAGACACATCGTCATTGAAAGCCTGGTTCGGGGCTACTGAGGTAGTCCTAGATTAGGAGGTCCTCGGGCGTCCGGCCCATGTGACGTGGGCCGGACTTATGGGCTATGAAGATACAAGGCCGAAGACTCTCACCCGTGGAAGGATGGGACTCTCCTTGGCGTGGATGGCAAGCTGGGCGTTCGAATATGAAGATTCCTTTCTCTGTAACCGACTTTGTACAACCCTAGTCCCCTCCGATGTCTATATAAACTGGAGAGTTTAGTCCATAGAGGCGATCACAATCATACATGCTAGACTTCTAGGGTTTTAGCCATTACGATCTCGTGGTAGTTCAACTCTTGTAATACTCATATTCATCAAGATCAATCAAGCAGGAAGTAGGGTATTACCTCCATAGAGAGAGCCCAAACCTGGGTAAACATAGTGTCCCCTGTCTCCTGTTACCATCGACCTTAGATGCATAGTTAGGGATCCCCTACCCGAGATCCGCCGGTTTTGACACCGACACCTACTTGTTAGCATTTTATCCTACATTCTCTTTGGTTATTCTCTCCTCCCTAATTTCTCTCTCTCCCCCCGAACAAGCAGCATGCAAGAGCGCCGCTGCCGCCCATCGCAATGGCCTCTAAGCTCCACGAAAGTCGTCATCGTTAACCAGCCCTAGCCCGGATCCGCCCAATCGAGCCGCTGCCCCCTTCCGCACCTCGGATTTGTTCTCCTCCGCTCCAATTCGAACTCGGATCCCGCAAGAACACGGGCAGGCGGCGGCCCCTCCCGCGACCTCAGCGCCCACTCTCCCGCGGCCTTTGAGCTGCCAGCAGAGTTCCCTGCTGAAACCATGTGTCAGCACCCGGTACCGCCCATGGGCAGCGCACGCGGGAACGGCTGCAGTTACAGTGGTGCAGAACGATAGGCACAAGCGTCGGCGGGACCTGGATGAGGTCGGCGACCCCGGCGACAGTCGTCCTAGAGTGCGTGCACGGTGGCCTCAGCGTGTGGCGGAAGGCCGCCCCTCGGCCAGGGGCGGGGGCGGGATGGGTGGCATCCTCTGCCCCCCCTTGGTGCGGCAACGACGACTATGGCCCCTGCCTAGCGGGGGCCGGGATGGGCGACAACAGCTCCTGCCTCAGCTGGGATTGGGACAGACGACGACTTCTACGTCGACCTGGGCGTAGCAACGCCGACTACGGACTTTGCCTGGTTTGGTGCGGGACGAAGAGACATACAAATCCTAATCGTACGACATGGTGATTTTCTCCCAAGTTCAGACTGCTGAGAAGCGTAATATCCTACGTCCTGCTTGGTTCTTTCACTGTATGTGATGAACAATGGTTACAAGGAGTGGTTTCATTGTTGGGGCTTGCCGGGATGAGGAAACCCTCTATAGTATGTGGGTGTTGCAAGGGGTTTCCACAATAACCTTCTTAGAATCCAACCCTAATATAATCTAGGTAGCTTGGCCTCATTGTATAGTTGCAAGGGGTTTCCACAATAGCTACGACACAGTAAAAAATGGTGATTATATAGCGGAGCACCTAATACATTAAATGCAGGAGGCGCATGGCGTCAAATGACGTTGCCGGGAGTAGACGTACGTCCCATTGGGCAGCTTTGTTGACTTCGCGAACATCACTCTAGCACGCGTCGGCAAGTGGCGCGCATGCTGCAGAAAGCGTGCAGGGTGCCAATGCGCATGCGACTTGGCCTCCAAGGGAGATCGTGCAAGCCTGCCAGCTCACCCCGCGCCCTAGCTGACCACGGCAGGCTTAGCCAATGGCGGGGCTTCGGGCGTTCGCGAGAAGCAGGCAATGGAAAGTGTCGGGGATATACCCCGCGGCGTAACCCGGCCGGAAGTATAACCTGGTCGGACTTGGCGGTTCACTGGTGACCCGTTTGGACCTGGAGTGACAAGACCTGGTGGCCCAACGGGCAGTTCATGAAAGGCCGGCTCATGTTATGGTGGGCTGGTTTAAGAGGACGACATAAGGAATATTCTCCTACAAAGGAAGCAGACTAGGACTCCACTTGTAATTGAGTAATCCTAATCCTACTAGGACTAGTCATGTAACCCGCCCCTTCAACTTATATAAGGAGGGGCAGGGCACTCCAAAGAGGAAGAGACAGGGAAGAAGAAACAATCTCTAGGGCTAGACACAAAGAGCCGGTTTACCGGTGACTCCTTCATGATGATAATGAGACCTAGCCACAAACAACATGTAGGGCTATTACCGGATGATGTTTCCCAGGGCCCGAAGCTGTCTAAATCCTTCTCTTTTGTGTTGATTCTACCTCGCGTCTCTCGATTCCGACCAACCCCTTCAAGCTAACGCACAGATGCGTTGGCCTCACGACTAAGTCCTCACCCTAGAACATCTACCGTGACAATTCCATACAGTTGGCCCCCACCATGGGGCCCGCACACGACAGTGTTGAGTTCTTGGAGGGATTTCTTCAGGTTTCGAGAAGCTCGCGATTATGCGGACGAAGAAGAGCCGGCAAGAAGAGAATCTACGTCATGATCGAGCAGTTGGAATGGAGCGTACGTTTTAAAATCAAGAAATTAGGGTTGCATGATGCGCTCCGTTGTGATCAATCGATCCATCGAAACGGATCAAATTTTCGCTGCAAAGACATCAGATCTCCAAGTCGCCGAGATGTTTACAACTACAATCTATTTCGTGGATTGGATATGTTATGAGTCCCAAGGCATCAACTCGTGGCTGCTGGTGATATTCCCTTTTCGTGAAAACCAACATGTTCATCTACCGGAAGTGCTACTGGAGTACTATAATCCATATTTTCTCGAATTTGTCAATGGCTGTCGAGCACTGCATCTACTGATCCATCAAGCCATCACATCAAATCAGCTCGTATCCAAGTCAAGCCAGCGCAACTCGGCATCCGACGAAAGGCCAGCACTCGAAAATCATCTTCGGCCACTACTATTGGGTCATACCACGTGTCAGGACAGATGCATGATGAGATCGGATCGATCTCCAGTTTCCAAAACTACAAGGCAAAAAGTTGCGGAGCACTTAGTGCCGGCAAACTGGGGACTCGGTCTCCGTTTCTATCCCCAAGTCACCGCCGCGGCTTCGCTCCACCTCCGCTGAGTTATCACCTCTCCAAACCACCGTGGCGGGTCTGCCGCCTCGCCCCTGCTGGGCCACCGCGGCCTGCGCCACCCTCGGCGACCTGCCAAGCCATATGTTGTAGCTGCTGAAGCTCCGCCGTTGTGGCCTCTTGTCAAGCTGGCTGGCCACTGCGCTTCTTCCTGCTGAGCATCGCCTCCACCAGCGCATTGCCAAACCGCTGTCTCACCTTGCCGAGTTGTCCGCATATGGAGTTACCCTCATCAGCGTGATGACCGCCTCTCCGACTCCGCCTCGCCACTACGGGCCTACCGGCGCGTTTCCAAGTCATCTCCGATATCAATCCACATCGCCGTGTTACTGTATGAACCGGTCGCCGTCATGCCTGTTTTACCCCGAGATACGGCTGTCTTCGACCTGGCTCGGGTGCTCTATTGACCCGCCACCACCACTGCACATGAGCCGTTCTTCGCTAGTGTGGTGCGCTTTGCTGCCTTTGCCAAAACCTATCCACGAGCCGTCGTGGCCTCCTCCGCTTGCTTCCACCAGTGCCTAGTTCCAAGTCACTCCTGCTCTGTTGCAAATCGCTGGGCGAAAATTACTACTCATTGCCTATTGACAATGGGTGGTTTGGCTATTTTTGTCGACATGGCTGAGCCAAGCAACTACTGAGGAGCAATCAACTATTATTCTTGTCATTTTCAAAGACACAAGACGTATCTGGCAAGGCCAAAAATATGCTTTCCAGGTTAAGACAAAAGTGCAAAGCCCGACGGTACAGATTTGGTTAAAGTTTCTGAAGACCGTCAAATCAGTTTGATGTTTGAAGAGCCATCAACCATCAGATACCAAACGTGGGGATTAAAAATTCAGGGTCATCCACTCTTATGGCAGTGGAAGTATGCCCAACGACGCTACCGGTGGACCTCTATATATCTGAGTTAATCTCTGATCCGCACAAAGATCAAACTATCATTCAGATGCATCCTGTGATATCTTTCCTTTGTATTTTATCAGTACATAATAAATTATTTGAGAACAATTACTCTGGTCTATGATATTTTTTCACAGGACCATAATTCATTACAAAGATGTCGCAAAGGGGTATGCGCCAACATTATTTTTGGTAATAGCACTTGCCCGTGCCATGCTGCTCATCGGATATACATGCAAATTGCCGCCCGCTGTTCGGTTTACATCCGTCCATGCCAGCGGCTGACTCATGTATCCGCACCAGCTTACAACGCCGCGGGCGGTTCATCCGTTTGCTCCTGTGGGTGATTCATCCGTGGTTGATTTTAGCTTCACCGCGGCGGATAAATTCCGACCTAACATATCAGGTGACATCTATCTAAGTTTATTTTTGACACATATTGTTTTTTGTCAAAAGAGCAATTACTTTGGACTGTATATTTTGATATGCGGGACAATTATTCATTATAGCGTGGTCTATACCATGGAGTGCGAACGCAGCGCTAACAGCGTTACGCAGCGGCGTTTTGTCCGTGTCATACCACCCGGTGAATGAACGTGAGCAAGTCGCCGTCCCTGTGGCCCGGTTTACATCAGCTTGCCGGGACCACACCTGCGATTAACTCGCCCGTCCGTGCCAGTTTACGAAACCGGTGCCGATCTTCCCCGTCCGCACCGGCTTACAATGCCGCGGCCGACTCATCCGTCTGAGCTACCTATGATGTTGCGGTCGTCCTTGTCGTCCGTCTCTCACGGCCTGGTCTACATCAACATACCGGGTCGCACCTGTCTGCACGAGCTGTTTATTGAGTATGAGCAAGTCACAAATTGGGTAGCCCGGTTTTCTTTCAACAAATTGGAGGCAAATTATCATATACTATCGACCGCCGTCTGCACTGGATGGCTCAATGGACATGCGCACAAGTCGTCGTCACTACAATTTGGTTAATTTCAAATAGCCAGTTAGAAGGAACCATTGGCCGAGTTGCTGACATGGCTCATACGAGATCATTTATAAGCCACCACAGTCACCTCAACCTTCTGTGGATTCACATCGTGCTATCAACACCAATGATATACAACTTATGCCAGTTTATATCACGGTCAAATATGGAGAACCTCAAGTCAACTCCTCGAGTCACCTTGAGACTCGGGGACTACAGTAATATGACTCAGCAAATCTTGCCAGTTTCAGCAAATTTAAGAATCCCAGGACGATGGAGGGAAAGATAGCACGGTCCCGGAGGCTACTATTATATTGATGAAAATTTAAAGGCCGTCAGAAAATTTCCGGCTTAGAAAGTATATGATAGTTACAAAATCCCGGCTCAATGAAGAAGTTCCGGGTCATCAGAAAAGATTCCGGTTTAAAATTGCTCAATGGAAGTCAGTCTCATTGAAGCTCTCAAATATCCGGTTTACCATCTGGTTCAAGGGAAATCTGTTCTCCCACAAAGCTCTGAAGCTCTCAAATCCGGTTTAAAAATGTCCGGTTCAAAAAGGAATTAACTTCTCGCAAGTTCGAGTTTAAAGGTCGTCAGAAAAATTCCGGCTGAAAATGAAGATTCCGGTTTAAAATCCGGTTTAAGGGAAAGATGTCTCCCACAAAGCTTTGAAGCTCTTAATATCTAGTTCAAAATCCCGGTTCAAGAAGAATTTATCTCCTGCAAAAAGTTAAAGGTTGCCGAAGAGGACCTGCAGCCATGATGCGCGGTTCAAACATGGGTATCCTGCCTTATTGGCTTATCATAGTATTGATCACTTGGGGGTTTCTGTTTATAAAGCGGCGTCTAGTTTACCCCTTGATTCGGCTTATAAAGCATTACATAAAAATCACTTGGGGGCTTGGTCGTACTCTAACAATCGCTACACCTGTTGATTGGCGCAAGGCCATCAGAAAAATCACTTGGGGGCTTGGTCGTGTCCGAACCATAGCTACACCAGAAAACTACTTAGGGGCCAAAGAGAGTGTTGCAAAAGCACAACTCAAACTTAGGCACCCACTGAGCACAGCTCAAAATGTTACTTGGGGATTCTTTGCTGTCACAATGAACAACGAATCTACACTTGTAATAGGCTATGAAGCCATGGCTTGGAAGCCTGGTGTATACATCTAAAACCCCGGGTTAGCCTGCCTTCTTAAGTAAGTCATTCCGCCCAGGTAAACCTGGTATGACCCATCGAACTTTGACAAGTTACTCTGATAAGACCCTGAACTTGTCAAGTTAAAATGACGATTGGTTAAGGATTGAGGACCATCTTAAAAGGCTTTGCAAAATGGTTTCACTCAGTTGCCTGGCAGCCCATGAAAAGCCTCGAATTTGGGGCCTGGCAGCCCGTGAAAAGCCTCGACTACAAGTTTTCATATGCTTTTATTTGCCAAGTTTGTCTCCTTTGATGAGATTTATAATGCTTTTGATACCGGCGTTCATTAACTCGGCTCGGCTTTCAACTACAAGTTGTTTGTACATGATCAGTTATAATCTGGCGCTTATTAACCTGGTCTGGTTTTGACTATAAGTCGCCAGAATTGAATATGGATAAACCGGTGTTTATCACAACCCGGTACGGTTTTATCATAAACCGACACAGTATGAAAGAAGTTATCATTACTCAAGATTGGGGTTATCACCCTTACTACAAAAAGTTGGTAAACCAACGATGTGATTCAATGTCATAGGTATGATATATTACATATTTGATTATTCTTAAGTGCAGCCTTGGTTATAAACCCGGGTTATATGTTGGGCATTATGACCCGTCCGGCGGTAAACCGCAGGACACTTTAAACTTGTTGTACGCAGAAACAGGTTGAATAAAGCATGATTATAAATCACCGGGGTTTATTAACCCGGCCTGGCTTTCGACTATAAGTCGCCAGTATGATGATAAATTATACAGTGTTTATTAAACCCGGACTGGCTTGGGACTATAAGTCGCCAGTATATATTTGGAGTGCGCCATTGGAATCATGCGCTCATAAATCATTGGATTATATTTTTCAAATCTTCAAATAGCCAACATGGCTGGATTTTATTATGGTTATCAGTAACCAGTGTTATGATTAAGGTTTTCAAAGTCGCTTTAGCACAATGGCTATTATATTATCAATGGATATGATTTATTCTACAATTGAAGGAATAGTCCTGAGTCGCTGCAAGCTTACAACCCGGCACTTGGGGGCTATATTATTCAAGTTAAGATTATATCAAATATGTAGGTCTCATGTCGCTGCAAGCATGCACCATGACACTTGGGGGCTAATGAAAAGTTATTTTTTGCTCATCTTGTTGAAGACCGGACTCATCACATCATAATGAGCCGGCCCTTGGGGGCTACCAATTGCTCCTGTAAAAAATTCAAGGTATACAAGCCTTAATCCATTATATTAAAGGGTTCATTGCTCAGTTGGTAAAGCACAAAGCTCTTAACCTTGTGGACGTGGGTTCAAGCCCTATGATGGAAGCTACATTATAAGATGTTATTTTCATTGAAGTATATATCAAGTCCCGGTTCAGTATTATCTTACTAAGCCGGCCCTTGGGGGCTACACATCACTGCTCAAGTCTACATGATTATATTTACAAAGTCCCTGCTCATTATTGCATAATGACCCGGCCCTTGGGGGCTACACTGATTGAAGTTTTTATAAGCAATTACAAGTCCCAGGTTGCTGCAAGCATGACAACCCGGTACTTGGGGGATACATATATGGAGTATTCAGTTTTTACTAGAGATGAACAACATGGATTTCTTCAAAGTGGCAGTAATTATATGGAAACAAGTCTCAAATCATCACTTTGTTCTGTTCAAGACTTGGGGGCTACAGGTAATATGGATACAAGAGAGAAATATCTTCCAATTTTCAGTTTTGAGCTAACCAGATTGACCCGGTGTCTGCATCAATCATAACCCGGCGTCATCAATAATCATAAACCGGCATTGGCAACAATCATGAACCGGCATTGGCAACAGTCATTACCCGGAATTATCAGTTTTTATAACCCGGTGACTTTGGAAATCATAGATTGGCAAGTTCTATATTTTCAAACCGGCTGATATCAGTTGAATATTTGAAGACCAATAGTTTTGTCAAGTCAGAGCATTGAAGGCTGAGTCAAATGGATGATTTATTTACAATATTTTTTTACAAGCAAATTGATTATGAAGCTGGTCTACTGACCCAGATTTTCTAGAAGGAGTAAATAACAAGGACTTAAGGATGATCAGGTGCCAGCTTACAAAATATTTAACCCGGAGCACAACCTGTCAAATTTGTTCTTGTGTTTTTTTTACAGGATCAGTTTAACATGGATAAATCCAAATTAAACTGGGGGCTAATGTCGGGGATATAACCCGTGGCGTAAACCGGCCGGAAGTATAATCCGGTCGGACTTGACGATTCAGTGGCGACCCGTTTGGACCTGGCAGTTTACGATTCATTGGTAATCCGGCAGGCGGGTCAGAGGAGCGACAAGACCCAGTGGCCCAACGGGCGGTTCATGAAAGGCCGACTCATGTTATGGTGGGCCGGTTTAAGAGGAAGACATAAGGAAAATTCTCCTACAAAGGAAGCAAGACTAGGACTCCACTTGTAATTGAGTAATCCTAATCCTACTAGGACTAGTCATGTAACCCGCCCCTTCAACTTATATAAGGAGGGGCAGGGCACCCCAAAGAGGGAGATACAGGGAAGAAGAAACAATCTCTAGGGCTAGACACAAAGAGCCGGTTTACCGGCGACTCCTTCATGATGATAATGAGACCTAGCCACAAACATCATGTAGGGCTATTACCGGATGATGTTTCCTGGGGCCCGAAGCTGTCTATATCCTTGTCTTGTGTGTTGATCCGACCTCGTGTCTCTCGATTCCGACCAACCCCTTCAAGTTACTGCACATATGCGTTGGCGTCATGATTAAGTCACCCTAGGACATCTGTCGTGACAATTCCACGACAAAAAGGGAGTTCCCGGGAGGATCAACCCCTTCCCTTCAAGATCTTGGCTTTGACATTGTCGATGGTGCCAAATGGCTTCTTTCCGGCGTGATGGTCTTGCCGGTGAGAGTCTTCACAAGGATCAGCGTCTTGTGGTCATGTCTTGACGAAGGTCTGGATGCCACCTCAGAAGGGGCATGGTCTTGAGTACATAGGCTAGTTGCCCATGTTCACACATTGGCGGAGCTACCGCGGCCCAAGCGAGACGGTTCCGTGGGACCCTGGTCTTCCGAGAACAAGTAACATTGTTTTTTATATAGAATATCAGTTGTAGGATAATCATCACTTCTGAAGATAGAAATAACAGGACAAATATTTAGATCGGTGAGTTAAAACTCAAAAGGGTGAAGGAGCAACCATGGCGGTTGATACGTCTCCAACGTATCTATACTTTTTGATTGTTCCATGCTATTATATTATCTGTTTTGGATGTTTTATATGCATTAATATGCCATTTTATATTATTTTTGGGACTAACCTATTAACCTAGAGCCCAGTGCCAGTTCCTGTTTTTGAGTTTCGCAGAAAAGGAATACCAAATGGAGTCCAAATGGAATAAAACATTCACGATGATTTTTCTTGGACCAGAAGACAGCCAGAGACTTGGAGATGAAGTCGGAGGAGCCACGAGACGGCGTGCCCCCCTAGCCTTGTGGCCCACCGTGCACCTCCTGACCTAATTCTTTTGCCTATATTTTCCCAAATATCCCCAAACCACCAGAGGCATCCACAAAAACACTTTTCCACCACGACAACCTTCTATACCCGTGAGATCCCATCTAGGGACCTTTTCCGGCACCTTGTCGGAGGGGGATTCGATCATGGAGGGCTTCTACATTGAAAGAAATATTCCCTAGATGCAATAGTAAAGTTGTTATTTTATATTTCATTATATCATGATAAATGTTTATTGTTCATGCTAGAATTGTATTAACCGGAAACTTGATACATGTGTGATACATAGACAAAACATCGTGTCCCTAGTAAGCCTCTACTAGACTAGCTCGTTAATCAAAGATGGTTAAGTTTCCTAACCATAGACACGTGTTGTCATTTGATGAACGGGATCACATCATTAGGAGAATGATGTGATGGACATGACCCATCCGTTAGCTTAGCATATTGATTGTTCAGTTTTATTGCTATAGCTTTCTTCATGTCCTATACATATTCCTTTGACTATGAGATTATGCACAGCGTAACTGGGTGATTATAAAGATGCTCTACAGGTATCTCCGAAGGTGTTTGTTGGGTTGGCATAGATCGAGATTAGGATTTGTCACTCCGAGTATCAGAGAGGTATCTCTGGGCCCTCTCGGTAACACACATCATAAGAAGCCTTGCAAGCAATGTAACTAATGAGTTAGTTGCGGAATTATGTATTACGGAACGAGTAAAGAGACTTCCCGGTAAAGAGATTGAACTAGGTATGAAGATACCGACGTTCGAATCTCGGGCAAGTAACATACCAATGACAAAGGGAATAACAGATGTTGTCATTACGGTACGACCAATAAAGGTCTTCATAGAATATGTGGGAACCAATAAAAGCATCTAGGTTCTGTTGTTTGTTATTGACCGGAGAGGTGTCTCGGTCATGTCTACATAGTTCTCGAACTCGTAGGGTCCGCACGCTTAACGTTCGATGACGATTTTGTATTATATGAGTTATGTGATTAGGTGACCAAATGTTGTTCGGAGTCCCGGATGAGATCACAGACATGACGATGAGTCTCGAAATGGTCGAGAGGTAAATATTAATATATAGGACGATTATATTCGGACACCAGAAGTGTTTCGGGGTATACCGGGTACATATCGGAGTACCGGGGGTTACCGGAACCCCCCGGGGGGAATTACGGGCCTTATGGGCCACAGGAGGGGAGTACACCAACCCACAAGGGGTGGCGCCCCCCCTAAGGAAGGAGGCCAAATAGGAGAAGGAGGAGGGGGTTCGCCCCCCACCCCTTTCCTTCCTCCCCCTCTCTTCCCTTTCCCCCTTCCGGTAAAAGGCAAGCGGCGGGGGGTGATTGGACTAGGGGCCCAAGTAGGATTCCTCCTACTTGGGCACCCCCTTGGCTGCCTTTCCTCCCCTCCAACCTATATATATGTGGGGGGCACCGCTAGAACACACACCAACAATTGTTAGCCATGTGCGGTGATGTCTACTACACAACTTTATTCTTGTAGACTCGTGTTGGGCCTCCAAGCACAGAGTTTTGCCGGACAGTAGCAATTTCCCCTCAAGTGGATGACCTAAGGTTTATCAATCTGTGGGAGGTGTAGGATGAAGATGGTCTCTCTCAAACAACCCTGCAACCAAATACAAGAAATCTCTTGTGTCCCCAACACACCCAATACAATGGCATATTGTATGGGTGCACTAGTTCGGCGAAGAGATGGTGATAATAGTGTAATATTGATGGCAGAAATATATTTTTATAATCTGAATAAATAAAAACAGCAAGGTAGCAAATAGTAAACGGGCACAAAACGGTATTGCAATGCTTGAAAATGAAGCCTAGGGTCCGTACTTTAGCTAGTGCAATCTCTCAATAGTGCTAATATAATTGGATCATATAACTGTCCCTCAAAGTGCGATGAAGAAACACTCCAAAGTTCCTACACTACAAAAAAAAGACACATCCGTGACATTTTGGGCCGAACGAATTTTTTTTTGTCATACTTATGACACTTCTATGACGATAATTGTGACAAAACCCGGTATCATCATAGATGTGGTGGGCTCCTACTTCTATGACAAAAAATCATGACAGAAAATGGGCTTTTCGTCCTGGGCGGGCCGGAGACGCAGTTGCATGACATTCTTTGGGCCGTCCATGATGGAAACAACCGTGGTAGAAGCGAGGGTGAGGAAAATATCGGGGTGTTCCCGGTTACGGTGGGTGGTCGGGGCCGAGCGATGCACGAAGGTTTGTGTGTTTCTCTCGACAGCACGCAGCAGTGGTGGTGCGAGGCGTTGGGCTCTAAGCGAACCCGGCGAGGCATTCGCCTCTCGAACCCGGCGATTGCCTGCAGGCTCCGTGTTCTCGAACCCGGCGATCGATCGATGGCTGTTAAGCGAACCCGATCGGCGATTCGCCGCTCTCGCTGCTAAGCGAAGCCGATCGATCTGCCTCTAGATGAGCGATGAAGCGTCTTTGGGGGGGTTGGATGAGCAGTTCCCGGTGGGGGTGGATGAACAGGACCCCGTGGTGTTGCCTCTGGATGAACAGGACCCCGATCGGTCGAGTCGGTTGGGGCTGGATGAACAGGACCCCAATCGATCGAGTCGGTTGGGGCTGGATGAACAGGACCCCGTGGAGGGCTGGATGAACAGGACCACCCCGTGGAGGGCTGGATGAATAGTAAATGGTGGATGGTTGGATGAACAGTAGCCCGTGGAGATGTGGTTGAACAGGAGCCTGTGGAGAGGGCTGGTTGAACAGTAGCCCATGGAGTAGCGCGCGGTGGAGGCTGGATGAACAGGAGCTCGTGGATGAACAGTCTCAAGTGGAGGCTGGAGGAGGTCGACGGTGGATGAACAGTAGCCCGTGGAGGCTAGAGGAGGTCGATGGTGGAGATGAACAATATCCCGTGGAGTCCCGTTTTATGGTACGTCACACCCCTCCCAATGAACAGGACCCCCGTTTCGACCGTAGCGCTCCAACGCAAGTCCGTTTCCTCCGTTTTGCGGTACGCCACACCCCTCCCGATGAACAGGACCCCCGTTTTGACCGTAGCGCTCCAACACAAGTCCATTTCCTCCGTTTTGCGGTACGCCAGACCACTCTCGATGAACAGGATCCCGTTTCAAACGTGCCCGGTCGAACACAAGGCCGTTTCCTCCGTTGTGCGGTACGCCAGGCCTCGTTTCCATCGGCTGTTCCGTCCAAGCTGGTTGGCTCCCACGTGTTCCGTTACCTCCCGATGAACACGACACATTCCGTTGCCTCCCCATGAACACGACGACTACACAGTTTCAACATTCCGACCCAGCCATGTACACGAGCCCTGGCCGTACGTACGCGCGAGTAGGCGTTCGAGACCCCACCCATATATACGTATGTGGCCGTTTTTACTTTCTTGCACCCTGGCTGCTGTACGTACGTGTACATGCTACGCGCGCCTCTACTACTACAGTGTGTGCCTCTAAATCGACCAGTATGTACGTACACGCTCGCGACCAAAATGACAACGCTACGTACGCTTCGACCAGGTAGGTCCCGACTGTCAGGCACTTCCTTGCGTGCAAAGATGTAGCTGGTGGGTCCCAGCAGTCAGGGGGGCGAATCTTTTTTTTGCCCGGATGCACTTCCTTGCGTGCGAAGATGTAGCTAGTAGGTCCCAGCAGTCAGGGGGGAATTTTTTTTTGTGAAATACGGTTGCCCATCCGGTGGGTCCCTGCTGTCAGGTGGAGGAATCATTATTTTCCGCGTAATAAGGAGGCACTTCCTTGCTGCGGTCGTGGACCCAGCTGTCAGCCTCTCTACGTATAGTCCATGTCCGATGGAAGCCGTTCCTTGACCATGTTGATCACGCCGCTCCAAGAGCACCAGGGCGATGGACGACGGCGAGGCCTAGGAAGGGGACGACGCGGAGCCGGGGAAGACGCGGCAGTGGATGCCCACACGTAGAGGAGTATGAGGGTTCACTGGTTCGCTGCGGTGTGAGGCTGTCGTTGCCGTAGAATAACAGGGGGTGTGGGTGAGTAGAGGGATGGTATGGCCAGCGGTGGGAGTCGTAGGGGCAGTGAGGCCTCCGCGGCATCGCAACCGGCCACGGGAGGCAGGAGCACGAGGCACGACCGGCGCTGCTTTGGGCGGCTTGAGCAAGAAGACAAGAGGTTGAAGAAGCACTATGGTCGTTGGATGGACATCGTACGGTCACTGGAGCTAGAATCGTTCATATTAACTAAGTTGACAAAGCCCTATGTCCCCGTCAACTTATTTGGCCCACAAGTTAGCCTCCCACTATTGTGGGTCCCAGCTAGCAGGGGGTATTCATTTTTTTGTGCGTAATAAGGAGGCACTTCCTTGCGTGCGAAGATATAGCTGGTGGGTCCGACCTGTCAGCGATGGGAACATTTTTTTTCGCGAAATACAGAGGCCCTTCCGGTGGGTCCCAACTGCCAGGTGGAGTAATCATTATTTTGCGCGTAATAAGGAGGCTGTCACATCCCTAGCTTCTGGCAATGCACTAGTGCTAGCCTTTGGTGATGCATCATGTTTAACTTTTAAAGAAAGTTGAATGGGGATTGCCTAAACCCTAGCATTAAAGGAATTCACTAGGTTCACCTAAAATATTTTCAGTAAGTCCAAATGGCTTACAAAAATGTTCATCATTTCTGGATAATGCTGGAAACAATAACCAGAGGTGTCGCACATTTTTCCATCACATATTTGGGCTCTGAATTAAATCGTACTCTATTTGCATTTGGGCATTTAAATGCTATATAATATTTTAAATGTCCAAATAATTCTGAACTTAAGTGGGGGCTGTTGGAAATATTCCAAACAGAGCCCACAATTATTTTCAGGGTTATCGAAAATGCCTTAGCATTTTATTTAAGTCAAAACAATTGCAGAAAAATAGAAAACAGAAACTAAACTAGAGAGAGAGAGAGAGAGAGAGAGAGACTTATCGTGCAGCCAGAGAGTCGGCCTGCAGGTGGCGGCCCACCGGGTAGCCAGCCCACCGCCAGGACGCAGGCGTCTTCTTCCTCTTGCCGAAGGCGAGGAGAAGACAGCCATGGCCCCATGGCGTGCCACGCCGGCAGCTGCCTGCTGGCTGCCCCCTCATCGCCTGGACTCCCTCCGCAACGCCACGCCCCCTGGACCCTCTCTCACTCTCCCCATGCTCATCCCCTCCTCTGGCTCTCTCCCCCTCTCTTCCCCGAGCATCGCCGTCGCCGCCGCTCGCCATAGCCGTGCCCACCGAGCTCCCCTCGCCTCGCCGGCCCGCCCAGGAGAACCGCAGGGTCGTCTTCATCATCTGCGAGGAGCCACGCGACGCCGGACGCCCCGCATCGCCGGCTACCTCGTCTTCTTCCTCCTCTGTCGCCGGAGATCGCTGGCGCCCGTCCGTCGTCTCCGACGCCTCCCCGAGACCACTGACCTGCTCAACGACCTCCCAGTGAGCTCCGCTGCATTTCCCCTCTCTTTCCCGCATCTTCCTCGTCCTCTAGTCGTCGCGTTCATCGAGACCGAGAACCACCGTCGCCCGAGCTTGTCGTCGGCGTAGCTCCGGCGTCCATTTGGTCACGCCAGTGCGTCCAACGCTTCCCAGCAACACGTAGAGCCTTGCGAGAGCTTCATTTCAACCTTTTTGCACGCTGTAGCCCCGACCCCGAGCTCGCTTGAGCTCCGGCCGCCGCTGTGGTCGTCGCCGGTGATGCTACAGGCCATTCTAGGCCCGAAGACCACCACCATCTGATGCGCCGCGCTGCCAGCTTCCTAGAGCTGCCTGCAGCGCATCCAGCCGTGCTCTGTGGAGCTTTTCCGAAGCTCCTCGCCGCCGGCTCAAAGCCAGCGAGTTTGACCCGTTTGACCAGGGGTTTGACCTCCCTGGGGTCAATACATGTGGGCCCCACCCCTAACTAGTTTAGTTTAGCACTAATTACCCCCTACAGACACTGACAGTGGGCCCAGTGCCTGTTAACTTGATTAATTAACCCTAATTAACCTTGTTAGTTAGTTGAGTCACTGACGTGTGGACCCCACACGTCAGGTTTGACCTGGAGTCGCCCTTTGACCGCTGACATCACACCTACGTCATGCTAACGCAGTAAATCTTTTTCTGGATTTATTCTTTTACAGGAAATTCCAGAAATTAGCCAAAACTTCTAAAAATCATAGAGAATCAACCGTAACTCCAAATGAAATAAGTTATATATGAAAAATGATCAGAAAAATGCAGATCCATCTGTACCATTTTCATGCATGTTAGAACACTTTAACCTTGCTGTTTAGGTGAAACAAGTTAATGCACTAATATGACCTCTTAAAATGGGTTTGCATTTGAATCTTTGGTTCAAATGGACTCATCTCAATCTGTTCTAGCTTGCATTAGCCCAAAACACATTCATACTGCCATGTCATAGCATGCATCATATTGTGCATTGCATTGATCGTGTTTCTTCTCTGTTTGCTGGTGTTGTTCCCCTTCGGTAGACGTTGTACCGACGTTGTGATCATTGACACTGATGAAGACTCAATGCTATCTTCAGAAGTGCCAGGCAAGCAAAACCCCCTTGTTCATTCCGATACAATCCCACTCTCTCGCTCCTGCTCTCTTATGCTGCATTAGAACAACAATGATTCATCTGTTACTTGCTGCGGTAGCTGAACCCCTTTATCCTCTGCATGACCTGTCATTGCCACAGTAAATAGATGAAACCCACTAGCATGAGTAGGAGTTGTTTAAGCCCTGATGTGCCTACTCATTCATGTTTGTTTGTCATCTCTGCTACTGCTTAGAGTTGAGTCAGGTCTGATTCATCGAGGATGAATCGGAGGTGTGTGAACATCTCCTACTGTTGAGAGCTAAATGTGTGAACACGATTTGGTAAAGGTATCGGTGAGAGGCCATGTAGGAGTACATGGTGGGTTGTCTCATTGAAGCCGTCCTCAAGAACTGAGTTCTGTGTTTGTGATCCATGAAACAGTTACTACCACACATTGGGCCCGAAACCAATGGACCCTCTTGACTTATTAACTGCCCTTGCCCTCTGTCCAGGAGTTGCAACTAGTTTCTGGTGTTTGTAGGATATGTGTTGGAGGCCGTGCGTAGCGCTGACCCTAGGGGTGGGCTATGATGCGGTAGATACACCGTGGCCCGGTGTACCGAGCGCCCGTTTGGTGTCTCGGGAACCCTGCACACATCGTTTGGGGCTGTGAGCGAAACTCCGGCTGGATCTCCTCGCGGATGGAACCCGAATGGACGATAAACCTGGACTAGAGACTTGTGTGGTTAGTTAGGTCGTGGCCGACTCCCTCGCCAGGCTTCCGCTTGAAGGTTGCCGAGATACACGACGTGTACATGGTGGTAAGTGGCGAGAGTGTGTGTGAAGAAGTACACCCCTGCAGGGTTATAAATGATCTATTCGAATAGCCGTGTCCACGGTAAAGGACTTCTGGGTTGCCTATAACAGTTCATAGACAAGTGCAAGTGGATACTCTAAAACTCGCAAGATAAGCGTGAGTGCTATGGATGGCCTTCTCGTTGGGAGACGGGAGCGGATCCATAGTGGTGTATTGATATGGTGAATATGTGGACTCATGTGCGCCACCTCAAAAGAGTTACTTGCAATAGTAGTTCAGGATAGCCACCGAGTCAAAGCTGGCTTGCTGCGGTCAAACTCCACCACCCCCTTTGTTGATACCGATGCATATGTAGATAGTTCTGATGTAAGTCTTGCTGGGTAGATTTGTACTCATGTTTGCATATTTTATGTTTTGCAGAGAGATGACAGTCTCGCTAGTAGTTCTGTGTGGACTTTGAAATTTAGCTTGATACCTCAAAACTACTAAGCCTTTTTCATTTGGCAGGATCTGGTAGATAGTCAGGCTTCTAAGCCTTTTTCATTTGTAGATGTCTGTACTTAGACATGTTAAGCTTCCGCATGTGCTTTGATTTGTATGCTCTGAATGTTGAGTCATGAGACCCATGTTTGTAATATCTCGCTCCTCGGAGCCTAATGAATAAATATTTGAGTCGTAGAGTTATGTTGTGATGCCATGTTGTATTTACACATATCGAGCATATTGTGTGTATGATTGAAATGCTTGGTATGTGTGGGATCCGACAATCTAGTTGTTTATCCTTGGTAGCCTCTCTTATGGGAAATGTAGTCTAGTGCTTCCTTGAGCCATAGTAGTCCGCTTCTGCCCGGTTCACGGAGTCCTGCTAGCCCAGCACTCTTGCTCGGGACACTTAGCTGGCGGCATGTGTTTCACTTCGTTCTGTGTACGTCCCTTCGGGAAATGTCACGCGGTGACATCCGAGTCTGCCTAGCCTGCTACAGCCGGGTTCCCGGAGTCCTGTTAGCCAGTGCTACAGCCCGGATTCACTGCGCTGCTGACCGACATGCTCGATGTGATTCATGTATGCCTGTCCCCATGGGGTGCGGCTTTGGGTTCACGACTAGCCATGTCGGCCCGGGTTCTCTGTCATATGGATGCTAGCGACACTATCATATACGTGAGCCAAAAGGAGCAAACGGTCCCGGGCCATGGTAAGGCGACACCCGTGGGAATACCGTGCGTGAGGCCGCAAAGTGATATGAGGTGTTACCGGCTAGATCGACGTGACTTGGAATCGGGGTCCTGACAGAGGCATTTCCTTGCGCGCGGCCGTGGACCCAGCTGTCAACCTCTCCACGCACAGTCTCCTTCCGATGGTGTCATTCGTTGACCACTCCGCGCCGAGCGCATCCAAGGTGGTGGACGACGGCGAGGCCCCGGACAGCCTCGAGCCGGAGATGGGAAGACGCGGGAGTAGAGTCGTAGACGAAGAGGTGTACGAGGGTTAACTGGTTCTCGTGCGGTGTGGTTCGGCAGTAGGTGGAGAAGAACAGGAGGTGTGGAGGGGTGGAGGGATGTCTGGCCAACGGTGGAGTAGCACTTCACAGCGAAGCGTGCTAACCAGAGCTACTAGCAGCAATAGGCGGGAGCAGGTGGTCCTGGTGGCGCTGGAGGAAGAAGACGAGAGATTGAAGATGGATGCCGGTCGTTGGATGTAAATCCAACGGCTAACGATGTCAGAATCATTTGTTGACTAAGTTGACAACGATTTGCGTTGGCTTCGACCTATTGGCCCACATTTCAGCCTCCAAAAATGTGGCACGTATTCAACCCATTTTTTCAGAATTTACAGTCTTTTTTTGCAGGGTAGAATTTACAGTCAATTTGATATTTTTTTGAATTACAGTCCATTAGCTGGGCTGGGTGAACAAATAATGTAGCGTCCATGCGGCCCATTTATGTTTTTCCTAAAAAAATACACGCCATTTGCACTTTCTCAAAATACACGATTTTGCTGGGTTGATTCTAATTTTAATGTTGGGGTGGGCGCAACAATGTTATCACAAAATAAACAGGGGCTAAGAATTTTGTTATATATATATATAATAAATGATTTATTATTACATTGGTCCTTAAATCTTACCAAGATTTTGTACACAATCACCAGGATTTTCGTTGCCAAAAAAATCCTGGATTTTATTGTTAAGAAATTATTTTTATAAGTTAATAAGATGTTGGATATTGTTTTCTTACATATGTAAGTATCTGTTAAATATATGGTGACAATAAGAATAATATATAATAACATATAAAATAATTTAAATATATATAATATAGTTAGAAGGGAAACATAAGTTGGACCAGGCGTTCCTATTCTTATATAGAAAAATAGAACAGACCTCTGTGTTTTCTTCAAAAAAACATAAATTGGGCTGCCGATGTTTCAGGAAAAATAAAACCTCGGATGGGAGGTCCATAGGCCGGTCGATACATGACGACCCTCAAGAAAATACAAACAGGCCTATGGACCTCCCATCCGAGGTCGTGGGTTGCGCATGTTAGAAAAGAAAGCCTAGACGCGGCAGCCCAAAACCCAGCTGATACTTGTTGCCCCAATGATAATAAATGATAGTTGCCAGCTCCTCGGCTTTGTTGTGAATTTATCTCCTATAATAACTACGTTGAAGCACCTAAAGAAATGTAACTATGTTGACAAACCCGTGGGCCCCAACGTCAGTATAGCATTAGGAGGAAGTATTTTTTCGATGAGGCACTTGCTTGCGTACGGCCATAGACCTGGTGGGTCCCGACTGTCCGCCTCTCCACCTAGTGTCCTCTCTAGATTCCTCTCGTTTGTTCAGCATGTTCGCAATGACAGACAGCAGCGTCGCGGTGAGCGCGCAAAGGCGCAGGAGGAGATCCGACCACCTGAGGAAGTGACTTATTAGTAACGAAACATCTGAACTAGCCTAGTGGCCGAGTGACACTACCCGACAGCTGTTCCGCCCGGGTTCGATTCCACCTGTGTAGAGAAAATATCTCGAATTTTTTTGCCTCTGCCTTTATTGACATGTGGGTCCCAATTGTCGTCTATGCACACCATGTTCAACACTTGCCAAAACTTCGTCCCTCATTTTCTCTGCCTCTGAAAGTTGCAGTTTCTTATCTGAAACTGAACTTGGAGTTTCTTATCTGAAACTAAACTTGGAGTTTCTTATCTGAAACTGAAACTTGCAGTTTCTTCTCTGAGAATCACATTGTGTGCAATTTTATACTCCTATGAAACTACATTTTTTTAAGTGCTAAAAATAGATCTATAGAATTCATAAAATACTTCATATGCTCAATACTGCAAATATGAAATTCAAAAGACATCCATATCTGAAAGTACTCTCAAAATACACAACACAAAACACAATTCACAACCTGCAAATACTGACAACCCTAAGCTCCTCCTGACAATTCACAACCTGCCTGACTATTGGGTTAGGGGGCAGTCCCTCCTATTCCTCGGCGATAGACAACCAACCCGTGAGACAATGTGAACAGCGAGGGAGAGGATGGCGGGGAAGCATCATCAGGCCAACTGTTTTTCTCCTCTTGCAGTTGGGTTCAGTCGATGAAGACTCCACCGGCTCGCTCTGGCACGACACCCTCACAAACGGCACCCTGTAGATGCTCGATCCTTCAATCTCTGGTGGATGCTCCATCTGGGATCGATACTCCCACCACCGCTCCCTCACGATCGGAATCGGTGAATCTGTTTGCTCCATGGCCCAGAGGAGCAGCTCTATGTACTCTCGCGCGACTCCCTCCGGGAGTATCGTCGCCTTTTCGCTCTGTTGCAGATATTTGGCCATGGATGTCGCCGTCGCCGCTAGTTGCTCCTTGTTGTCAAACCAAGACTCTATCTCCAACATCCTAGCTAGTTTCACAGGGTCACCGTCTGCGATCCTCACGTATCGGTTGTACTCCACCATCGATCTACTTCTCCATAGCACCTTCACTCACCGGTAGTGGTTTTTGAATGGAAGAGGAGAGGAGCAGCGCTGGTTTTGGATTAGAACGGGAAAGGAGGGACGCTGGTTTTGGATTGGAATTGGAGAGGAGGGGCGGTGGTTTTGAAATGTAAGAGGATAGGAGCGGCGCTAGATTTAGATTGGAGCAGGAGAGGAGCGGCGGTGGTTTAAGAGGAGAAGAGTGAAAGAGCGGCGCTGGTCTTGGAAGTATTTTTTTGTTTTGCGTATTTTGGGTCAAAGTTTGACCACGTACTGTATTTGACAAGCAAAATGTGAATGCATGTCACTAAAAACTGTATCGTTTGGTTCGTATCTGAATGTACTTTCAAATTATATTATTTTTGCAACGTATAACATATATTTTATTTGCGAAAATCATGGTCAATTATGACCCAGAATAAAAGGGAGACTAGTTAATGTGGGGTCGCTTTCTTAATTGAAGGGTAAATTGATTTTGATTTTGATCCAGTCACAGCGCGCCGGCCCTCTCATCCAATCCTAAATCGCTGCCGCACACTCCTCTCCCTCTTCTACATTGCAAAACCACCTCCTCTCCTCTCCATCATCTCCATTCAAAAACCACCGTCTCGCCTCTCCCTCTTATCCATTGCAAAACCACCTCCTCTCCTCTCCATCATCCTCATTCCAAAACCACCGTGTCGCCTCTCCCTCTTCTCCATTGCAAAATGTAACACCCCGGATTCGATGCGCCAGGTGTCTGCCAGTTATTCGCCGTCGTTGCCATGTCATTTGCTTGCGTGTTGCACTTTGCCATGTCATCATCTGCATTTCATATCATGTCATCATGTGCATTTCATTTTGCATACGTGTTCGTCTCATGCATCCGAGCATTTTCCCCGTTGTCCGTTTTGCAATCCGGCACTCCTATGTCTCCCGGCGTCCCCTTTTACCTCTTTTCATGTGTGGGTATTAAACGGTCTCGGAATGGACCGAGGTTTGTCAAGCGGCCTTGGTATAGCACCGGTAGACCGCCTGTCAAGTTTCGGATCATTTGGAGGTCGTTTGGTACTCTAACGGTTAACCGGGTAACCGCAAAGGCCTCTTTTGTGTGCAGCACAACACCCCTTCCAAAGTGGCCCAAAACTCACCAAACTCCCCTCCATGCTCTCGGTCGTTCGATCACGATCGCGTGGCCGAAAACCGCACCTCATTTGGACTCTCCTAGCTCCCTCTACCTATATATATGCCCTCCCCTCGAAAAATCGCGGATGAAACAACCCCTAACCCTAGATCCCTCCTCCTCTCGCCCGGCGGACATGTCCGCGCGCCGCCGGACGAAACCCGCGCCGCCGCGCCCGGCCGATCCCAGCCGCCACGTAGCCTCGGCCTCCCGCCGCCCGCCGCTGGCCGCTCGGCCAGCGAGCCCGCCCGAACGCTGGCCGGGCCCGCGCCGCTCCGCGCCCGCTTCGCCCTCGCCGCCCGCTTCGCCGGTGCGGCCGCCGCCCGCCGGCGCCGCGCCTCCGCCCGGCCCTCGTCGCGCCGCCCGCCTCCTCGGCGGCGCTGCCCCGCCGCCGCAACCCCGCCGCCGACGACCGCCACGCCCGTCGCCCGCGCTGGCAGCGCCCGCCCGCCGCCGGCCCCAGCCCCCGACAGCGCCGCCCCGGCAGCAGCCAGCCCCTCCGCGGCATCCTCCGCCTGCCGAGCCCGCCACCCTCCTCCATCGAGCCGGCGCTCCGGCGACCTCACCCCGCCGGCCCCCCCTCATCTCCGGCCGCCGCAGCCGCATCTCCGGCGAGATCCGGATCGGCCTCGGTTCGCGTGCCCCGGAGGTTGACCTTTTCCCCCCCTCCAAATTCATCTAAGTCCCGAATCTGTCAATATTTTCATGCATTTTCATCATGCCATAACTCTCTGCATATAGCTCCGTTTTGCGCGTGTAATATGTCAAAATGTTCGTCTCGAAGAGTAGACCATTTCATCTCATTGCATCATTTTCATTTGAGTTCATATTGATGCCCGAAATGCTGTTAGAAGAGGGCTATGTGATGTTAGTTTCTGTTTCTTAACAGAACTTGCACTTTTGTCATTTTTGCCATGATTGATGTGTGCATCCTATGGGCTTGAGTCCTACATGTGTTATGTAATATGCCATGCCATCTTTCCAGGGGTGTATGCCATGTATTTTTGTGATCTATGTGGTGACTAGCACTAGCATGCAAAGTAGGCTTCCTGATGTTGCTGATTTCAGCCCCTGTTTGCTGATATTTTCATGTCATGTTAACTTGATGCTACTGAGAGATCCATTCTTGTTTTGAGATACTTCAGTAAGGATGTTTTGTTATACATGTCTTGCTCTATCCATCCATGCCCTTTTTTGCAATTATGGAGTGCCATAGCTTGAGTCAATCGAGCTCTACTTTTGCTACAAAATGTTTCCTGGCAGATTGTTTACATGTTATTCAATTTTGCCAAGGTTGTTGTAGTTGATCCGTGTATGCTATGATGTTGTTCTTTCCATGTATAGCTTCTATGCCATGTCTTCTTACTGTTGGTTGCCTTGCCACGCCATGTATTGCTCTGTGGTGAGTGGTTCAAGCTCACCAACATGCCTACTTATCGTTGATTCTGCCATGTATGAATCTGTAATATAACTTGCCATGTTTACATGGGTGCCATCATATCTTCTGATCCTTTTTGGCTCAAGGTCACTAAGGGACTTTTATTCTATGCAATTAGTAGATTCATGCCATGCCTTTGTTTGCCATGATAAGTTCCTGTAACATGTTGTTTGATAGCTCTAAACATTGCAACTTTGATGTTATTTCGCTAAAGTCCAAGCTGTTATTATTTGCAATCTTGCCATGTGTGTTTGAGCATGTTCTAGTGATTTCTGGAGATAGCTCAATGTTCATGTTTTGTAATGCTTTACCTGTACATCATGCCCATGCCTTTTGTTTTCTTGTTGAGGTCCTGTAGCATGTTGTTTTGATGCTTGCAATATGCCTAGTTGCTGTTATGGACAAATTGTTGCTATGACTTGTATAGAGTGTATGTGTTGAACCGTTGCTCCGTTTCGAGTGTGCTCTATATGAAACTTGCTTGATTTGCATGTAGTTTCATATTATCATGTTGCATCCTTGTTTTGAGGTGTTTGCTTGATATTTGTATGCATTTTGCATCAATGCCATGTTTTACTTGTTTTGCTCATATCTTCTAGGCCGTAGCTCCGAATCTAATGAACTTTATATGTAACTTGACTAGAATTTCGTGTAGATCATCATGGTGCATTTTAACTTGCTGTTTAACAATTTGAACATAAGGTTTATTCAGATCTGGACCAATTTCGAAATTAGCATATGAGGACTTACCGGAATTGTTATATGTTGTTTCCGGCCTCATTTAAACTTGCTTTGACGTGTTGTTCTTGTTTGCATCATCTCTTGCCATGAGTAGCTTCATGTAGTTTTGTCATGCATCATGCTTGGTTGTGCATCATGCCTTGTTTATGTGTGGTGTGTTTACCATGTTGTGTGCTTCTTCTTGTTAGTTCCTGTTTCGTTGCGATCGTGAGGATTCGTTCGTCTACGCTTGGTTCGGCTTCATCCGTTCGTCTTCTTCATGGACTCGTTCTTCTTCCTTGCGGGATTTCAGGCAAGATGACTGCTACCCTGGATCTCACTACTATCATTGCTATGCTAGTTGTTTTGTTCTATCGCTATGCTGCGCTACCTATTACCTGTTTATCAAGCCATCCCAAATTGCCATGAACCTCTAACTCGTTGTCACCCTTCCTAGCAAACCGTTGTTTGGCTATGTTACCGCTTTGCTCAGCCCCTCTTATAGCGTTCCTTGTTGGAACATGGAGATGTTGTTCCTTGTTGGAACATGTTTACTTGTTGGGATATCACAATATATCTTATTTAATTAATGCATCTATATACTTGGTAAAGGGTGGAAGGCTCGGCCTTATGCCTGGTATTTTGTTCCACTCTTGCTGCCCTAGTTTCCGTCATATCGGTATTATGTTCCCGGATTTTGCGTCCCTAACGCGGTCGGGTGATTTATGGGACCCCCTTGACAGTTCGCTTTGAATAAGACTCCTCCAAAGAAGGCCCAACATTGGTTTTACCATTTGCCTCACCTATGCCCTTTTTCCCTTGGGTTTCGGAGCCCAAGGGTCATCTTTATTTAACCCCCGGACCAGTGCTCCTTCGAGTGCTGGCCCGAACTAAACCTTGTGCAGCACCCCTCAAGGCAACTTGAGGTCTGGTTTTAGTTGTATGCGGACTGCTCATCCGAGTGTGCCACGAGACCGAGATATGTGCAGCTCCTATCAGGATTTGTCGGCACATTGAGGCGGCTTTGCTGGTCTTGTTTTATTCTTTGTCGAAATGTCTTGTAGCAGGATTCGAGACTGATCGGGTCTTCCGGGAGAAGGAATATCCTTCGTTGATCGCGAGAGCTTATCATGGGCTAAGTTGGGACACCTGCAGGTATAAACTTTCGAGAGCCGTGCCAGCGGTTATGTGGCAGATGGGAATTTGTTAATATCCGGTTGTAGTAACTTGAAGCAAACTCTTATAAAATACACCAACCGTGTGCGTAACCGTCAGTGTCTCTTTTCAGGGTTGATCGAGAGGAGAACACGGTTTCTGGGTTATGTTTGACGTAAGTAGGAGTTCAGGATCACTTCTTGATCATTACTAGTTGACGACCGTTCCTTTGATTCTCTTCTCGCTCTCATTTGCATATGTTAGCCACCATATATGCTTAGCTGCTGCTGCAACCTCACCACTTTACCCCTTCCTTTCCCTTTAAGCTTTGCTAGTCTTGATACCCATGGTAATGGGATTGCTGAGTCCTCGTGGCTCTGATTTCTACACCACCAGTTGCGGTACAGGTTTTGCGATGATCATGGCGTGAGAGCGATGCTTGCTTGTCTTCTTCTTCGCTTCTTGATCGGGGATGGGTTCGGTCGGCAGCTGGGCTAGCAGGTGGATATTGTTTGAGCTTTGTTTATGTTTCATCCGTATTCGGATGTTGATCTTGTATATGATGTTGATGTATTCTTGTGGCATTCGTGCCTTATGTATGTATCCCCACTATTATGTAATGTTGATGTAATGATATCCACCTTGCAAAAGCGTTTCAATATGCGGGTCTATCCTTGGTGGGACCTTCGAGTTCCTTTTGGATAGGGTCGCATATTGGGCGTGACACAAAACCACCTCCTCTCCTCTCCATCATCTCCATTCCAAAACCACTGTCTCGCCTCTCCCTCTTCTCTATTGCAAGACCACCATCTCTCCTCCCATCTTCCAAAGCTAGCACCGCACCACTCAGAAGGACATTTATGGAGAGGATGCAACAACGAATCAGGCAGATCGCCGGCGGCGACCAGGCAAAGTTAGCCAGGTTGAAGGAGATCCTTAATTGGTTTGACAATGAGTTAGAGATTTTGAGGACGGTGAGGGCCATGTGGCAATGTATGCGAAAGAGCGAGATGGTGGCGATAAGGGCGGCGATGTACATGTACTCCTCGGCGGTAGTCACGCCGCAGTCCTTCGAGTTCATCGAGTATCCCCTCTGGGCGATGGAGCAGACAGATTCGCCCGAGGCGAAAGTCAGACGGAGATGGTGTGACACTCCAAAAAAATGTATTTAGTTTTCAAAAAAAAACTTTGTTTGATTTGAAGAAGGTCATTTATATCCTTCCAAAAACCTCTCCCTCTCAAAAAATTTTCCCCATGGCAAGGATTTTGTTATTTGTATCTCCTTCAACCCTTGTGTTTAGTTATTTAAAACCCTTTCTTCTGAGTTTCCCATCTCAAATATAGTTTTGGAATTTATTTTCTTTTAAAAAGAAATCCTATGGGTTTTGGAGCTACTCTTTTGTTTTGAAACCATCCATTGTTTTACCATGCCTCATGTGGTTAATTCTCCCAAAACCCCTCCCTCCACTTTGGGGCAACCCAAACATTCATTCCAACAAGTTCAATCCATTTTTGGATTTTATTTCATTTATTTTATTCCCCAAAACAATTCTGTCAATTATTTTAAGCCTAGATGATTTACAAAGGAAGTGTCTGATTTATTTTGAGTTTTGATCTCAAACCAACTCCTCTGGATAGTCCTTAGCACCCCCAACCTAGATCCATCAAGATCCATTCTTCCTCTTTTCAAAATTTTCAAGTTTCAACCTCTGCAAGTCTGGACCAGATTCATCATTTTTGGTGAAATTCATATTTTCCTTTCTCCAAAAATTCCACCAAAATTCAGGCAGCCCCCAGGTGCTATTAGAGGCCACCACACCAAAGATCAGCCCCAGATAAATTTTTCTCATGCTTGAATCATTTCATCAAACACTTGGCCGGCACTGTTCCTCTACACTTTCAGTAAATTCAGAGATTCAGAGTTGTCAGTGTCGTTTTTCGTCAGTGCCTTGTCATCGATCATCAGTGCACCCTGGCGCGTTGCGCGCGGCCTCTCCTCCTTGACCAGAGCACCACATGCTCTCTTGGACGGGCGCAGGTGTCGGTGGCGGCAAGCATCGCTGACGCCGGCAGCTTCTGCGGTGGCAGAGCCACCCGTGGCAGCAAACGGAGCCAGCGCCAGCTTGCTACGCCGTTCTGCGCCGCCCAACGCTCCCTAGCCCTCCGCGTGGCCTCATGCATGCCAGCACACGCCGCAGCACCGTCGCCGTGGCCCGGCAAGCACAGGGCATGCCCTCTGCCGCCGACGGGCCCGCGCCGCCCTGTTCTGTCGGAACCACCCATGCGCGACAAATCCAACCTGGGTTAGATTCTAAACGGAGCCCGTGGACCTCCACGTTGATGCCCAGCCCCTTAAACTCCCCGACCAAGCACTACACCGCCATAACCATCGCCGGAGATCCCCGTTCACGGCCACCGCCTCGGATCACCTATAAAATGGAGTTCTGAGCTCGTTCTCGAGCACACACCACCACTGCACCCCACCAGAACCCCGCCAAGCCACTAGGAGGACCTCGAGGAGGTCTCCTCCCCCAACTCCGGCCGCCCCGATCCGCCTCGGCCACCAGCTCGATTCACTCCGGTGAGGCCATCCCCGCCACCCAAACCTCGTCAGTAGCTTCCTCGAGCACCCAGTGATCTAACCCAGGCTTCAATTCTAACTCCGCAGCCCTCCCCGACGAGATCCAACTCCACCCGAGCCGCCGTCCGCCGGAGCAAGGACCGCCGTCGACGTGGTGCTCGCCGTCGACCACCACCAGCACCCACCGATGCGGAAGGTCACGCTGAACTCGTAGGTACCTTCCGATCCTCCTAGCTCACCGTAGATCGCCGCCGGCGACCACCGCAGCCCTCGGGCGCCGACGAGCTCTGCTTCTCCCCCGTTTGAAATTTCAAACCTGACGGGTGGGACCCCTCGTCAGTATTTTCTTTTTTTCGAACCGTTTTCTGAAAACGCCTTCGGGCAGAGTACGTCTCCCTTTGCAGTTGACGGCTTCTTAGCCGAAGCGTTTTCTGTTTTTATAAGTTGGCCCCTGGAAACTTTCTGTTTCATTACAGATGAGTCCCTGGACTAAAACCTTTATATCTTTTAAACAGAAAAATATTTTTGATTGATTCTTTTTCTGTCATCTTTTTTTTTCTGTCTAGTTTTTGTCATATTTATTTGGAAAATATTTGGAACACTTTTCTGTGCACTCACGGTATTTACGTTAGTACGTATTTTGTTATACCGTAGATACCGGAGGAGGTGACGGAACCGCGAACTTCGCCAAGCTAGACTCCGACTACTCCGAACCAGGCAAGCATGTTTGAACTTTTGATATGATGAGTGTTCGTTGCATGTTTGCATTAAGTAGTTTCATGGCATGTTTATGAGCATTTCGATAAATGTTATACTACATGCAAAGTTGAGACAAGTGAGTTTCGAAAATCCATATGTTGTTGGTTATAAGTTTGCATGGCCATGTGATGGCATGAGAATGGGTAAGATGGCAGTGCTGTAGCATGCCAGTCTTATGCCAGACTATTTGACTCCAGTGTCAACGTGAATCAAGTCATGTTTCCATCCGTTTCCCCTTCCTGTACTACCACATGTTTTCCGCAAGGGATATGGCTTAGTAAGTTGCAAACCTCTTTCCTGGTACACACCAAATAGAGAGGACGTGATGAGGGTTCCATGGCCCTGGATTAAAGCCGATCATCCGGTCGGGGGCATGGGTGTTTCGGTTGGGACCGAGAGGGGGGCACCCCTTAGAGCGCGCGTATATAAATTTGATCCCATGCTATTCGAGGTTGTGATCTCCCCGCCTCAAAGTTTTTCTTGAATGTTGTCTAGGGTGATTCCTGGCATCGTGAGGTGGGATGTGTGTGTACTGGTTAGATGTGTTTCTACCGAAATACCATAAACGGAACTAGTCCTTCGTGACTACGGAAATCCGTTGGCTGTGGGCAATTAGTACAAACTCTGCAGAGTCAAAATCCTTTGAATCATCTTATCCATGTCTGAGTACTATGTTCAACTTATCTTGTCAGTCTCAGTGACAAAAACTCCGGTGAACTACATGAGTGTTAAGTCCAGCTAAATGGTTATTCTTGTGGATGGACTAACCCGTTTATTATCGTGTGTTGAATAATTTTTTGTGAGTGTTATATCTCGTGAATTTATCAGATATGAATAATGAAATATAAGCACTTTCTGCGATATCGCTCAGACGTCCGACTGTGGCACGCTTGTTATTTACTTTCTATATAAGCCCTTTCTGCGATGTCGCTCAGACGTACGACTGTGGCACGCTTGTTATTTACTTTCTATATAAGCCCTTTCTGCGATGTCGCTCAGACGTCCGACTGAGGCATGCTTGTTATTTACTTTTTATATAAGCCCTTTATGCGATGTCGCTCAGACGTCCGACTGTGGCACGCTTGTTATTTACTTTCTATATAAGCCCTTTCTGCGATGTCGCTCAGACGTCCGACTGTGGCACCCTTGTTATTTACTTTCTATATAAGCCCTTTCTGCGATGTCGCTCAGACGTCCGATTGTGGCATGATTATTTATTTGTTTGCCCTTCGAGGCGTCGCTCCAGACACCCGATCGGTTTCTATTATTTCGTTGGGATTTCGGGAGGACTACCGCCCGACTTCCTTTTTACATATCATGTTGTGCAATATTTATTATTTGAATGTGCATTGTTATTTGCTCATGACGCATTCATTCATGCATTTGTTATATCTTATGTCCGAACTGTCTTGCGAGTACTTTCAAAGTACTCACCTGACTTGTTGATTTGGCCAGATGTTGATGAAGGCGATCTCATGGATGAAGAGTTCGATAGCGAGTCCGGCGCCTAGAGAGTCGGTCGATCTCGTGCGATCCTTGATTTGGTCATCAGATATTATATCCGCTTGCGCTGCCCAAATAAATTCATCGAGCCTCACCTCGGCCTCGATGAGCTGCCGGTTAGGAGTTCGTTATCCACTCCTTCGTGATATATCCACCACCACTTTTATCTCGAGTCGGTAGCATGCCACCACACCTTGTGTCATGACCGCCCTATGTACAATATTGGCGTGTTTGTAATAAATTGTTGAGCAGCCTCAGCTCAACCTGTAATATATTTAATGCTACTGCCTTACGTATCAAGTATTTGTCTACCATGAGGATAATTCTTCTTATCTTTGGGACCTAAAGATCGGTTTCTCAATAAGTATTTTATTGAAAAACCGGTCGTGACAAACTTGGTACCAGAACCAGGCTGACTGTAGGAAGCCACTAGGTGCGATCGCTAATCGGTTATTAGCATAATAGTGTTAATTTATATTTTTGCAAATGTAGTCATTTTCTAACAGTCAGCATAAATTTATGATCTGACCATTCAGAATTTTTGCCTACTTTTGTAGATGGCTGGCAACGACCGTGAGTCACGGTGTTCGCCAGCGATGCTGAGGGTTCGTCAAGCTCCTCTCCTTCATCGTCCAGGTCGTGATGGGGCCATCAGTGCGCCTAGTCTTCACACTCTACCAGCATAAGATCAACGACAGTATAACCATGCACCAGGCCGCGGTGCAATTCAAGGGAGGGCGTGTTGAGTTACGCCACTTCTGGTTCTTGGGGAGAGCCATGCCTACGGAGAGGCATGCTATGTAGATGGCTACCCGTGAGGCGATAGCTCGTCTCCGGGATGTCCTTCCTTTGATGAAGACTCGTCGCTACCGCTACCTTCCATGCCACATGCCATACACCTGTCAATACTCATTCGCTTGCCCCAGAGGAGAGTGAGACGAAGCTATTGAGATGCTTGTCGAGTACCTCCGGGCTCTGGAGTCAGCCTTCGACAACCTTGTGGACGATCTTGTGGCTGCCCGCATGGACTCAGTCCATGGTTGTGTCGCCAACAGGAGGGAGCTCCTGCACATAGCACCACCGCTGACTTTCGTCTCGTCCTCGGCATCTTATTCACCTACCATTCTCGCCACTGCTCGTCACCTGCCTACCACTGAGGAGTTCAACCAAGTCATTGCGCCCACTTCAGTTCGTTCTGCACCACCTATTGCGCCTACTCATGTTCGTGTTGCTCCGCCTATGGCGCCCGCTCCATCAACTCAGCGCAGCGCTTCACGTCTGGAGCCTATTAGCGAGGAGGAGGATGAGTCCCCAGCCTCACTGCGCCTCACCCTCGGCAGGCCAAGGGAGAACCTTACCATCTCCGACTGAGCACGCGTAGCCGCCATGCGATGTATCGACTTGTACGATATGTTTATATGTACATAGGTTGTGAGAAGTAGCTTGTTTGCGCATCATGTAGGAACTAGGAGAAGTGCACTAGCCTAAATAACATGTCAGGAATATGTACGCATATCCTGAGTGATGTATTGTATAATTACTGCTTGCGTGTAAGATATGTAATGAGCAGTCCTTCTCCATGCGCAAATCATTGAGTCTCTTGAAAAATCCTAGAGCCTTTAAAATTTTCCGTCTTTATAAATTTACTGATTTTTGCGACTCAATTTCTTTTCTTATGAGTTTTACAAATGTATCCCCAGAGTGAAAAATGTCTCGTCCTTGGGCGCGCTCCATGCCAAATCCAACAGAGGAAAATTTTGGCACACAAACAAGCAACAATTTCACACAGGGGCAGTCAAGTCAACAGGGTAGTGAAACATTATTTTCCCAAGTATGCTGCCTTTATGAACAGAGTCAGCAACAACATCAGGAAATGATGAACCAAGTCATCAATATGGGAAATCACCGTGGACAATATCAGCAGCAATCCAAGTTATGCGAGCTATGAAGACGCGTCCCCAACATTTTCTCATCTTGACAAACCTCTTGAGGCCGACGGTGGCTTGAGACATGGAAAGAAAATTAATTATTGCGCAGTGTTTAGACCGTGAGAAAGTACTATATGAACCGCACTATCTCCTTTGGAGCAGCTGCATCATGGTGGGAAAATTTCCTACATGCACCCCAATGAAAATGATATAACCTGGGAGGAGTTCAAAGAAGGTTTTAAGTGGGGCGCACATTCCTAAAAGTGTTATGAAGATCAAGAAGAGAGTTTGATGACCTCAAACAAAGGACCATGACGAGTGTCGGAATCTGACAGTCAGTTTACTCTGTTATCTCGCTTCATGTGAAGAGCGTATGGTGAAAGCAAGAAGATGGAAAAATTCCTGGACGATCCGGCACCCGGCTTAAATGCCAGCTGGTGGTGCACACTTTCCCATATTTCAAAACACTGGTGGATAAAGCGATTACCTTGGAAAATGAGCGACGCAGCTTGGAAGATTTCCGCAAGCAAAAAAGGGACCAGACTACTCTTTCTCGCAACCACCGAAGCAAGACGGATTTTCAGAAAGGTGGGACACACAAACCCATGACAAATGTTTCACACCCAATCAAGAATTTCCATGCAAGGGACAAGGAGTTCAAATATCGCCCAGGCGTTACCTGCTATGCTTGTGGAGAAGAAGGGCACTATGCCAAGCAGTGCCCAAAGCCAAGGAAATCGACCCCAAAGCCGAACAACGGTGGCAATAATTCAGCGCCCAAGAGAAACAATTTCAACCCCAATAACAACGGAGGAAGGGTCATCTGAACCACGTGACGAGGAGAAGAAGCACAAAAGCGCCCGGATATCATACTCGGTACGTTCCCTGTCAACACAATACCTGCCACGGTTTTGTTTGATTCTGGAGCTTCTCACTCATTCATTTCGAAGAGATTTGCTTTGCAAAACAATTTTTCGATGCTTCCCTTGGAAAAATCCATGATCATCAAGTCCCCTGGGATTAAGCAAGTGACTCAGAGTTACTGCCAAGGTGTAGTTATTGAATTTGAAGGATTGAAGTTCCACGCCAACCTTATTGTATTGGAAAATAAAGGACTGGATGTCATCCTAGGGATGGATTGGTTAACCACCAACAAAGGTTTTATTGACTGCTTCAACCGGACCGTAATTCTCACCCACCATCATGGGAAGACAACAAAAGTTTCAGCCAAAGAGAGACAAATATCTCGGCAACCGAGGTTGAACAAGGTGGACGTTTCTGAGTTAAGTAAAGTTCCAGTAGTATGTGTGTCACGCCCAATATGCGACCCTATCCAAAAGGAACTCGAAGGTCCCACCAAGGATAGACCCGCATATTGGAACGCTTTTGCAAGGTGGATATCATTACATCAACATTGCATAATACATAGGGATACAACCAAGACATACAATGTCACATGAATACAACATCACATGAGATCAACATCCGACTACAGATGAAACATAAACAGAAACTCAAACGACATCCACCCTGCTAGCCCAGGCTGCCGACCTGGAACCTATCCCCTGATCGAAGAAGAAGCAGAAGAAGAACTCCAACACAAGCAAACATCGCTCTCGCGTCATGATCATCGCATAACCTGTACCTGCAACTGTTGGTGTAGTAATCTGTGAGCCACGAGGACTCAGCAATCCCATTACCATGGGTATCAAGACTAGCAAAGCTTAATGGGAAAGGAAAGGGTAAAATGGTGAGGTTGCAGCAGCGACTAAGCATGTATGGTGGCTAACTACGCAAATGAGGCGAGAAGAGAAACAAAGGCAGTCGTCAACTAGTAATGATCAAGAAGTGATCCGAACTCCTACTTACGTCGAGACATAACCCGAAACCGTGTTCTCCTCTCGATCAACCCGAAAAGAGACACTCACGTTCGCTACGGTTGGTGTATTTTAGAAGAGTTTACTTCAAGTTTACTACAACGGATATTAACAAATTCCCATCTGCCACATAACCATGGGCACGGCTCTCGAAAGTTTATACCCTGCAGGGTGTCCCAACAGCCCATGATAAGCTCTCGCGATCAACGAAGGATATTCCTTCTCCCGGAAGACCAATCAGTCTCGGAATCCGGCTACAAGACATTTCGACAGCAATAAAACAAGACCAGCAAAGCCGCCGGATGTGCCGACAAATCGATAGAGTCTGACGTACCTCGTTCTCGTGGCACACCGGATAAGTCAAGCTACGAGTAAAACCAACCCTCGAGTTGCCCGTGGTGGCCCCAGCAGTGGTTTCTGGTCGGACCAACACTCGAAGGAGCAACGGCGGGGGGCTAAAATAAAGATGACCCTTGGGCTCCGAAACCCAAGGGAAAAAGGGCATAGGTGAGGCAAATGGTAAAACCAATGTTGGGCCTTCTTTGAGGAGTCTTATTCAAAGCGAACTGTCAAGGGGTCCCATAAATCACCCGACAGCGTTAGGGACGCAAAATCCGGGAACATAATACCGATATGACGGAAACTAGGCGAGAAGAGTGGAACAAAACACGGGCATAAGGCCGAGCCTTCCACCCTTTACCAAGTATATAGATGCATTAATTAAATAAGATATATTGTGATATCCCAACAAGTAAACATGTTCCAACAAGGAACAACATCTCCATGTTCCAACAAGGAACAAACTTCATCTTCACCTGCAACTAACAACGCTATAAGAGGGGCTGAGCAAAGAGGTAACATAGCCAAACAACGGTTTGCTAGGAGGGGTGTCAAAGGTTAGAGGTTCATGGCAATTTGGAAGGCTTGATGAGCAGAAGATAGGTAGCGCATCATAGCGATAGAACGAAGCAACTAGCATAGCAATGATAGTAGTGAGATCCAGGGTAGCGGTCATCTTGCCTGAAATCCCGCAAGGAAGAAGAACGAGTCCATGAAGAAGATGAAGCCACGAAGTCGAACCAAGCGTAGACGAACGAATCCTCACGATCGCAACGAAACGGGAACTAACAAGAAGAAGCACACAACATGGTAAACACACCACACATGAACATGACAAGATGCACAACAAGCATGATGCACGACAAATCTAGATGAAGCTACTCATGGCAAGAGATGATGCAAACAAGAGCAACACATCAAAGCAAGTTTAAATGAGGCCGGAGACAACATATAACAATTCCGGTAAGTCCTCATATGCAAATTTCGAAATTGGTCCAGATCTGAATAAACCTTATGTTCAAGTTGTTAAACAACAAGTTAAGATGAACCACTCACCACAGAGCAATACATGGCATGGCAAGGCAACTCACAGTAAGAAGACATGGCATAGAAGCTATACATGGCAAGAAGAACATCATAGCATACACAGATCAACTACAACAATCTTGGCAAAATTGAATAACATGTAAACAACCTGCTAGGAAACATTTTATAGCAAAAGTAGAGCTCGATTGACTCAAGCTATGGCACTCCATAATTGCAAACAAGGGCATGGTTGGATAGAGAATAACCATATGTTTAAAACATCCTTCTTGAAGTATCTCAAAATAAGCATGGATCTCGGTAGCATTAAGTTTACATGGCATAAAAATATCAGAGCGAGCAGGGGCTGAAATCAAGCAACATCATGAAGCCTAGTTTGCATGCTTGTGCTAGTCACCACAGAGATAACAAAAATACATGGCATACACCCCTGTAAAGATGGAATGGCATATTACAAAACACATGTAGGACTCAAGTTCATAGGATGCACACATCAATCATGGCAAAAATGACAAAAGTGCATGTACTGATAAGAATCTGAAACTAACATCACATAGCCCTCTTCTAACAGCATTTCGGGCATCAAGATTAGCTCAAATGTAAATGATGCAATGAGATGAAATGATGTACTCATCGAGGCGAACAATTCGGTATGCTACACGCCCAAAACGGAGCCAAGGGTGCAAAGTTATGGTGCTACGAAAATGCAACAAAATATCTGCAGAAATATGACTTAGAGGAAATCCGGGGCTCGGGGAAAGTCAACCTCGGGCACGGACTTGAGGTTAAATCGGAGACAGGCAGGGAGGCAAACAGGACGGGAGAAAGGCGGATCAGGCGCCTGCCCGGATCTGACCGGGCGACGCCGGACGGCAGCGCGAAGCTCGTCGGAGGCTCTGGGCGCGAGCTCCATGGAAGCTGACGGGCGGACTCGGGACGGCGCCGGCGCGGGGCGGCGGATCCCTGGGAGACGGGCGGGGCGGCGGGCGCTGCAGGCGTGGCGCGAGGCGAGGCGCTGGCGGGCGGCGGAGGCGCGGCGCAGCGGCGCGGATGGGCCAGCGGGCGGGCGCGCGATGGGCAGGAGGGCAGCTGCAGGCTCTCCGGGCCGCGGCGAAAGCGGCGCGGCAGGCGAATGGCGGCGTGCCACGTGGCGTGGCGGGGCGACCCGGACGTGTCCGGCTGCGGCCGGACGTGTCCGGTGGCGGGAACAAATCTGCTAGGGTTAGGGGGTTTGGACCGCCGAATTTTGGGGAGAGGGCCTATTTATAGATTACGGGAGCTAGGAGAGTCCAAATGGAGCGCGGTTTTCGGCCACGCGATCGTGATCGAACGAACAAGAGCATGGAGTGGAGTTTGTTGGGTTTTGGGCCAATTTAAAGTGGTGTTGGGCTGCAAGGAGAAGGAGGCTTTTGCGGTTACCCGGATAACCGTTGGAGTACCAAACGACCTCCAAATGGCACGAAACTTGACAGGCGGTCTACCGGTGGTATACCAAGGCCGCTTGACAAACCTCGGTCCATTCGAGACCGTTTAACACCCGCACATGAAAAAAGAGGAAAAAGGCGCCGGGAGACATAGGAGTGCGGATTACAAAAGCGGACAACGGGAAAAAGCTCGGATGCATGAGGCGAACACGTATGCAAATCGATGCACATGATGACATGATATGAAATGCATATGATGACATGGCAAAGTGCAACACGCAAGCAAATGACATAGCAACGACGGCGAATAATGGCGGACACTGGCGCGCCGAATCGAGGCGTTACAATGTGAGTTTCCAGACGTATTTCCCGAAGAACTACCAGGCATGCCGCCAGACCAAGAGATAGAGTTCAGCATTGAGATAGCCCCCGGAACCTCTCCCATTTACAAGAAACCATACAGAATGGCACCATCCGAGTTGGTAGAATTGAAGAAGCAAATAAAAATTCTTGGACAAAGGATATACTCTGAGCAGTTCCTCACCTTGGGGTTCACCAATTTTATTTGCCAAGAAAAGGATGGGACCTGAGATTGTGTATAGACTATCGAGCACTTAACATGGTCACAATCAAGAACAAATACCCAATGCCACGGATAAATGATCTATTTGATCAGCTCGCTCGAGGCCAAGGTCTTCTAAAAAATTGACTTAAAATTGGCATACCATCAATTAAAAAGTACGAGCAGAGGATATCCCCAAGACAGCCTTCACCTCTAGATACGGACTGTATGAGTTCACAGTAATGCCGTTTGGACTAACAAATGCCCCTGCATATTTTGTTCACCTCATGAACAAAGTATTTATGAAGTTTATGGACAAGTTTGTTTGTGGTATTCATTGGCGATATTACGATATACTCCAAGACACCGGAAAACCGCTGAACATCTCCGAATTGTACTAGGAGAACTCAGGAAACACCAATTGTACGCCAAGTTCGGCAAATGTGAATTTTGGCTAAGACAGGTAGGTTTTCTGGGCCACGTATTGACCCAAGAAGGTATTGCCGTGGGCCGAAAAGGTCAAGGCCGTGCCAGCTGAAACCACCAGCCGGTATGTGAGACGTCTGAAGTTTCACAGGAATGGCAGGATACTACCGAGAGGACGGTGAGGGCCATGTGGCAATGTATGCGAAAGAGCGAGATGGTGGCGATAAGGGCGGCGATGTACATGTACTCGGCGGTAGTCACGCCTGCAGTCCTTCGAGTTCATCGAGTATCCTCCGGGCGATGGAGCAGAGCAGATTCGCCGAGGCGAAGTCGACGGAGATGGTGTGACACCCAAAAAATGTATTTAGTTTTCAAAAAAACTTTGTTTGATTTGAAGAAGGTCATTTATATCCTTCCAAAAACCTCTCCCTCTCAAAAAATTTTCCCCATGGCAAGGATTTTGTTATTTGTATCTCCTTCAACCCTTGTGTTTAGTTATTTAAAACCCTTTCTTCTGAGTTTCCCATCTCAAATATAGTTTTGGAATTTATTTTCTTTTAAAAAGAAATCCTATGGGTTTTGGAGCTACTCTTTTGTTTTGAAACCATCCATTGTTTTACCATGCCTCATGTGGTTAATTCTCCCAAAACCCCTCCCTCCACTTTGGGGCAACCCAAACATTCTGTTCCAACAAGTTCAATCCATTTTTGGATTTTATTTCATTTATTTTATTCCCCAAAACAATTCTGTCAATTATTTTAAGCCTAGATGATTTACAAAGGAAGTGTCTGATTTATTTTGAGTTTTGATCTCAAACCAACTCCTCTGGATAGTCCTTAGCACCCCAACCTAGATCCATCAAGATCCATTCTTCCTCTTTTCAAAATTTTCAAGTTTCAACCTCTCGCAAGTCCGGACCAGATTCATCATTTTTGGTGAAATTCATATTTTCCTTTCTCCAAAAATTCCACCAAAATTCAGGCAGCCCCCAGGTGCTATTAGAGGCCACCACACCAAAGATCAGCCCCAGATAAATTTTTCTCATGCTTGAATCATTTCATCAAACACTTGGCCGGCACTGTTCCTCTACACTTTCAGTAAATTCAGAGATTCAGAGTTGTCGTTGTCGCTGCTGGTTTGTCATCGATCATCAGCAGAACCTGGCGTTGCTATGCATGCTGCCTCTCCTCCTTGACCAGAGCACCACATGCCTCTTGGACGGGCGCAGTGTCGGTGGCGGTAAGCATCGCCGACGCCTGCAGCTTCAATGGTGGCGAGCCACCCGTGGCAGCAACGGAGCTGGGCCGCCAGCCATACGCTGCTCTGCGCCGCCTAACGCTTCCCTAGCCCTCCGCTGGGCCTCATGCATGCCAAGACACGCCAGAAGCACTGTCCGCTGCGGGTCTTCGCAAGCATGGCATGCCTTCGCCGACGGGTCGGGCTACGCCTGCTCGGCTTCGGAACCACCCATGCGCCGACAAATCCAACCTGGGTTAGATTCTAAACGGAGCCCGTGGACTCCACGTTGATGCCCAGCCCTTAAACTCCCCGACCAAGCACTACACCGCCATAACCATCGCCGGAGATCCCCTGCTCACGGCCACCGCCGATCACCTATAAATGGAGTTCGAGCTCGCTCGAGCACACACCACCACCGCACCCCACCGTAACTCCTCGCTAAGCCACTCAGGAGGACCTCGAGGAGGTCTCTCCCAACTCCGCCGCCTCCGATCCGCCGCCACCAGCTCGATTCACTCCGTGAGGCCATCCTCACACCCAAACCTCTCAAGAGCTTCCTCGAGCACCCAAGGATCTAACCTGTGCTTCAATTTAACTCCGCAGCTCCTCCCCGACGAGATCCAACTCCACCCGAGCCGTCTCGCCGGAGCAAGGATCAAGGCCGACGCGGTGCCGCTCGGCCGACCACCACCAGCACTCCACTGACGCGGAAGGTCACGCTTGAACTCAGTGAGGTACCTTCCGATCCTCCTAACTCATCAGATCGCCACGCGGCGACCACCGAGCCTCGGGCGCCGACGAGCTCGCTTCCCCGCTTGAATTTCAAACCCGACGGGTGGGACCTCACAAGATTTTTTTTCGAACTGCTTTCGAAAACGCCTTCGGGCAGAGTACGCCTCTTTGTAGCTTGACGGCTTTTTAGTCAAGCGCTTTCTGTTTTATAAGTTGGCCTCGAAACTTTCGTTTATTACGTATGAGTCCTCGACTAAAACCTTTATATCTTTTAAATGAAAAATATTTTTGATTGATTCTTTTCTCGTCATCTTTTTTTTTCTGTCTAGTTTTGTCATATTTATTTGGAAAATATTTGGAACACTTTTCTGCACTCACGGTATTTACGCTAGTACGTATTTTGTTATACCGAGATACCGGAGGAGGTGATTTGAACCGCGAACTTCGCCAAGCTAGACTACCACTCCTAAACAGTGCAAGCATGTTTGAACTTTTGATATGATGAGTGTTCGCTGTATGTTTGCATTAAGTAGTTTCATGGCATGTTTATGAGCATTTCGATAAATGTTATACTACATGCAAAGTTGAGACAAGTGAGTTTCAAAATCCATATGTTGTTGGTTATAAGTTTGCATGGCCATGTGATGGCATGAGAATGGGTAAGATGGCGTGTTGTAGCATGCCGCCTTTATGCCTGACTATTTGACTCAAAGGTCAACGTGAATCAAGTCATGTTTCCATCCGCTTCCCTTCCTGCATCTACCACATGTTTTCCGCAAGGGATATGGCTTAGTAAGTTGCAAACCGCTTTCCGGTACACACCAAATAGAGAGGACGGATGAGGGTTCCATGGCCTGGATTAAAGCCACCATCCGGTCATATGGGTGTTTCCAAGTTGGGACCGAGAGGGGGCACCCCTTAGAGCGCGCAGATATAAATTTGATCCCATGCTATTCGAGGTTGTGATCTCCGCCTCAAAGTTTTTCTTGAATGTTGTCTAGGGTGATTCCCGCATCGTGAGGTGGGATGTGTGTACTGGTTAGATGTGTTTCACCGAATACCATAAACGGAACTAGTCCTTCGTGACTACGGAAACCGCTGGCTGTGGGCAATTAGTACAAACTCGCAGAGTCAAAAACTTTTGAATCATCTTATCCATGTCCGAGTACTATGTTCAACTTATCTTGTCACTCAAAGGACAAAAACTCCGTGAACTACATGAGTGTTAAGTCCATTTAAATGGTTATTCTTGTGGATGGACTAACCTTGCTTATTATCGTAGTGTTGAATAATTTTTGTGAGTGTTATATCTCGTGAATTTATCGATATGAATAATGAAATATAAGCACTTTTCGCGAGCATCGCCGACGTCCGACCGTGGCACGCTTTGTTATTTACTTTATATAAGCCCTTTCAGGATGTCGCCGACGCACGATCGCGGGGCACGCTTGTTATTTACTTCTATATAAGCCCTTTCATATGTCGCCGACGTCCGATCGAGGCATGCTTGTTATTTACTTTTTATATAAGCCCTTTATGCGATGTCGCCGACGTCCCGATCGTGGCACGCTTGTTATTTACTTTATATAAGCCCTTTCTCGATGTCGCCGACGTCCGATCAGTGGCACCCTTTGTTATTTACTATATAAGCCCTTCTCATGATGTCGCCAGACGTCCGATTGTGGCATGATTATTTATTTGTTCGCCCTTCGAGGCGCCGCCTCCGCATAATCTCGATCGGTTTCTATTATTTCGCTAGATTTCGGAGGACTACTACCGACTTCCTTTTTACATATCATGTTGTGCAATATTTATTATTTGAATGTGCATTGTTATTTGCTCATGACGATTCATTCATGCATTTGTTATATCTTATGTCCGAATCTGTCTCTATGTAGTACTTTCAAAGTACTCACCGACTTGTTGATTTGGCCAGATGTTGATGAAGGCGATCTCATGGATGAAGAGTTCGATAGCGAGTCCGACGCCTAGAGGAGTCCCAAATACCTGCGGCGATCCTTGATTTGGTCATCAGATATATTCGGCTATGCTTGCCCAAATAAATTCATCGAGCTCACTCGACGCCGATGAGCTGCTGCTTTAGGAGTTACGTTATCCACTCCATCGTGATATATCCACCACCACTTTTATCTCGAGTCAAGAGTATGCCACCACACCCTTAGGTCATGACCGCCTTATGTACAATATTGGCGTGTTTGTAATAAATTGTTGAGCAGCCTCAGCTCAACCTCGTAATATATTTAATGCTACTTCTCAGATCAAGTATTTGTCTACCAAGAAGGATAATTCTTCTTATATCGATTCTAAAGATCGGTTTCTCAATAAGTATTTTATTGAAAACCGTCGTGACAAACTTGGTACCGTAATCAGGTTGATCAGTAGGAAGCCACTAGGTGCGATCGCTAATCGGGTTATTAGCATAATAGTGTTAATTTATATTTTTGCAAATGTAGTCATTTTCAACAACAAGCATAAATTTATGATCTGACCATTCAGAATTTTTTGCCTACTTTTGTAGATGGCTGGCAACGCATCTGTGAGTCACAGTGTTCGCCAACGCGCTCGAGGGGTTCGTCAAGCTCCTCTCCTTCATCGTCCAGGTCGCGGATGGGGCCATCGCGCGCTCTAGTCTTCACACTCTACCAAAGATAAGATCAACGACAAGATAACCATGCACCAAAGCCGCATGTGCAATTCAAGGGAGGGCGGTTGAGTTACGCCACTTCGGTTCTTGGGGAGAGCCATGCCTCACGGAGAGGCATGCTATGTAGATGGCTACCCGTGAGGCGATAGCTCGCCTCCCGGGATGTCCTTCCTTTGATGAAGACTGCCGCTACCGCCACCTTCCATGCCACATGCCATACACCTGTCAATACTCATTCGCTTGCCCTGCAGAGGAGAGTGAGACGGGCTATTGAGATGCTTGTCGAGTACCTCCGGCTCGAGTCAGCCTTCGGCAACCTTGTGGACGATCTTGTGGTGCCCGCATGGACTCAGTCCATGGTTGTGTCGCCAACAGGAGGGAGCTCCTGCACATAGCACCACCGCTGACTTTCGCCTCGCCCTCGCATCTTATTCACCTACCATTCTCGCCACTCGCCGTCACCTGCCTACCAATCGAGGAGTTCAACCAAGTCATTGCGCCCACTTCAGTCTGCTCGCACCACCTATTGCGCCCACTCATGTTCGTTGTCCGCTCGCTATGGCGCCTGGCCTCCATCAACTCAGCGCAGCGCTCACGCCTGAGCCTATTAGCGAGGAGGAGGATGAGTCTCACCATCACGCCCACCCTCGGCAGGCCAAGGGAGAACCTTACCATCTCCGATCGAAAGCGACGCCAGCGCTATGCGATGTATCGACTTGTACGATATGTTTATATGTACATAGGTTGTGAGAAGTAGCTTGTTTTATGATCATGTAGGAACTAGGAGAAGTGCACTAGCCTAATAACATGTCGAATATGTACGCGATATCCCGAGTGATGTATTGTATAATTACTGCTATGCAGTAAGATATGTAATGAGCAGTCCTTCTCCATGCGCAAATCATTGAGTCTCTTGAAAATCCTAGAGCCTTTTAAAATTTTCCGCCTTTTATAAATTTACTGATTTTTGCGACTCAATTTCTTTTCTTATGAGTTTTACAAATGTATCCTCAGAGTGAAAATGTCTCGCCCCATGCCATTCCATGCCAAATCCAACAGAGGAAAATTTTGGCACACAAACAAGCAAATAATTTCACACAGTAAGGGCCAAGTCAACAGTGGTAGTGAAACATTATTTTCCCAAGTATGCTGCCTTTATGAACAGAGTCAGCAATAACATCAGGAAATGATGAACCAAGTCATCAATATGGGAAATCACCGGACAATATCAGCAGCAATCCAAGTTGTCCTGAGCATAGTAAGACGCGGCCCCCAACATTTTCTCATACCGACAAACCTCTTGAGGCCGACGACCGGCTTCTTAGACATGGAAAGAAAATTAATTATTATGAGAGTGCTTAGACCGAGAGAGTACTATATGAACCGTGACTATCTCACCGGAGCAGCTGCATCATGGTGGGAAAATTTCCCACATGCACCCCAATGAAAATGATATAACCTGGGAGGAGTTCAAAGAAGGTTTTCGTGGGCTTACATTCCTAAAAAGTGTTATGAAGATCAAGATCGAGAGAGTTTGATGACCTCAAACAAAGGACCATGATACAGGTCGGAATAACGCATAAACACTTTATCATATCTCGCCACGCCAACGAAGAGCGATGATCGAAAGCAAGAAGATGGAAAAATTCCTGGACGGTCTCGGCACCCGCGCTTAAATGCCAGCTGGTCGTGCACACTTTCCCATATTTCAAAACACTGGTGGATAAAGCGATTACACTGGAAAATGAGCGACGAGCTTGGAAGATTTCCGCAGCAAAAGGGACCAGTACTACTCTTTCTCGCAACCAATCAAGCAAGACGGATTTTCGTAAAGGTGGGACACACAAAACCCATGACAAATGTTTCACACCCAATCAAGAATTTCCATGCAAGGGACAAGGAGTTCAAATATCGCCAAAGCGCACTCCGCTATGCTTTAGAGAAGAAGGGCACTATGCCAAGCAAGTGCCCAAAGCCAAGGAAATCGACCTCAAAGCCGTAACAACGGTGGCAATAATTCAGCGCCTAAGAGAAACAATTTCAACCCCAATAACAACCAGAGGAAGGGTCATATCCAACCACGTGACTGAGAGAAGAAGCACAAACGCCCCGGATATCATATACTGCACGCTCTCGTCAACACAATACCGCCACGGTTTTGTTTGATTCGAGCTTTCACTCATTCATTTCAAGAGATTTGCTTTGGTAAAACAATTTTTCGATGCTTCCTTTGAAAAATCCATGATCATCAAGTCCCCTCGATTAAGCAAGTGACTCGTAGTTACCGCTAAGGTGTAGTTATTGAATTTGAAGGATTGAAGTTCCACGCCAACCTTATTGTATTGGAAAATAAAGGATCTGGATGTCATCCTAGGGATGGATTGGTTAACCACCAACAAAGGTTTTATTGATCTGCTCTAACCGACCGTAATTCTCACCCACCATCATGGGAAGACAACAAAGTTTCAGCCAAAGAGAGACAAATATCTCGGCAACCGAGGTTGAACAAGGTGGACGCTTCTGAGTTAAGTAAAGTTCCAAAGAGTATGGGGAAACACGCTCTAATATGCCACCTCTATCCAAAAGGAACTCAAGGTCCCACCAAGGATAGACCAAGATATTGGAACGCTTTTGTAAGGTGGATATCATTACATCAACATTGCATAATACATAGGATACAACCAAGACATACAATGTCACATGAATACAACATCACATGAGATCAACATCCGACTACGATGAAACATAAACAGAAACTCAAACGACATCCACTCCTGCTAGCCCAAAGTGCTGCAATTCGAACCTATCCCCGATCAAGAAGAAGCAGAAGAAGAACTCCAACACAAGCAAACATCGCTCAGGCCATGATCATCGTGACAACCTGTACCTGCAACTGTTGGTGTAGTAATCTGTGAGCCACGAGGACTCAAAGCAATCCCATTACCATGGGTATCAAGACTAGCAAAGCTTAATGGGAAAGGAAAGGGTAAATGGTGAGGTTGCAGCAAGCGACTAAGCATGTATGGTGGCTAACTTACGAAATGAGAGCGTAGAAGAGAAACAAAGGAACGGTCACAACTAGTAATGATCAAGAAGTGATCCTGAACTCCTACTTACGCCGACATAACCCGTAAACCGTGTTCTCCTCTCGATCAACCCCAAAAGAGACACTCACGGTTACGCATACGGTTGGTGTATTTTAGAAGAGTTTACTTCAAGTTTACTACAACCGGATATTAACAAATTCCCATCTCGCCACATAACCATGGGCACGCGCTCGAAAAGTTTATACTCTGCAGGGTGTCCTAACTTAGCCCATGATAAGCTCTCGCGATCAACTAAGGATATTCTTCTCCCGGAAGACCCAATCAGTCTCGAATCTCGCCACAAGACATTTCGACAAAGAATAAAACAAGACCAGCAAAGCCGCCGGATGTGCCGACAAATCCCTGAGAGGAGTCGCACGAGACTCTTCGCTCGTGGCACACCGATAAGTCAAGCTACGAGTAAAACCAACCCTCGAAGTTGCCCTGTGGTGGCCCCCCAAGCAGGTTGCTGGCCTGACCAACACTAAGGAGCACCGCCCGGGGCTAAATAAAGATGACCCTTGGGAGCCGAAACCCAAGGGAAAAGGGCATAGGTGAGGCAAATGGTAAAACCAATGTTGGGCCTTGCTGAGGAGTCTTATTCAAAGCTTAATCTGTCAAGGGGTCCTATAAATCACCCGGTCACGTTAGGGACGCAAGATCCGGAACATAATACCGATATGACAGAAACTAGGCTAGCAAGAGGAACAAAACACCAGTGCATAAGGCCGAGCCTTCCACCCTTTACCAAGTATATAGATGCATTAATTAAATAAGATATATTGTGATATCCTCAACAAGTAAACATGTTCCAACAAGGAACAACATCTCCATGTTCCAACAAGGAACAAACTTCATCTTCACCTGCAACTAACAACGCTATAAGAGGGGCCTGAGCAAAGAGGTAAACATAGCCAAACAACGGTTTGCTAGGAGGTGTCAAAGGTTAGAGGTTCATGGCAATTTGGAAGGCTTGATGAGCGTAAGATAGGTAGCGATCATAGCGATAGAACGAAGCAACTAGCATAGCAATGATAGTAGTGAGATCCAGGTAGAAGGTCATCTTGCCTGAAATCCCGCAAGAAGAAGAAGAACGAGTCCATGAAGAAGATGAAGCCACGAAGTCGAACCAAGCGTGAGACGAACTAATCCTCACGATCGTAAATACGAACGGAACTAACAAGAAGAAGCACACAACATGGTAAACACACACACATGAACATGACAAGATGCACAACAAGCATGATGCACCTACAAATCTAGATGAAGCTACTCATGGCAAGAGATGATGCAAACAAGAGCAACACATCAAAGCAAGTTTAAATGAGGCCGAGACAACATATAACAATTCCGGTAAGTCCTCATATGCAAATTTCAAATTGGTCCAGATCTGAATAAACCTTATGTTCAAGTTGTTAAACAACAAGTTAAGATGAACCACTCACCACAAGAGCAATACATGGCATGGCAAGGCAACTCACAGTAAGAAGACATGGCATAGAAGCTTATACATGGCAAGAAGAACATCATAGCATACATGATCAACTACAACATCTTGGCAAAATTGAATAACATGTAAACAACAACCTGCTAGGAAACATTTTATAGCAAAAAGTAGAGCTCGATTGACTCAAGCTATGGCACTCTATAATTGCAAACAAGGGCATGGTTGGATAGAGAATAACCATATGTTTAAAACATCTTACTCAAGTATCTCAAAATAAGCATGGATCTCTCGGTAGCATTAAGTTTACATGGCATAAAAAATATCGTTATAATGTAATAAAATCAGCAACATCATGAAGCCTAGTTTGCATGCTTGTGCTAGTCACCACAGAGATAACAAAAATACATGGCATACAATTTCGTAAAGATGGAATGGCATATTACAAAACACATGTAGGACTAAGTTCATAGGATGCACACATCAATCATGGCAAAAATGACAAAGTGTGCATGTAATCGACAAGAATCGAACTAACATCACATAGCCCTCTTCTAACAGCATTTCGGCATCAAGATTAGCTCAAATGTAAATGATGCAATGAGATGAAATGATGTACTCATCGAGGCGTAACAATCAGTATGCTACACGCCCAAAACGGAGCCAAGGGTGCAAAGTTATGGTGCTACGAAAATGCAACAAAATATCTGCAGTAAATATGACTTAGAGGAAACTGGGCTCGGGGAAAGTCAACCTCGGCACGGACTTCGAGGTTCGCTTGAGACGGGCCGGGAGGCCAAACGGACGGAGAAGAAGGGCGGATCCGCGCTTCCCTGCCCTGATCTCGACCGGGCGACGCCGAGACGGCCGGGCGATGCTGCTTGAGGGGCTCGGGCGCGAGCTCCATGGAGGCGACGGCCGATTTGGGACGCTGCCGGAGGCGCGGGCGGCGCGATCTGCAAGGAGACTGGCGGGCGGCGGACGCTATGGGCGTGGCTGCGCCGGAAGAGGCGCACGGCGGGCGGCGCGAGGCGCGGCGCGCTGGCGGCGCTGCATGGGCGGCAAGGGCGGCGCTGATGGGCCGGAGGGCCGGTGCTGGCGTCTCCGGCTTTCGCCGGGCGGCGGCGCGCTGCAGGCGATGGCGGCGTACACGTGGCGGCGGGCGGGATTTACCGGACGTGTCCGCTGCGGCCGGACGTGTCCGTGGCGGCGACAAATCTGCTAGGGTTAGGGGTTTGGACCGCGAATTTTGGGGAGAGGGCCTATTTATAGATTCTGGAGCTAGGAGAGTCCAAATGGAGCGCTGGTTTCGCCACGCGATCGTGATCGAACGTAACAAGAGCATGGGAGGAGTTTGTTGGGTTTTGGGCCAACTTAAAGTGGTGTTGGGCTGCAAGGAGAAGGAGGCTTTTGGCGGTTACCCTGATAACTGCTTGAGTACCAAACGACCTCCAAATGGCAGGCACGAACTTGACAGCGGTTCACCGTGGTATACTAAGGCCGCTTGACAAACCTCGGTCCATTCCGAGACCGCTTAACACCCGCATATGAAAAGAGGAAAAAGGCGCGCTGGAGACATAGGAGTGCCGGATTGCAAAACGGACAACGGGAAAAAGCTCTGATGCATGAGACTTAACATTGTGATGCAAATGCGATGCACATGATGACATGATATGAAATGCATATGATGACATGGCAAAGTGCAACACGCAAGCAAAATGACATGGCAACGATTTGCGAATAATCGCGTACACTGGGCGATCGAATCCGGGCGCTATAATGTGAGTTTCCGTGACGTATTTCCGAAGAACTACCAGCATGCCGCTGCATCAAGAGATAGAGTTCAGCATTGAGATAGCCCCCGGAACCTCTCCCATTTACAAGAAACCATACAGAATGGCACCATCCGAGTTGGTAGAATTGAAGAAGCAAATAAAAGAATTACTGGACAAAGGATATATACGAGCCAGCTTCCTCACCTTGGGGTTCACCAATTTTATTTGCCAAGAAAAGGATGGGACACTGAGATTGTGTATAGACTATCGAAAGCACTTAACATGGTCACAATCAAGAACAAATACCCAATGCCACGGATAAATGATCTATTTGATCAGCTCGCCAGGCCAAGGTCTTCTAAAAATTGACTTAAGGTCGGCATACCATCAATTAAAAGTACGTAACAGAGGATATCCTCAAGACAGCCTTCACCTCTAGATACGGATCAGTATGAGTTCACAAGAATGCCGCTTTGGACTAACAAATGCTCCTCGCGATATTTTGTTCACCTCATGAACAAAGTATTTATGAAGTTTATGGACAAGTTTGTTGTGGTATTCATTGACTATATTCTCGATATACCCAAGACACCGTAGAGCATCGCTGAACATCTCCGAATTGTACTAGGAGAACTCAGAAACACCAATTGTACGCCAAGTTCAGCAAATGTGAATTTTGGCTAAGATAGTAGGTTTTCCGGCCACGATTGACCCAAGAAGGTATTGCTCAGAGACCCAAAAAGGTCATAGGTCGATGATTGGTCGAAAACCACCAGCCAGTCAGAACGGACGCATTTAAGTTTCGGGAATGGCAGGATACTACCAAGATTTATTGAATGATTCTCCACCATAGCAAACCCAATGACGCAGCTTACTCAAGAAGGATAAGAAGTTTGAATGGACTGAAGCTTATGCAGAAAAGTTTCCAAGAACTAAAGAGGAAATTAACGACAGACCAAAGATACTTGTGCCGACATACACAATAATTTTGAGGTGTATTGTGACGATCCTGAAGGGCCTCTGGATGCGATTGATGCAAGAAGGCAAGGTAGTCACAGATGTTTCCGCATAACTTCGCAAGCATGAAGAAAATTATCCTACTCATGACTTGGAGTTGGCAGCATCATCCATGCACTCAAGGAATGGAGACACTTCCTACTTGAAATCGCTAGAAATATACATGCACCATAAAAGCCTCAAGTATATTTTCACACAACCGAACTCAATTTACGGCAACGACGCTGATTGGAATTAGTGAAGGATTATGATGTTGGAATCCACTATCATCCAGAAAAGCAAATGTAGTGGCGGATGCTCTAGTCGGAACCCTAGCTCGCATAACGACAACCTACCAAACCCGAGACCTGAAGTTTCGGGCAGAGTTTGCTAAACTCAACTTAATGGTGGTCACCAAGCTCAGCAGTGTCGAATTTGGAAATACGGCCTCACCCTCGATAGAAAAGATTAAGGAGGCTCAAGATGGGCACCCAGCATTGAAAGCATAAACTGAAAGTGAGTTTGGGCAAGGCCTCGTGAATTCATCATCATAGACGAGCAGGAATATTGTGGTACGGAGATAGATTTATGCATCAAATATCGAGGACCTTAAACAACAAATTTTAGCTGAAGGCTACACCTCTCCGTGATTCAATCCATCCCGAGGAACAAAAAATGTACAAGGATCTTTCTGTGAAAAATTTTGGTGGCACCGGTATAAAAAGGACATAGTGCCGGGCGTTTCGGGAACGGGGTCCCCAGACTTGCTCGCTCATGCGGCCCGCGGGCGTGGTTTCAAGGAGGCCCCAGACGCCCATCTTTATCAACGCAGCTCAAGACCTCGCGAGGGGCTGAGATGCTGGGCGGACGAGAAGGAGCTCTCGTGCACGGCCTCGCCAGGGGGCTCATGAGGAGGCGGAGAGTTCAAGGCAGGGTACTCGCGAGGTGCCCATGACGCAAGCCATGATTTGCACCAAGGGCGCCAGCGCCAGCCACCACAGGTCCTCTCTCTTTCCTCTTGGTGCAAAGGGAGCAAGCGCAGCGAGAGCATGAAGCAAAGGCATCCGCTTCGTGCAACAAGACCAAGACCAGCCCAACGGCAGGAAGGAGTCATCGTGGAGCCCAAGCAAAGGCCATCACCACAGCCTTTGGCAAAGAGACCAACTTTAGTCAGATAAGTGTATCCGCTGCCCCTTCAAATGGCTAATTGTTGGCGCCCTTCCCGCCCAATATTTGGGAAGAGGCCTGTGGCCTTCGCCTATAAATAGGAGTAGCCACACTCAGAGCTAGGGGCATCCGAAAGAGGGAGAGAAGGAGGAGATCCAACCTCATCAAGAAGCCAGAGCTAGAGCGATCGAACACCACCTAGCAGCTTCATCGCATTCGCCAAGAACAGACTCACGAGGCTGTTCTTCCTTGTATTGTTCCTCATCAGCCCAAGAGGCAATCCACTACACCACACACCGGAGTAGGGTATTACACCACAATGGTGGCCCGAACCAAGATAAATCTCGCGTCTCTTGTGCTATTCCGCTTAGTAGTTTAGGTCCCAGCGATTTGGCGAGGTGCGAGATGGTGGAAGGTTGATCTCCGCACGCACCTCAAGTTGTTCGAACTCAAGGGACTGCCGCCTGAACCCGAACCGACATTTGGCGCGCTGCCAGGGTGCGCTGAATCTGCTTTCGCCGCTTCGTTTTCCTCGACCACCGCAACCATGCTCGACGCCTGCCTGGCTCGCGCCGAAGCGCCGAGCCGCCGCCCATATGTCGCTTCGTGAGAAGCGCTTTCCGGCGGGCGCTTCGCTGTTTCGTCACCTGCTCAACGCCGCCACCGCCCGGCGGGGAACGAAAGCAGCAAGCATCGCCCCAGCACTCCGCCCATGAGGTGGGACGGCCGCATCGCCACGCTTTCGCCACCCTCGCTGGTTTCGCCAGCGCTTCGCCGCCATGGAGGCCCGAACTGCACTCATCGCGGCAAACGAGCCTCGCGCTATCGCTTGCCGACGACGTTTACGGAAGAATGGCTCGACCGAAGTCGCCGAGCTCGCTCGCTGCAGTGGAGGCGCGCAGATATCCGTCTTCGCTGCACCGCACTCGCCTCGCTGGGCGATGAAGTTCCCTGGGCGCCCACCGCCTCCTCAAGAAGGCGCCCGCCCTAAGGCGTGCGCCCTCGGCGGAACCCGCTCGCCAGCGCCGGCGCTGCAAGAGCAGAGAGCTGTCAAGAAGTTCTCGCCCACAAGAAGCTGCCCGAACGCTTCCCGCCCAAGACACGCCAGACTCCTCGCGCTGCCTCAGCCAGATCGCAGGGAGGCCCCGCAAGACCAAGCTCTTCGTCATCCGAGGCCCTCCGTGGCTACGGCAGGCTGCCGCGCTTTCACCTCCGAAGCGCGCAGCTGTCAGCGGCTCGCCAAGTTCAAGCCAGACCTCGCTCTCGCCACGACGGCACAGCTGACCCTATTGAGTTCCTCCAGTTTCTACGAAGCTGGCATCGAGGCTGCCAACGGCATGAAAAAGGTCATGGTGAACTGGTTTCCCATGGCGCTGGGACGGAGCCCGCACTGCTCTCGAATCTGGCCCTGTGCACGCATCTCTTCTGGCTGAGATGCGACTCCGCTTCATCGCCAACTTCTAGTGTACTCACTGATCGACCACCCGCCATGAGCGACATGGGCCGAATCAAGCAGCAGCTGTGGGAAACCCTGCAAAAGTACATCCAGAGCTCAACAACGCACGCCTCAAGATCCCTGTGGTAATGGAGGAGGCCATCATCTCTCGCTTTCTCCGACAAGGCGCGACGCGACAAGATGAAGGAGGAGTCGGCGATGCATGAAGATCTCAGGCACCTCCTTGAGCTGTTCAACTTGGCGACTGGCAAGCGCCAGGCTGTAGCGAGGGGCGCCTCCTCCTCGAGCTGCCCGCCATGGATCCCAAGAAAAGAAGTCCAAGGCCAAGGACGGAAGCGCAGGGGCTGCTGCATCAGCGTCGAACTGCATACCAAGCGAGGCGTAGATCAGCCCGAGTCCTCCAAGGCAGGCCGGCATCAAGGTACCACGACTTCCACACCCACAACACCAATGAATGCCAAGAGCTCCGGCCAGCGCGAAGGAAGGGTCGGCAGACGCCTGAAAGCGCAGCGACCGCTACGGCCGAGGAGGAGGAAGGAATGCAGACGCTGGAAGACCTGTGGCTCAAGCGCCAAAGGTGGCGCGACCAACCTCGCGAAGGACTGCTAAGCAAGTCCCCGCGAGGGAGGCCGAGGATCAGCTCATGAGGATCGCCGCAGGGAACGCAGCTCCCTCCACCGCCACAAGAACCAAGGAGAAATGAAGACCGCCATCGACGAGGGGCTGGGGCTTCAGAACTGCGGCGGCGATCGTCAGATCCTGGGCGGAGCTCAAGCCCCGCCTCTCTCAACAGATTTTCAAGCAGTTCGCCACAAGTGAATGCAGTCCTCCCTAAGCTCGAGGCCACGGGTCAGTCGGTGGTCGGGTACGCCATCATGTTCATTTCAGCGATCAGCTCAAGTGGCACAGCCCGAGTTCTCTCGATGCTTTGTTCCCCAATCATCAGCAACGGCCGGTCACCAAGTCCTCATCGACGGGCGGGCAGGACTCAACGCCCCGTCTGCGGAAACATTCAACAATCTTCAAGTGGCTTACAGCAGCCTTCAGCCAACCAAGCCTTTCTCCGAGTCACCGACGGCTCCATTACCCGATCGGGCAGGTCCGCCTTCCTATCACCTTCGGGCTCGCGATAACTACCAAGCACCGCGCTCATCGACTTCGACGCCGCCCACATTCGCCTACAGATAACGCCATCCTCGAGTACCCTAAGATCGACAAGTTCATGGTCAGAATCCACGATGGCTACAACGCCTCAAGATGAAGCGGCGGGTCATCACGGTGCCCTGTGAAGAGAGAGACGTTAGCAGCCCCCGAGCGAGCCTTCAGTCCGCCGACGCTAGAAGACCTGCACCACAAAGCAGGAGGCCTCCCGAGGCCGCACTCCAAGAAGAAGAAGACATCGACCGCCCGGCCTCAAGAGGCAGGTTCCACAGGTGCCCGCACCGGCCAGGGAGCCTTCCATCGCAGATAGGGAAAGCGCCTCGCGCCTCAGCCGGGCTCGGGGCCTCCCTCGAGGGCCGCCGACCTCGCCAAGGTCACGAGGGAGGCGCTGGGCACCACGTGGAGGCGTGCTCAAGCATCGCTTCCCAAGGTGAGCAAGGCAAGGAGGGCCGAACCTCAGGAGTTCAAGCCAAGGCCATTCAGGAGCCATGGTGGAGTCAAGGGTCATGAGGGGCAGCCGCCGCCACCTGCTGGGCCCCCCATCCAGCGAGGATGGTGGGCTGCGCGCTCCTGCATCGACATGCCAGGCTCAACCGAGCCGGCCTCAAGAGCGCCTGCCTCGCGAGTGGGACATGCCTCACGGCCTACCAAACGCCATGGTTGCCGCGGCACCAAAGATCTCATGAGGGCCATCCCGGGAGGCTCGAGAGGTCACCACGCCACATGCTCGGGCAGAGATGGAGATGGCCCCGAGGAGCCGCCAGCCGCCCGAGCCTCCCGAGGCCCCGGCCTGGGGGCTCGTGGAGGATCGGCCCTGCAGCCCACCGAGTCTGCTACACCAACACCCCTTCGCCCCAACATCACCAGTGACATCTTTAAGTTTTATTTCCTACCGGGAGCGCCTTCAAGGTCATTATTCCTGTCCGCTGTGGGTCCGTCCCCGCAGCATGTATCCCTTTTATTTCATGTCATTAGCCTATCTCGCTGGGGCGCCGGTTGCATCATCCCATACCGGCCGGGCCTGTCCCATGCTGCATGTATCCTTCTTACGCTTTCCTTGGATTATGCCTCGCTCCACCATGCTTGTTATTTGGTGCCTTTTCCCGGGTGACGGAATCTTTGCACGCTAAAGGGGTGCCTGAGCATCGCGACCAGGCTCCTACCGCCTCCGCCCTCACCTCCGGGTCTTGTCCATGGCATCGCGACTGCTTGCCGCCGACGGCCGAGACCAGCCCGAGAGTCGGGACCCGAGGACGAGTTTCATCATCTAACTCAGCATGCTGCTAAAGGGGGGGTGCCCGAGCATCGCGACCAGTGGCTCCTACCGCCTCCGCCCTCACCCCTCCGGTCTTGTCCATGGCATCGCGACTGGCTTGCAACAACGACGGCCGAGACTCAGCCCGAGAGCCGGGACCCGAGGACGAGAGTTTAGCCATCTAACCCAGCTTATACAGTAAAGGGGTGCCCGAGCATCGCGACTGTGGTCTTCCTACCGGCTCTCCGCCCTCACCTCTAGTCTTGTCCAAGGCATCGCGACCGCTTGCCAACGACGGCCGAGACCAGCCCAAGAGCCGGACCCGAGGACGAGTTTCACATATCAACCCAGCTTGCGCTGCTAAAGGGGGGTACCGAGCATCACGACTCAGTATTCCTACCGCCTCCGCCTCACCCTCTCGGTCGTGTGTCCATGGCATCGCTGACCTGGCTTGCCACCGACGGCCGAGACCAGCCCGAGCCGACCCGAGGACGAGAGTTTCACATCTACACCTAGCTTCAGCGTTAAAGGGGGTGCCCGAGCATCGCGACTGTGGCTCCTACCGGGTTCTCCGCCCTCACCGGGTCTTGTCCATGCCATCGCTGATTGGCTTGCCAAATGACACTTGAGACCAGCCCTCGAGTCGGACCAAGACGAGAGCTCCGCATTCCGCCAAATTTGCAGGAACACACTCAAGATAAGGCTTTGAGCCAGACGAACTCCGCCTTTGAGGTAGGGGCCCTGCGGAGTCCTGCTACTGCTCACGGGTGCCTGGGAGACACCTTTGTACAGCCCTACTGCGTACAGCCACGGTCGCAGGGGCCAGAGCACGCCCGGCTCCTCTCGAGGGGAGCCCCTCCCACGCCTATGGAAGCACCATGTTCCGCTACTGGCTGACGAGACTGCCGAGGAGCGGCTATGCCAGACGCATGCGGAAGCGCTTATGCTCCGGGCTGGCGATAAACAACTGAGGGTGGCCTCCGGTCGATGACAACCTCAGTGGAACCCAGCTCGCTCGTCCGCCTGTCAAGCAACGCCCCTGAGCGCCAGCACGAGGGGATGGGCACGGAGTTGCGCTTAGAAACACGCCTGCACGCGACGCCACCCAGCCAGGCCCCCGGCCTGTTTCGCTGCACGCTACCTCGAGCAGAGCCAAGGTACGTAATGCCGCTTGAGCTGCCAAGGGGACTCTCGAGCATCGCGACTCAGAGCCTAACTCGTCACGTAGCCTCGCCTTAGTTCCGAAGGCTAACGGGCGGTTGAGGTATGCGCTGGCCGGGCTCTCACAGACGAGAACGGTAGATCCGCTCAATGCCTCACCTCCCTACTTGCTGTTCGTGCACTAAGGGGGACTCTCAGCATCGCGACTCAGAGCCTAACTTGTCACGTGAGCCCTCACTCCTTGGTCCCGCCCCTGGCTTCCGTCGGGCTAACGCAGCCGAGAGGAGGCAATGGCTCTCGCGAGCGAGAACATAAGCAAGTAGGAAGCACAAATTTCAAGGAATTCAAAAAGCAAGTATTACAGTCCACACTGCTATCGCAATACCAAATGCAAGTTTAAACGCCCCGAGGCATGATACATGTGCAGGAATTAAAAGCGTGACAGGAGCCACAACGTAGTCACTTGTCGGCAGTGGAGCTGCTGGAGGGGTTCTGCGCAGGAGCAGCAGGCAGGCAAAGGCCTCGCTTCGGCTTGGTGCTGAAGGCCCTTAACTTCCCAACAGCCTCCACATGACCCTTCACAGCCTCGGCAATGCAGTCGCATGCTCGCCGCTGTCGCTCCAGCAGGTTGTCCAGTGCCGACGCTGGGATCGCGAATGTAGATGTGGGTGAGGATCCGCCGCCGCTGCCGCAGAAGACAAGACATGTACCGCTCGGGCCGCGGGGCCGAGGCCAAGGGAGACATCTTCAAGAGCGCCAACCAGGAAGGGAAGCAGCTGGCGGGACTATCCTGTGTCGGCCAGCGGGCTCTCCAGCCATCGTCAGAAAGCTGCCTTTCAAACAAGAGCGAGCCTTCACCTCCATATCCGCGGAAGGCCACGCGATCTTCTCGCAAGAACCCGCGCTTTGTCGCCCAGCTCGACCTTCCTCGCCTCCAGCCTTCCCGTCCAACGCTTAGGCGGTCGCGGGTGCTTTGAGCCTGGCCTCCCGGGTCCTGACGGCCGCCACGAGCCTTCATGCTTTCCTCCTCGCCTCCTGGCGGAGGCGGGCCTCCTCGCAGCTGGTTCCCAGGCCCTTCAGCTTGCTTCTCCACCGCCTCACAGCGACCTTGGATGCTAGCTGCCCCCTGTGGCAGCATCGCGGGCAATCTTCACCACGGACAGCCTGCTTCTCCTCGTCAAGTAGTCGAGGCTCGACCAGCCGCCTCAATCAAGCATCGGAGCTTAATCCAGCCGTAGCTGCTCCAAACGCCCAGCCATCGGCGGAGTCGGCGCCAGAAGATCTCCGCCGCAGGCGGTCCCGCAACGGCGTGATCTGCAACAACATTCGTGAGGAGCAGCAATTCAGGAGTAGGAGGAGAAGATTTGACAGGGACCATCACGCGCCCGAGGCGGAACCAGCGCGCCATGGCAACAGTGGAGGCAGCGCCAAGCAAGGGCACCCGAGTCACTGGGTCAAGGGGGCTAAGCCGCCTGGCTCAGCCTTGCTGCTCATGAGGACGCCCCGAAGCAGGAGAGGCCTGTGTGTCATGATCTCCTTTTTCAGCAGAGCACTCGCCACGGATGGGGCCTCAGAGCCCCTTCAGCTTTTTTCGGCCAGAGGCGCCAGCCTAGCCAAGAGATACAGAGCATCAAGCCTCAGCCACAAAGCAAGGAATAGAACAAGAATCAAGCACTTATCGTCATCGTCATGAAGCTCGAGCAACCTCCGCCATACTTGAAGCCCGAGAGCCGCTGCAGGATCGGGCTTCAAGGGGCCCGGGAGCAGGACGGTGAGTTTATGATCACCCCTGGCCGGGCGGACCCGCAGGGGACCATCCCGGCCCGGGTCCTTCGGGATCAGGCAGGCTTCTGCCTCCTGCTCATCCTCATCCTCGCTGCCGCCACACTGGGAGGCGGAGAGCGGACCATGCCAAGGGAGGAGCCCTGACTACCTAATCAACCCCCTCTCCTGCCCTCTTTCCTCCACCTCATCGCTGAGTCGGAAGAGGACACGCCCACCAGGTCCTCCGGAGCCTCCACGGCACGGGCCCGCCCTCATTGAAGACATGTGCATGGGCCCCACTACCTGCTCCCAATCCTCGTGGAAGGAACAAGGGCGCGGGCGCCCCGCCTCGCCACATCACCCCCAACCAAGGACTGAGGACTGCTGCCAGATCCTCGCCAGGACCACGGGCTCGGGTGAGGCCTCACATCGAAGCGAGTAATCGACGGGCCGGGCCAGTTGATGCTCCAGAACTCCTCAGCAATGACAAGACCATCAGCCCGCCGCCACGCTGGTCAAGCTTCAGATTCAAGGCCCATCTTCTCCAAAGACCAGCTTCACTGGGATCCAAGCTCCACTGGGACTGGCCGTCGGAGCTCGGGTGCTCCGTGGGCAGGATCAGCCGAGGGTGGATGCGCCCAGCATCCACCAAGACCCACTTGCTCCTCAAGCCCTCAACCGCTTCCCTGTGGTTTGAATGGCGATGGCTCCACCAGAAAGCATGTTAAGTCACAAGACGCGGAGGCGGAACCACGGAGGTTCGGGGGAGAAATAGGGCGCAGCGAGGCCACCGAGGGCTTCACCCCAACATGGGCCTCACAATAGTAGGCGAAGATTGCCAGAAGAAGGACGGAGTTGGGACGGAGGTGCAGAGCTTGAATATTGTAGTGACGGAGGACGGAGAAGAAGAACTCAGAAAAGGGAGGCACCAGACCAGCAATGATGCCGCTCACGAAGAACGGGTAGAAGGTACTCCCCCGACCCTCCGGGGCGGCAGAGCGAGGCTCGCCCCTGACACATTTGGCGGGTCCAAGGCAGGAGGGTACCAAGCTCCGGTCGGGGCTTGGCGAGGCGCCATGACTGGCTAGGGCACACAGCGGAGGGATTCAAGGTCTTGGAAGCAGAGAGGAGAGGCGCAAGAAAGGGGATCTCGGCAGCAATCTGGAGAAAGTAAAGGAGGCAAGGAAGATGCCGCTCATATCAACCCACGCTGTTGCAGAGGCGACGCCAGTCAATCAATCCGCCACGCGCGCCTAAGGTCAAGATAGTTGTTAGGGGCTCGCGATGCCGCGACTTGCCCTTTCGCCTCTCGCCAAGCTGTTCGCGCGCGCCAGGCCCGAGGGCTATCTGCCGGGCGTTTCGGGAACGGGGTCCCAGACTTGCTCGCTCATGCCTGCTTGGCGTGGCTCAAGCGAGGCCCCAGACGCCCATCTTCATCAACGCAAGCTCAAGACCTCGCGAGGGGCTGCTCGCTGAGCGGACGACAAGGAGCTTCTCGTGCACGGCCTCATAGGGCTGGCTCATGAGGAGGCGGAGAGTTCAAGGCGGGTACTCGTGAGGTGCCCATGACGCAACCCATGACGACCAAGGGCGCCTGGCCGGGCGCCAGCCTGCAAGGTCCTCCTTCCTCTTTGGTGCAAAGGGAGCAAGCGCAGGCAAGAGTATCAAGCAAAGGCATCCGCTTTGTGCAACAAGACCAAGACCAGCCCAACGGAAGGAAGGAGTCATCGTGGAGCCCAAGCAAAGGCTATCACCAGAGCCTTTGGCAGGCGAGGACCAACTTTAGTCAGATAAGTGTACCATGTTCCCTTCAAATGGCTAATTGTTGGCGCCCCCCGCTCAATATTTGGGAAGAGGCCCAGGCATTCGCCTATAAATAGGAGTAGCCACACTGAGCTAGGGGCATCTAAAAGAGGAGAGAAGGAGGAGATCCAACCTCATCAAGAAGCCGAGAGCTAGAGCGATCGAACACCACCTAGCAGTTCATTGCACCCGCCAAGAACAGACCTTCGCGAGGCTGTTCTTCCTTGTATTGTTCCTCATCAGCCCAAGAGGAAATCCACCACACCTCACACTGGAGTAGGGTATTACACCACAATGGTGGCCCGAACCAGATAAATCTCGTGGTCTCTTGTGCTGTTCGTTTAGTAGTTTAGGTCCAGCCGATTCGGCGAGGTGCTTAGACGGTGGAAGGTTGGATCTCCGCACAAGGCACTCCAAAGTGTTCAACCTCAAGGACTGCCGGAACTCCCTGAATCCGACTAATAGCCACATTCATTGCATGTTGTGACTCATGTCAACGCATCAAGGCCGAGCACCAGTGCTAGGCCGGACTTTTACAACCAAATAAGATACCCGAGTGGAAATGGGACGAAATTGGAATGGATTTTATTGTTGGACTACCTCGGTCACGACACGGGAATGATGCCATATGGGTCATCACAGATAGACTGACTAAGGTGGCACACTTCATCCCCGTGAAGACAACCCACACCACTTAGAAGCTTTCCAGGCTTTATCTTTCCCGTATCGTCTGCTTGCATGGAGTCCCAAAGACGATAATATCCGATGTGAGGCACTCAATTGCTCTCGATTTTTGGATCAATTACAACAAGCTCGGGAACTCAATTGGCGCTAGTACCGCCTACCACCCCGTGACCGATGGACAAACTGAACGCCAGAAACCAAATTCTAGAAGACATGCCGAGAGCATGTGTCCTCACCTATGGAACCAGTTGGGAAGAAAGCTTGTCAGATCGCGGAGTTCACATACAACAACAGTTACCAAGCCAGCCTGCAAATGGCACCATTTGAAGCTCAGACGGGCGAAGATGTCGACTCGCTAAATTGGTCGAAACCAGAGACAGCCATATCTTCGCCCGACATGCTCAAGGAGGCTGAAGATAAAGTTAAGATAATTAGGGATCGACTCAAGACAGCTCAAAGTCGACAGAAGAGTTATTACGACCAGAAACATTGGGGATTCAGTTTTGAACCCGGTGAGTTTGTGTACCTACGAGTATCTCCTATGAGGGGCCTGCAACGATTCAATGTTAAGGGAAAGCTAGCACCAAGATTCATCGGACCCTTCAGATAGTGGCACGAAGAGGCACAAGAGCCTACCAGCTAGACTTACCAAGAATTATCCGATGTCCACGACGTGTTCCACGCCTCGCAGCTTGAGGAAGTGCGTGAGCAACCCTGAGAAGCAAGTATCCCATGAAGACATTGACGCAACCAGACCTCACCTATCGGGTACGTCCAACAAAAATATTGGAGGAATCTGAAAGGAGGACCCGACAGAAAACCATCAAGTTTTTCAGAGTTCAGTGGAGCAATCACACCGAGAATGAAGCGACTTGGGAAAGAGAGGATTTTCTTCGGACAGAGCACCCACACTTATTTGAGGATCAGCTGAAATCTCGGGGACGAGATTTTTCCTAAGGGGGTAGGTGTTGTGACACTCCAAAAAATTTTATTTAGTTTTCAACAAAAACTTTGTTTGATTTGAAGAAGGTCATTTAAATCCTTCCAAAAACCTCTCTCTCTCACAAAAAAATTTCCCCATGGCAAGGATTTTGTTATTTGTATCTCCTTCAACCATGGTGTTTGGTTATTTAAAAACCTTTCTTCTGAGTTTCCCATCTCAAATATGTTTTTGGAATTTATTTTCTTTTAAAAAGAAATCCTATCGGTTTTGGAGCTACACTTTTGTTTTGAAACCATCCATTGTTTTACCATGCCTCATGTGGTAAATTCTCCCAAAACCCCTCCCTCCACTTTGGGGCAACCCAAACATTCTGTTCCAACAAGTTCAATCCATTTTTGGATTTTATTTCATTTATTTTATTCCCCAAAACAATTTTGTCGATTATTTTAAGCCTAGATGATTTACAAAGGAAGTGCCTAATTTATTTTGAGTTTCGATCTCAAACCAACTCCTCTGGATAGTCCTTAGCACCCCCAACCTAGATCCATCAAGATCCACTCTTCCTCTTTTCAAAATTTTTAAGTTTCAACCTCTGCAAGTTTGGACCAGATTCATCATTTTTGGTGAAATTCATATTTTCCTTTCTCCAAAAATTCCACCAAAATTCAGGCAGCCCCCAGGTGCTATGAGAGGCCACCACACCAAAGATCAGCCCCAGATAAATTTTTCTCATGCTTGAATCATTTCATCAAACACTTGGCGGGCACTGTTCCTGTACACTTTCAGTAAATTCAGAGATTCAGAGTTGTCAGTGTCGTTTTTCGTCAGTGCCTTGTCATCGATCACCAGTGCACCCTGGCGCGTTGCGCACGGCCTCTCCTCCTTGACCAGAGCACTGCATGCTCTCTTGGACGGGCGCAGGTGTCGGTGGCGGCGAGCATCACCGACGCCGACAGCTTCTGCGGTGGCACAGCCACCCGTGGCGGCCAACGGAGCTAGCGCCAGCTCGCTACGCCGTTCTGTGCCGCCCAACGCTCCCTAGCCCTCCGCGTGGCCTCATGCATGCCAGCACACACCGCAGCACCGTCGCCGTGGCTCGGCAAGCATGGCGCCTCGCCACCGACGGCTCGCGCCGCCCGCTCGTCGAAACCACCCATGCGCGACAGATCCAACCTGGGTTAGCTTCTAAACGGAGCCCGTGGACCTCCACGTTGATGCCCAGCCCCCTAAACTCCGTGACCAAGCATTGCACCGCCGTAACCATCGTCGGAGATCCCCGTTCACGGCTACCGCCTCAGATCACCTATAAAATGGAGTCCCGAGCTCGTTCTCGAGCACACACCACCACTGCACCCCACCAGAACCCCGCCAAGCTACTAGGAGGACCTCGAGGAGGTCTCCTCCCCCAACTCCGGCCGCCCCGATCCGCCTCGGCCACCAGCTCGATTCACTCCGGTGTGGCCATCCCTGCCGCCCAAACCTCGTCAGTAGCTTCCTCGAGCACCCAATGATCTAACCCAGGCTTCAATTTGAACTCCGCAGCCCTCCCCGACGAGATCCAACTCCACCCAAGCCGCCGTCCGCCGGAGCAAGGACCGCCGTCGACGTGGTGCTCGCCGTCGACCACCACCACCACCCACCGACGCAGAAGGTCACGCTGAACTCATCGGTACCTTCCGATTCTCCTAACTCACCGTGGATCGTCGCCGGCGACCACCGCAGCCCTCGGGCGCCGACGAGCTCTGCTTCTCCCCCGTTTGAAATTTCAAACCTGACGGGTGGGACCCCTCGTCAGTATTTTATTTTTTTCAAACCGTTTTCTAAAAACGCCTTCGGGCAGAGTACGTCTACCTTTGCAGTTGACGGCTTATTAGCCGAAGCGTTTTTTGTTTTTATAAGTTGGCCCCTGGAAACTTTCTGTTTCATTACAGATGAGTCCCTCGACTAAAACCTTTATATCTTTTAAACAGAAAACGATTTTTGATTGATTCTTTTTCTGTCATCTTTATTTTTCTGTCTAGTTTTTTGTCATATTTATTTGAAAAATATTTGGAACACTTTTATGTAAACTCACGGTATTTACGTTAGTACGTATTTTCTTATACCATAGACACCGGAGGAGGTGACGGAACCGCGAACTTCGCCAAGCTAGACTCCGACTACTCCGAACCAGGCAAGCATGTTTGAACTTTTGATATGATGAGTGTTCGTTGCATGTTTGCATTAAGTAGTTTCATGGCATTTTATGAGCATTTCGATAAATGTTATATTACATGCAAAGTTGAGACAAGTGAGTTTCGAAAATCCATATGTTGTTGGTTATAAGTTTGCATGGCCATGTGATGGCATGAGAATGGGTAAGATGGCAGTGTTGTAGCATGCCGTCTTATGCCGCACTATTTGACTCCAAAGGTCAACATGAATCAAGTCATGTTTCCATCTGTTTCCCCTTCCTGTACTACCACATGTTTTCCGCAAGGGATATGGCTTAGTAAGTTGCAAACCTCTTTCCTGGTACACACCAAATAGAGAGGCCGTGATGAGGGTTCCATGGCCCTGGATTAAAGCCAGTCATCCGGTCAGGGGGTATGGGTGTTTCCGGTTGGGACCGAGAGGGGGGCACCCCTTAGAGCGCGCGTATATAAATTTGATCCCATGCTATTCGAGGTTGTGATCTCCCCGCCTCAAAGTTTTTCTTGAACGTTGTCTAGGGTGATTCCTGGCATCGGGAGGTGGGATGTGTGTGTACTAGTTAGATGTGTTTCTACCGAAATACCATAAACGGAACTAGTCCTTCGTGACTACGGAAATCCGCTGGTGTGGATAATTAGTACAAACTCGCAGAGTCAAAATCCTTTGAATCATCTTATCCATGTCCGAGTACTATGTTCAACTTATCTTGTCGGGCCTCAAGTGACAAAACTCCGTGTATACTACATGAGTATTAAGTCCGCTAAATGATTATTCCTGTGGATGGACTAACCCGCTTATTATTATGTGTTGAATAATTTTTGTGAGTGTTATATATCGTGAATTTATCAGATATGAATAATGAAATATAAGCCCTTTTCGCGATGTCGCCGACGTCCGATCGTGGCACGCTTTGTTATTTACTTTCTATATAATCCTTTCGCGATGTCGCCGACGTCCGATCGTGGCACGCTTTGTTATTTACTTTCTATATAAGCCCTTTTCGCGATGTCGCCAGACGTCCGGATCGAGGCACGCTTTGTTATTTACTTTTATATAAGCCCTTTATGTGATGTCGCCAGACGTCCGATCGCGGGCACGCTTTGTTATTTACTTTCTATATAAGCCCTTTCTGCGATGTCGCTCAGACGTCTGACTGTGGCACGCTTGTTATTTACTTTCTATATAAGCCCTTTCTGCGATGTCGCTCAGACGTCCTACTATGGCATGATTATTTATTTGTTTGCCCTTCGAGGGTCGCTCCAGACACCTGATCGGTTTCTATTATTTCGTTGGGATTTCGGGAGGACTACCGCCCAACTTCCTTTTTACATATCATGTTGTGCAATATTTATTATTTGAATGTGTATTGTTATTCGCTCATGACGCATTCATGCATGCATTTGTTATATCTTATGTCTAAACTATCTGCGAGTACTTTCAAAGTACTCACCTGGCTTGTTGATTTGGCCAGATGTTGATGAAGGCGATCTCATGGATGAAGAGTTCGATAGCGAGTCCGACGCCTAGAGGAGTCCCGCCAGCCTCGTGCGATCCTGGATTTGGTCATCAGATATATCCGCTCGCTGCCCAAATAAATTCATCGAGCTCACCTCGACGCCGATGAGCTGCTAGTTTAGGAGTTACGTTATCCACTCCATCGTGATATATCCACCACCACTTTTATCTCGAGTCAAGAGTATGCCACCACACCCTTGTATCATGACCGCCTTATGTACAATATTGGCGTGTTTGTAATAAATTGTTGAGCAGCCTCAGCTCAACCCTGTAATATATTTAATGCTACTCGCCTTCAGATCAAGTATTTGTCTACCAAGAAGGATAATTCTTCTTATATCGATTTAAAGATCGGTTTCTCAATAAGTATTTTATTGAAAAACCGGTCGTGACAGGTGGTGGGCGTATAGGTCGAAGGTCGAGCACCCAGAGGATAACTAATCGATCGAGTACGGTGTGCCGTTCATGGGGGTGCAGAGCCAGCCGGAGCCACAGGAGTATTCGTTCTCCCACCGCAAGAGGAGGTTGGATGGCGCGACGTTGCTTCCCTGCTGTTCTCCATGGTTCCCTCGATGCTCGCCTTGTTTCAACGGCGGCGGTAGGGTTTAAGGTAAGCTTTGCACTAACCTAATTTTCCATCTGCTCATGCTTACAATCAGTGTGAGAGCTAATGAAAATCATGCTTACAATCAGTCTCCGAGTACTACGCCAATCACCCTTAAATAGCTCTGGACCTTTGGGTCAAAGTTGTGACACTGTGTACAAATAAACAAAAATAGATTGGTGCTTCTTTCAGAAAAGAGTACTCCCTAGAAAACTGCCAATATAAGCTACTAGTATTTGGTTAGAGGATTTGCTGCCGAGAAAGATCTGTCCACGTGAGGGCGCCACACATCCCACCGGGTGGTGGTGGATGCCAATGCATGCATGGAGCATGGTTGGTGTCGGTAATTTTACTTGGCACACCTACTGACTCTCAGATATGCCGGTTCCATCCGTACATTTGTGCAGTTCCACCAAAATGCAGCTGAATAACCCTGTTTGCACTGTAATGATAAAAGCGTGATTACATTATAGTGGCACTAGTTGATGAAACACGCAAAATAAATAGAAGAAAATATTGCGATAGTATCATTGTATGCCATGCTGCGAGGGCGAGATGGGCCCTGCGACGCCACGCCTCATACGGTACTCCACGCCTCATACTGGAAGTCGTCCCAAGTCTCCCAGATACACCTTCTGCCAGTGATAAACATAAGCGTACAACGGTAGTACAAGGAGGGGCCTTGAGACATTCAAATCTATATTTTTGTGCTGATCAACTAAAATTAAGCACCCCAATTTGCAGAAACACTTAAACATTAACAATGGGACTAGTTGATGAAACATACATTAACAAAGAGAAGCACTTTCTTTATCTACATTGGAAATGAAATGATAGAGGTGACACTCACTCTATTTTAACTATATTATTACTTCATTTTATCAGTGACACTAGGGTCGAGCAGGTGGCAAACGAGGTGTACCGTGCGTCGCAAGGATGAAGCCCGGGGGTGCTTAGATTGGGATGCTGAAGCTGGCTCTTTCAGTCCCTATCTTCCCCCTGATGTTTCTGTGGTAGCATTTGGGTTGTAATCCAAACTTGGTCGAGCTGGTGCTGTGTCCCCCTACCTGCCAAGCTTGCCTTCCACGCCAAGGAAAGTCCCATCCGACACGGACTAAGTCTTCAATCTTGTATCTTCATAGTCCGTGAGTCCGCCAAAGGTTATAGTCCGCCATCCTGACACCCCTAATCCAGACTCCTCAAGAGTCTCTCTAACCAGGCTTCAATGATGACGAGTCCGCGCCGCAGATTGTCTTTGGCATTGCAAGGCGGATTCTCCTCCTAATACTTCATAGAAGATTTTGAACACAAGGATAGTGTCCGCTCGCAAAATAAGTTCCACATACCACCGTGAGAGAGATAATATTTGCACAAATCCAATCTGCTGACGTATTCCGCAGCGTGACATCACACCACGGCCAAGCCTTTATTCGAATTGTTTTTACTGTCCCACCTCAGCGCGTTTAGCGAGGCAGTTTCCTTGGCACGTCTTGTCGAAGCAGAGATCGTGTCCCCTTATTCCGGGATTCTCATCAATACGGGCGTGGGAGATAAGCGAGTTTTACTAGGCTGGTGGGGATGCATAGCTTCATCCACCTTTTCACCTACGCCTTCTTCCTCCTTTGCTCATCCATTTCCGCGCACTCGAGCTTGAGCGCCCAAGTCCGCACATCCCACCACAACCTTCTCCAGCCATGTCCGGAGCGGGGGGCAAGTGGATGGTCTCCTCCGTCATGGAGGGACACATCAAGAAGCTGAGGAAAGCCGGATACTTGTCCAAGGACATCGCGCATCGGCTCCCAGACAAGGGGCAGCTCATCCCCACCCCTGTGCCCCATGAGAGGGTGGTGTTCCTGACCCATTTCCTCCGCGGACTCAGTTTCCCACTTCACCCATTTGTCCGGGGGCTCATGTTCTACTACGGCCTGGACTTCCACGATCTGGCCCCGAACTTCATCCTCAACATCCCGGCGTTCATCGTGGTGCGAGGCCTTCCTTCGTGATCCAGCCCCACTCGCTTATGGTCAAGACCTTCAATGTCAAGCCGAAGGTAGTGGGCGGCCGCCAAGTGGAGTGCGGAGGTGCCATGGTGGGCAAGATGGCCAACGTCCTATGGCTCAAGGGCTCCTTCGTGGAGACCATAAAGGGGTGGCAATCGGGGTGGTTCTACATCACCGAGCCGCGTGAGCATAAATGGGCAGCGGCCCCCGAATTTCGATCTGGCTTCCCTACACGGCTGACCTCCTGGAAAGAGACGAACCTGTCGTGGGGTAATTCGGAAGAGCTGACCGGACTCCAAAACTGCGTCCAAAACCTGGTGAACAAGAAGCTCAAGCTCGACAACGTAGTCCAGGTCATGCTCATCCGCCGATCCTCCCGTACAACAACGGGCCTTCAGCCTTGTGGAGTTTGATCCGCACAAAGACTAAACCTCGAAAGGGCTCTTCGACACTACGCATTTAAGATGCCCGGAAGGTGCTGTTCTAAGGGCGCCGAGGCTCCCGTGATCCGCCACCGAGGATCGTGGATTCAGCGCGCAGCATCAAGCCAACGCGGTAAGCTATTTTACCCTTTACGGGACACTTGTTTTTCATAGTTTGACTCTATGCGGGATCTAAACTCCCTTACCTTTGACAGATTGGCAGAAGATGTCCGGCAGATTGACCGTCCGGCCCTTGCCGAAGACTCCAGCGGACGCCCGCTGACGGGTTGCTGGTTCCGGCACTTTACGTGGTGCCGGAGAAGAAGGCCAAGAAGAAGGCCACGGGAACTCGAAGGAGCTCCCGGCGCCAAGTGGTGTCGGACTGATCATCCGATGACTCCGAGGCGGACTCCTCCCATGAAAACGAGGAGGAGGAAAGAGAGGCCTCTCCCCCAGCGGGGGGAGAGAAGAAAAGGAAGGCCGCCCCAACTGGGGGGGGGGGGCGGAGGGTCCAAGAAGGGAAGGACCCTTCCTCCGGACTACTCGACCAATACCGACGACGGCAAAGAAGAGGGCCACCAGGCCAAGCCCTCGGCGAAATCGTAAGTATCCGGATACCGTAATAACTCATATGCTCCTTTGTTGCACAAGACCTTCGACGCCGAATATAATCATGCAGTCCGCCCAAGGCCGGGCTCGATGCTTCGACGAGCGGCTCCCTGGGTTCGTCGGATGTGAATATCACTTCACTTCTGGCCGCCTCCTCTCCTCACGCTGCGGATGATGCCGAGGTGGAATCCCAAAAGGGCCCAAGCCAGGAGGAGGTAGTCCTGGAGGCGCCGCAAGGCAACCTCCTGGACTCCAGGCGCAAAGGGGACAAAACCCCCAAGGGCTCCAAGTCCGGCCCTAGGCCGGACACCGCACCGGAACCTTTAGTGGTTCCGGTGTCCGGCAGGTGGCCCCCACGTAAGAAGGGCAAGCCTACGACGCCGGTGACCTCCGTCCACCGGAGGCACCGGATAATTTGCTAGAATGCTTAACGGCGCCTCCATCGACGAGGAGCACCGCACTATTATGAGTGTGGTGATCCAGAAGGTTCAGTCCGCCAAGAGCGGGCTAACTGAAGCCTGTGCCAGCCTTCTAATAGGCTTTGAGGTATGTATTTAAGATATATAAAATATTACCAAGATAGACAGAGCCCCTGATGCTCAGTTTGGTGTTTGGAAAGAAAAGCCGAACTTAGGATCTAAAAGATATACGCAGGAGTCTGACATAAGTATGTCAATATGGGAATGCAGGCTGCGCCATCGATCGCTGCCAAGACCGATCATGGAGGTCGGCGCATTGAAGCAGAGCCTCAAGCGTCCAGTGAACGAGCTCGGCCTTGCCAAAAGCAGCTCGAGGACAAGGAAGGTAAGTAATACCTTATGTAAGTATATAAAAAGATGTGGTTGCAAAAAATGACAGGACCAACGTGAGTATTGCAGGGGCCACGAACAAGGTGGCGACCCTGAAGGAAGCGTTGTCCAAGGCCGAAAACAACGCGGCCGTGGAGCGCACCGAGCGAGAGAAGCAGGAGGCGCGGGTGGTGGAGGTGCAGCAAGAGCTCCAGGCTCTCGTGGAAAAACACGAGAGTTTGGCGCTTGATTCAAAGACTCGAGAGTCCGAGCTCGCCTCGGCCCTTGAGAGCGCCAAATCTGCTAAGGCCGAAGCCCAAAAAGCCCTCTAGGAAATTGAGGCGATGAAGAAGATAGCGGCTGGTAAGGCATTCTTTATGCAAAGCAAGCCCGTGAAAGTGAATTACTTGTTACTTACCCGAGTCCGGAGCTCTCCAGGAGCATTCGCAGATCTTCCCCGCAGTGTGTCTGACGCTGCCGCATTCTACCGAGCCGAGGAGGGGAGCTCGACGGAGAAGGTATTCTGGTCTCAGTATGCTGAGGCCGGACTGCCGGTGCCCTTGAGCGACCAGCTGAAGCAGCTGGTTGAGCTCCATAAGGTGGACGAACAGGCCATGAGGGGTCTCGTAGTCCGGCTGTGTCCTGGGGAAGCCATGCCTGGGAGCTACTTCGGGCTGGTGAGGCGGCGGTGGACGCCTGCCCATGGATTGAAGTCATCAGCGCGCCCGATGCATCGAAGGTGCTCAGAGGGCCTTGCCCGTGCTAAAGTGCACTGGGCAAGATGGACGCCGAGAAGCTTGTGACGAAGGACCACCGCCGGCAAGGAGCATCGCAAGCCCGAGATGTATTATGAGGGCGCCTCAAGGGTGCCCGCTTTATAGCGGATGAATGCTCCAAAGATGTAATTTTTGAGTAAACTCGCATTTGTTATCATGTACGCTGAAAACTTGTTCATATGCGTTAAGCAACGCTTTTGAATTTAATATTACCTTCTGTGCGGCCGTTTATTAAATTTGAGAGATGGCGTAGTCGTCGGCTTCGTCCCCATGCCACGAAAGTGGGGTGTTCGGATAAACTTGAGCGCTTTTTTTCCCATTCTTGGGTCCTTCGAGGAGGCGCCAACAAAACGAACAAGGCAATCGGACTATAATGCTTGAACACTCTCACTTAGCCATATAATTCTATAATTTTAAATTTCGGCAAAGCCCCTAGTATTCGGAAGACCAAGTTCGGGGCGCTATCCACGCCTAGGCCGGACAAAGCCGCCTCGCCTAAGCGGCATAAGTCTTTAGGGACTCAAAACCCTCGAACAGCGATCAGCTCTCGCCCTATCATGTCGGTCAGTTTTAGCTTTCCACCGAGGTGCTTAGCCCAGCTCAACCGGGCACAATCGCAGTGGTTCTCCCAGCGCTACCTTAGCCGATATAACGGAACGTAAGGTACCAAAACATGGTAGCCGGGCAAACCCAATTATTGACCCAAGACATGATTCGGAGCCGATGCATATAATGCTATAAGTTCGGGGTGCCGCACTTGTGAAAGTGTTCGGACTTGTCACACCGTATTTTGGGGTACTTAAGCCCCTGGTGTATTTGGCCGTACCAAAGTGAACGGGTGCAACATGTCATTAATGAACATATATAGATAAAAAAGGAATGCAATAATAGACAAAAGCTATGTATTGTTTGTTCGAAAAGGCTGCGGTAAAAGCAGAACGATACAAATAGTGCGATAAGCAAGGGACAGGACTATTTGACATGTCACCTCCGTATGTAGCCATGGATGATATGTGAAACAAGTATACTGCTCGTTATAGAGACCACCTGGACACTCGACATAGCTTTCTGCTTCCCTGGCTATTGCATCGTGTGTTCGGCGATTCTACTGCCGGACAGGCCTTCCGGAGAGCGGAGTCCTGAAAGTAAGAAAAAACTAGAATGACGAAATCGGGAGCCCCTAGTGCGGTTGAGCCGCATTTTGGGCATGCCCTAGTCGTGCCCCTCCCCCTATGCCCATGGTATTTCCATAGCGTAATTATGTACGCGTAGTACTGGTTTCACAATTTCGCGAGGGCTGGGTTAGCCGCATTGCTACGCTGCGGTTCGGAACGTGCTGCGGTCTTGTTGTAGGTTACTCCGGGCGCGCTTGACGGTGTCCGGATGTTTAATAGCCGGACTCGAGAATTGCCTTGAGAGTCTGCTTTGTACTTCCGCCGCGAGGGCCGCTGTATGCTCCTCCGTTCGGAGAGAGCGCTCGGTGTTTCCATTGACCGTAATGACCTCGAGGGCCTCGCATCTTGAGCTTGAGGTATGCGAAAGCGGCACCGCATTGAACTTTGCAAATGCGGTTCATCCGAGTAGTGTGATAGCCATCATGAACGGTACTATGTCAAGATTAACTCCTCACTTCGAAATTATCCGGGATCCAAAGACCACCTCAAGTGTAATCGAGCCTGCAGTTGGCCTCTACACCTGGTATGACGCCTTTAAAGGTCGCCTTTGTGGGTTTTATCCTTGAGGGATCTATGCCCATTTTTCACATCGTATCCCGATAAAGCAGGTTCAGTTGCTGCCGCCGCCCATCGTGACTCGAGTGAGGTGAAATCCGCCAATGATTGGGTCTAGAACCAATGCGGCGAATCCGCCATGGCGGATGCTAGTGGGTGGTCCTTCGATCAAAAGTGATCGGGCAGAGGACCATGGGTTGAACTTTGGGGCGATCGGCTCCAACGCATATACGCCCCTCGAGTGCACGCTCGGCCCTTTTGGGTATGTGGGTTATGTGATATCATGTTCACCGTCCGCACTTGTGGGGGAAGCCCTTCTGTCCCCTATTGTTCGGGCGGTCGGGCCTCCTCGCCATCGCTATGTAGCCCTTGTCATTGTTTTCGCATTTAACTTGCTCGCTCGCTTGAACACCCAACAATCCCTGCTGGTGTGGTTGGCTGGTTTTATGGGGTGTCGTATCTAGCACGAGCGAGCGAGTATTCGGTCCAAATTGGACGGCCCGAGTATTTCTTTTGAATGGCTTTTTTCCGCTGACCGGTTTAGAGCTCAATCCGCATTGACCGCCAGATCTCAGCATTATCGCCAAGCACGCGGCGCTTGTGCTTGTTGTGACGCGACCTGCCATTGATGTCCTTGGTATCCGAATTACCAGGACTCTTGGTCATGTTATTACTACGAGCTAGCCAGATGTCTTCTCCCGCGCAAAAGCGGGTCATGAGTGTTGTGAGGGCTGCCATGGATTTCAGCTTTTCCTGTCCTAGGTGCTGGGCAAGCCATTCGTCACGGATGTTATGCTTGAAGGCTGCGAGGGCCTCTGCGTCCGGACAATGACTATTTGATTTTTTCTTAGTTAGGAACCCGGTCCGAATTGTCCGCCGCTTCCTATGGCTGCTGAATTATGTGGCTTAGGTCATCGGCGTCGTGGTCGCATATAGGTGCCTCGAAATTGTCGAGGAATGCGGCTTCCATTTCCTCCCAACAACCAATTGACTCACCGGCAAGCTGTTAAGCCAATGCCGAGCTGGTCCTTTAAGCTTTAGTTGGAGGTATTTGATGGCGTAGATCATCACCGGGTCATGTGGATATGAAGGAGATAGTCCTCGATCCATACCGCAGGATCTGTTGTGCCATCGTATGATTCGATGTTTATGGGTTTGAAACCTCGGGATTTGATGATCCATTACTTCATCCGTGAAGCATAGTGGTGTGCGGGCGCCTATATTGGGCTATATCACGCGTAGCTCAAATGAGCTTTGTTCATCGTGGTTCGCCCGCCGAATGGCCATATCCGCTATGACGGTTATCGCCACGTGTCTCGGGCGCCCACGTGATCCGTAGATCGATCTTGTTCACCTTGCCTTGTCCTCCAATATATCTCACAGGTCCGGGCGATTTCGCGCTTTGGTATTCTTTGAGCGACGCCGGTGCGGCTTGAGTGGAGGGCCAAGAGGCTCTTCGTCGCTGCCACGAGGTGGCTGGTCGGCGCGCCGCAGGCGCTGGTGATGTAGGTTTATGTGCTTCCTCCTCTAATCGGGTAGCAGCCTGCGCTTTGGGTAGCTCTTGAGGGGCGCTCAGTTCAGATTTTCGCCGCAAGGACTTCAGTCCATCCGTCGGCTAGCAAGTCTTGGTCAGCTCTAAGCTGTTGCTGTTTTTTCTTGAGGCTGTGCGCCGTGGCTATAAGCCCGCGCTTGAAACGCTCTTGTTCGACGGGATCCTCGTGCACGACAAATTCATCGTCGCCGAGGCTTGCCTCATCTTCGTGAGGGAGGCATGTAATTATCGCCCTTCACCTCTTTGTCCGCCGCTCTCTCATGAGGGCTGGCTTCACATCCTCCCGTGGCTGAATCCTGCCGGAGGGGGTTGTCTTCGCACCGCCTCTGGGTGTTATTATCTCCCGTGCCGGAATCACCGTTTTTGCTTTGGCAGGATTTAGAGCGGCGCCGCTGACGCCGGCGGTTAGGCTGCTTCTTGGAGGGGTCATCCTCCGTTGTTCCATCGCCATTCCATTCTTTTGGGATGTCCACCATGTATATGTCATATGACGAGGTGGCCTTCTAGTGCCCTGTAGGCACTGGTTCTTGGTCGTCTCCTGCATCGTCGTCCATACCGTCGACGTCTTCAGAGTCGAAGTCGAGCATGTCGGTTAAATCATCGACAGTGGCTATGAAGTGGGTGGTGGGTGGGCTTCGAATTTCTTTGTCGTCCGCGATCCCAACCTTGCCGACCATAGTCCGCCAGGGCTCTCCCGATAAAGAGAGAGACTTTAGTGAATTCAGGATGTCGCCAAGGGCGAAAGTGCCGAAGATGTCCGCGCGGTGAACTCCATGATCGGGCGCCCAATCGGATTCGATTAAGGGGCGCGAAGGTTCGGAGTCCGGAGAGGAGTCCGCACCTTGAGTCACGAAGCTTCGCAGCGATAGGATGGTGTTCGCCTCGACGCCAGAGATTGCAGCCTCGAGGCGGTGTCCAGCCACCCATCCTCGATGGGCGCAATCGGTTCAACTAAGGGTCGGAGCGACAACGGTGCGGCCTCTAGGGCACTGTTCGCGGCAGAGCTAGATCATGCTCATTGTGACAAAGGCGGGCGCGCTTGGCTGTGGCTCGAACCCGCCGAAGATCAAGTCTCCACGGATGTCGGCCGTAGTTCAAACTTCCAAATCTGACCGATGGCCAGGGCGAGCTTCGATCTGCTTCCAGATGGCCAAGCTTAATTGGCCCGCAAAGACAAAGCCGCCAATACGTAAGATCTGTCCGGGAGAAAAGTATCGCTCGACCGCATCGTTGTTGATGATCGGAGGAGCCATCAGGCCTAAAGATGATGACACAGAGGAACTCTCAATGAAAGCACCAATGTCGTGTCAAACCGCGGATCTCGTAGGGGGTCCCTAACTGCATGCCTAGGCGGATGGTAACAGGAGACAAGGGACACGATGTTTTTACCTAGGTTCGGGCCCTCTCGATGGAGGTAAAACCCTACTCCTGCTTGATTAATATTGATGATATGGGTAGTAGAAGAGTAGATCTACCACGAGATCGTAGAGGCTAAACCCTAGAAGCTAGCCTATGGTATGATTGTTGTTCGCCCCATTTGACTAAAACCCTCGGTTTATATAGACACCGGAGAGGGTTAGGGTTACACAGAGTCGGTTACAATGGTAGGAGATCTACATATCCGTATCGCCAAGCTTGCCTTCCATGCCAAGAAAAGTCCCATCTGGACACGGAACGAAGTCTTCAATCTTGTATCTTCATAGTCCAGGTGTCCGGCCAAAGGTTATAGTCCGGCCATCCGGACACCCCCTAATCCAGGACTCCCTCAATCCGGCTGGATCTATGACCAGCGGTGAGCAGAGAGAGAGTGTGGCCACCACTGTCGTGTTTAGATCTGGAGAGGACGAGACAGTGTGAAGAGAGCAACACTAGCAAGCAAGCGCGGAGGCTCCTGCCTATATAGTGGAGTACTAGTTTTCTTTTGTCTACCGGCCGGAGCCGGCTTGACCTCGGCAATGAATGTCAAGAAGTCTTCATGCACGTGCCCCGGAGGCGCAATTGTCGTTTTTTTGATTTGAAGCACCGAATTATAACATATAACACGAAAAAATGCCACATGACAAGAAATCATAACCTCACTGCCCAAAGGAGACAAGATGAATCCCGACGGATAAAGTAGACGAGGATCAAAGCTCAAATTAAAGATAAACTCGTAGAAAAGGGGTCTGTCGATAGATGTCCTAATTAACATAGCCGGCTTGACCTAGATGGCAGCCGAGTAGTCTTCGTGCATGTGCCCCCAATGACTAGCCCAATTCAGTTGTCATTGTTTAACCCTCGCAGTGATCCGAAGCACATGACACCTAATTTTGCGAGATGACAAGAAACCTTTTTTTAGATTTCTCACTAGATCTACAGCCTTGTACAACACAGCCTTCACGATATGTAGACGATAGCCAATCCAGGCGTGTCTGCTAGAGTCTGGTCACATGCATGGACGAACTGATCTTCCGTGTCTTTCAGGGATCGTCTAGGTACCAACGTATGTACTCCTACAACACTTCTCTAGTATTACTATCGCTCGTATCTCTCTTCTATTAACTCACCCGACTTGCAGGGCCGGGGAGTGTGCCTATGGTCGGTTCTCAATTGCGGTCGCACATGTGTGTGCGAACGCAATATGACACGTGTTCCATTCGGAGAGCGGCGTGCCAGACCAACCGACTGTCTGGGGTGTGACGCGAACGCGACGGGCGTGTTGTATACTCCGTACATGTGTACCGCCATTTTCTTGAGGCTTTGCTCCATGGCGCAATCCATGGATACAAAATTAGTATACTGTACTATTTAAAAGTCGAGGGCGGGGCTTTTCCTGCGCGGTAGGCGGGGCAGTTCCGGCTAGTCGGTTCGACAGAGACGCGAGAAGATGAGGGATTAGGCTGCTGCAAACGTAGGGCTGTGTGATTTGACAGCGAGTTACTGCTGGACAGGTGGGGCCCCGTGATTTGACTTGCCATTATCATTTTAACTGCGGCGCTATGACCGGCATGAGTCTCCCGATTCCTGACCACCTCCATACAGGTACCTCTCCCAATGCTCCACCATGTAGAGGCTGGCTCTTGCATGAGAGCCCACTCCTCCACTTTTTCCTTGCCTCTTTCCTCCACATATGCAAAAATGCCATGTAAAGCGGGCTTATAGCCCACTATTGTACTCCCTCCGTTCCAAAATAGATGACAAAGTCTTAACTTTAAGTTAGTACAAAGTTGAGTCATCTATTTGGAACGGATGGAGTACTTACTTGCTCCTACAGGTGCTAAGCTTGCCATATAGGCATAAAGTCTGATGTGGCAAGTTAATTAAGAAGAGGGAGACTAGTTTGGTGACCCAAGGAAGAAACGGTGCTAAGCGTGTGGTCCTTGGTGAAAAGGAAATTTTGAGTCTATAGTTAATTAAATGAAGCAAACTTAGCAACAAAAAACTAAGCACCTATGCATTGGGGACTTGATTGCTAAGCCATTTAATGCCCTTAGCACCTCATATAAGCACCATTTCATTGAAAGAGGTCACTCCTTGGCAAATGCAATAAATACTACGAAGAAAGAGATAGAGATAAGTAAAAAAATACTCTTATAGCCAACCTTATAGCTAACCTTGTTGTAGTACAAGTGACTAAGTGATGACTATGTATGACATGCCAACATCAGATAGCCTAATGCACTGTGTTAAATCTCCAAGGGCGCGACCGCGCGATCTAGGCAACGGTCGTGGTAGGCGGCGCGACCATGATACGGGCTGCTGGTAGCCCTTGGATCTGAGATCGAACGGTCGCATGCTAAGTTGCTGAAAATTTGCAGAATAACCATCCAGGATAGGATATTCACCCGTAGGTCTAGAATCACGCCATGCAACCGTTCGATCCCAGATCCAAGGGCTCTCGGAAGCCCGTATCATGGGAGAATGGAAAGCTTCGTATCACCTGTAATTTTCCCGACGCTTGACATGACCTCGAAAGCCATTTAATTGGGCGTTGAGTAGACATGACATCTAATTGGGCCCTCATAGCACTGTGTATGAATCCATTTATCCAGCAGGCATGCCACTACCCTGCCATTCGCACGCCCCACTCAGCATTTTTACAATCGAAAAACCACTGGCAGTTCGCTCCTACTCGTCCCCGGACGTCCTTTAACATTACGGCAGTTCGCTCCTACTCGTCCCGTCCTTTCACATTACGGCAGTTCCACTGATCCTAACCCTCCTCCCAAATTCATGGCGTCCCAAATATCCATGATCGGCGGTGAGTACAAGGTTAGAACCATCACCGTCGATGAGTTCGACGTCATCTACACCCGTTCTTTCGCGACGGTGAAAGGATGCCTTGCTCGCTTCAGTCGCATGTTCGAAAACTCAAATGATGAGTGGGTCGCTGGTCTAGATGTTGAGTACACCACAGTCCAGGGACAAGAGAAGGATCTAAAGGAGGAAAAGAATAAGAAGCACACCATGATCCAGGTTTGCGTGCATGACTTATGCTTGGTTTATCACATATGCCATGCCGATGTTGAGTGCGAGGAATTTAAGAACTTCCTCAAGGGCGGCCTAGTCAAATTTGTTACTATAGACTTTATGAACGACAAAAGTGTCCTGGGTCGGATAGGCCTTGTTGTAGGCAACCCCTTCGACCTCCAGAAGAATCGGCTGCTGCCCTCCCGTGGTCAGCCTTCAATGCTGACCCTGGCAGGAGCCATGGTTCATCCTTCGTACGGTAAACTAGAGAAACCTCCATACACGTTTCATCATCATGCATGGCAGTGGAATGTACTAGATATAGACTCCATCCACTACGCTGCAATGGATGGCTACCTTTGTTTCAATATCTACAAGGGTTGGATGAAGAGAAAGAGCCAAGTGTGCGGTTCAAGCAAAGAAGTATCGTCCAAGAGGAAGAGGGACAAGGACGAAGTCGAGGACGTGGACGAGGACTCCGAGTAAGGTGGCAGTGTCGTTGCTCATGGTGGTTCTAATGCAGTGTCTACCGGATTAGTTGCATAGTTTAATTTCAGGTGTGCTTAGTTTAATTTGAGGGGTGTGTTGTGTTGAGCCCCCAGCAGAACTATATTATGTTTCTTCTCGTTATATTTCGTACATTTCATCTTTTAGTTGGTATAGTATTATCACTCGTTTCTTCACATTATATACGTACAATATATATGGCCAACATCATATAGCCAGCAGTTTAGTTGTCAAAGAATTTCAGGGTGCTTAGTTTTGTCAAAGAATTCCAGGGTGCTTAGTTTTATTTGAGGGGTGTGTTGTGTTGGACACCATTAACTTATCATTGTGAGAATCGTCTTATTTTTGTCATGTAACATGGTCAATGGGTTTGACGTGAAAATAACAATGTCTAATGGCATCTCTGAGCAAACATCTAACTTAACGATGGCATTTTTTAGATATCTAATTGCATTTTTGAGCAGGCATCTCACGGATCGATGGCATTTTTGAGTAGTTGTAACTTCTAATGGCAAAACTGAGTAGTGATACACAACTAGTGGCATAAATAATAAGAACCCAAGACTTTAATAGGTATGCTAATTTCTTTATTTCTTTATACCTTTGTGTGCGAAACAATATACGCTGCCTCCCCCCAGATTTTCTTTATAGAGGCAACATAGAACTATATGAGTGCCCTGTTAAATTTTGGAATTATTCCGGGTTCGTTAGACCTTTTTTATACATTAATTGAGTTTCCAGTCATTTAATGTGCATAATTCAAATTTGAACTACAAGCACATGCTCCCGTGCACCAAAGTTGATCGAAAAATCACATGTGTGTCCTCGAGTGAATTTCTAGGTCCCATGCAAGAAATGGGTATGAAATTCAAACATCTGGGCATCGTGGCTCGGCCGAGAACATTGAGAAGCTTGGTTTTAAAATTCTTGTAAATCCAAAACACGCTTGAAAATCATGAAACTTGGCATGGTGTCATGTCATGGTACTACCATGCTGTGGTAAAAAAAATTGCAGAATAGGAACAAGTTTTGGTATAAGTTTCTTGCAAACCGGAGCTTCTCTCAAGAAGGCTCATGGTTCTGAGAGGGAACATGTCACCTATGTGTGCATAATTCAAATTTTAAATACAAGCACATGCTCAAGTGCACCAAAGCTGGTTGAAAAATCACATGTGTGTCCTCGAGTAAATTTCTAGGTCCCATGCCAGAAATGGGAATGAAATTCAAACATCTGGGCGTCATGGCTCGGCTGGAAACATTGAGAAACTTGGTTCTTTAATTCCTGTAAATCCAAAGCACACATGAAAATCATGAAACTTGGCTTGGTGTCATGACATGACACCAACATGATGTGGTAATTTTGCTGTTCGATTTGCGAAGGCGCACACATTAACAATCAACAAAGTCATTTTGGAACAATTGCTGTCACGTTACAATCGGAAACACAAGTATTATTGAAACCGTGGGCGTTCTATTCACCATTTACGTGCCGCCACGCGTCCCCTTTTTTTATTAGCTAGGAGGCACCATGCAGGGTAGCTATTTGAGTACGAGAGGCGTGCGATCAGACCCCTGTGCATGCTTATCGGGAGGAGAGCCCTTTGACCTCCATCTGTCGTCCACCTCTCTCCCAAGGTCTCCATTAATGCCGCCCGAGCCTTTGTTTAATGGTGTGGCAATGTCTCACTCGACTGAGATTTAAGAGAGAAAAAAGAAAATCTGAAAATAATTTTTTTCACGGATCTTGATGTAAGATCCGACGGACCTATATAGCATCTACTTTGACTTATAGCAAGACTGATGAATATATATATAAGGACGACGAGAGTGGATAATAATTGACTTACATAATTAGGAAGATAATTAAAAAAGCCACATGCGGCTACGCCCGAAATACACAAGGGCAAAAGAAGAAGGAAGACGATACAATGATCCGCTCATCGATCTCTACTTTCTTTATGGCTGCAGTCGCAGAGACTAGTCTCAGGGCGGGTGATGATCTCTTTCATCGCTTATGTCCTTAATACGCTGCTTGGCAGCATCCATGGATTCCTCCACCGCCTTTTGGCGCCGATGCGGAGCATGGCATTCTCGCCCATAAGTTTCTTGATGATGATGCCCATTCTCCGCAACAAGGCGTAGATCTCTCCTCCTGCTTCGCTTCTTCCGCGATCTTCGCCAGGCAGGTCGTGTTTCGCCCGAGCCAGATTGCCTCCCTAGTTGCCGAATAACGCCGGTAGCCTTGTCCTGCAACCTCACCCAGCCAGAGATCTGATCCATCTGGCTATCGACCATCGCATGCATGCGCCTGTAATTGTCCTCGCCCGCCCGCGAGAAATTTTCCCAGGCCACCGCGGCACGGCGGGACCTCCGTGCAGCTTCAGCGGTGCGGCGACACATCTCTGCTGCTTCCGCGGCGTGGCCGGACCAGTCTGCTACATCAACGGCGCGGCGGGACCTCCATGCTGCCGGGCGGCGCGCGGGACCTTCACGTGGTTGCTATTGCTGCGCTGGCTGGACATGTCGGCTGCTTTCGCGGCGAGGCGGTACATCTCTCGTGCTTCCTCTTCCATGCTCACCTCTTCCTGGTGGAAATCTCTCGACCCAGAACTCACGCTGGCCATGGCTTGATTGGCTTGATTTTTTTTTTGTGGATGAGGAGTTGAGCAGGAATGTGCAGTCATCTTAGCATAGTAGTATTTATAACCGAGTACTACTAATACACTCCTAAGTGGGAAACCGTTTAGGTTGTGATCGGTGTGAACAGGTTTGCAATTAAATATAGCGTGGTAGTAGTAGTAATTTAAATTTATTGACGGTTCTAGTTTCGAAGTGCGGCACTATTCCCGGATGGCGTAACATCTTCACGTTTTATCGGCCGTGGTGTAGCATATGCCATGGTACTAGTTCTTTTTGTACTGCTGTGTATGTGCAAAAACTGGCACGGTCGGATACATATCTTACGCCTGGCGTTCGACAAGAATAGCCTCGTGGCTAGCTATAGACTAGTCTTTTTTTCAAACGCATTACACCTATCTCTCGGGACTTCTCGCACGCACCATCACTACTCCCTAGGTCGATGCCACCCACATACACTTGTACTCTGAGAAGAGATGCACGCACGCACTCGTCCTCTCTCACACATGCATCTGTAGCTACGAATTGTAGTGTTCTCAACCATCCGATTGGCTCTATCATAGGTTTCACGTTGCTCCTTGGCCTTGAGATTGAGAAGTTTAAAACGCGGAGGCTAAGATGGAGGCGCGAGGTTCTAGTTAATGTGCGGGCCGCACACTGCACCAACACGACACGAGCTTCGTCTACCTGGTGCGCATGCAGCCGGGTGAGTTGTCCAAGTATAGACACAACCAGGCCCTCGTTGGTATCCTGCGCCTCGACTTTGGCTGGCCATAGTGGAGAGTAACATAGACTAGTTACTAATCTATGTTACTAGTACCTTCATAGTGGGTAGTGTCATATAGTATATGCATAATTTGGCGACGAGAGCTCTCGATATGTACCACCTTTTTTCTTTAATTTCATCTTGTTAGTTTTGCTCCATGGCGCAATCTATCGATACTACTGTACAAATGTATACATTTTTTAAAAGGCTAGAGGGCGGGGCAGTCTAGCTTGGCCCTTTTCACGAGAGGCGAGGGCCTTTGCGATTTGACGGCTCACGACTGTTGGAAGGCGGGGCCTTGTGATTTCACTGCTCGTATAAATGTGCCGACGACCTGAGGAGGAGCAAAGAACCGTGTCGTATACTCAAGTTTTCCACTGGAGTAGTACTACGATGGAAGAGCACGAAACACGGCAGCCCAGTGCCATATGGCGATAAAAATGATCTAATTTGCTAGTCATCTCATTGTTAGCATTGTTCTATTCATGCCTCACAGAGAACGTGACACATGTAGTGAAACACCCGAAGCAAAATAAGAAACAAAGGAGCAAAAGAAGAAGGAAGATTATCACCCCAAATGATCTAATTCACCACGGAGTCGTAACTGCTTCTTCATCGCCTCCACGACCTCCATCTCCTTGCGCGTCTCCTCCACCATCTTCTTCATTCTGTCCATGACGCGGGATTTCTCAACGCGAGCCTTCATCATTTGTTCCACGGCCGCATTACGTACCTTGACAGCAGTCGGGTGCTCAATCGGAGCTTCGCCAACTCCTCCTTCTGTTCCATGACGAGGGCCTGCAGCATCTTCATCGAGGAACTACTACTCTCATGCAGCTTCTTCTAGCCGGTGTTCTTCTCCTTCAGCAGGTCGAGCTCGTGGCAGAGGTTCGCCTTGTCCTCCTGAAGTTGCAGGATTTCGCCGGTCGCCTTCTTCTATGAGGCAATGCTCTTCTTCAGCAGCATCACCAAGCCGGCGGTCAACTCCCCCTGCTTATAGAGCTCAGCGGGCATGTCATCGAGGCTTTCCTTCAACAGCTCCACCAAGCCATGGATGAACTCCTTCTGCTTATTGAGGTTATTATTGAGCTGATCAGGCATGCCGGCGAGGGATAACGACTCTAGCGCCGCCAGCTCGGCATGTTCGCCTACGCGGCTAGGGCGCTCCTGGGAGCCATCGCCATCCCGTGAGAAATCTTTCGAGGTCTCTGCATGGCGGCGAGCCCTCTCATTTTTTTCCACAGCCTTGGTTGCCGCTCCCTTGTTACGAGTAGTTCTTGACCTAGAGCTCTGCGCACCGGGCATGGCAAGGACGGACGAAGAATAAGCACTTATGAGGAGGAAAGGTAGAGTAATTTTCGGTTAGGTAGTTCCCCTTTTTATAACCTAAGTACTAGCACTAGTGTCGGCGTTCTGGGAACGGGGTCCCAGACTTGCTCGCCTGCGGCTCGCTGGCGTGGCTCAAAGGAGGCCAGGACAGCCCATCTTCATCAACGCAGCTCAAGACCTCGCGAGGGGCCAAGCTCATGAGGCGGACGATAAGGAGCTTCTCGTGCACGGCCTCGTCAGCTGGCTCATGAGGAGGCGGAGAGTTCAAGGCAGGTACTCGCGAGGTGCCCATGACGCAAGCCATGATTTACCAAGGGCGCCAGTACGGCGCCAGCCAGCCAAGCAGTGTCCTCCTTTCCTCTTTGGTGCAAAGGGAGCAAGCGCAGCGAGAGCATCAAGCAAAGGAATCCGTTTTTGCAACAAGACCAAGACTAGCCCAACGGCTAGAAGGGAGTCATCGTGGAGCCCAAGCAAAGGCCATCACCAGAGTTTTGGCAAGCGAGGACCAACTTTAGTCAGATAAGTGTACCCGTTGTTCCCCTTCAAAATGGCCAATTGTTGGCGCCCTTCCCGCTCAATATTTGGGAAGAGGCCCAGGGCCTTCGCCTATAAATAGGAGTAGCCACCCCCAGGGCAGGAGGATCCACCCCCGGATAAGATCGGAATCCTCATCAAGGAACCAGTAGCTAGAGCGACTGAACACCACCTAGCAGTTCATTATACCCACCAAGAACAGACCCTCGCGAGGCTGTTTTTCCTTGTATTGCTCCTCATCAGCCCAAGAGGCAATCTACCGCACCACACACTGGAGTAGGGTATTACACCACAATGGTGGCTTGAACCAGTATAAATCTTGTGTCTCTCGTGCTGTTCCGTTAGTAGATTAGGTCCCAGCGATTCGGCGAGGTGCGAGACGGTGGAGGGTTGATCTCCGCCACACCCCAAAGGTTCGAACCTCAAGGGTCCGCCGAACCCGAACCGACATTTGGCGCGCCAGCTAGGGGTGCGCCAAATCCACCTTCTGCCACCTCGTTCCGCCACATCATCATCACCATGTCCGCCACTGCTGGCAACCCAGATCCTGGGCGGCGTCGCTACCACAAGAAAGCAGCTTCGCCGGGCGACCCGCGCTCAGGCAGCTCGCGGTCCGCAGGGCGCTGCGGGTCATGGGCGACGTGGACAGGCTTCGACGACTCACGCCATGGGCAGGCGCCACCACATCACCATACACCCGCCGAGCAAAGCGAACTCGAGGGGCGCACCACAAGGGCCCGAGAGCTGCTGCAAAGCGAGCTGCCGGAGAGTGGCGCGACGCGTTGCTGGAGCGAGTGGCGGAGCTCCCGGCTTCGCCACGGAGCTCACCCTTCGCACCCCGCCCATCTCAGCCTGTGGCGCCCAAGACGGGGCTCAAGGCGTCTGCTGGCTTCATAGCTACTCCAACACCGGGCGAGGCTGTCAACACCGGGCTGGCGGCGGGTTGCCCCCCGCCCGCCCAGCGGAGAAGAAGGACTCGACGTAACCCACGACCTGTGGACCGCGCGCCACCACCCCACGGTGGGCGATCAAGAGCCGCATGGCACGCCAGCACTACGGGCGTGGCCTTGGGATGACGGCGCCAGAAGAATACGTGCCCCACATGATGGACCAAGGGCACCCGCATGAGGGAGAACAAGGCTCGCTCCTCAGCCCGAGCTGGGGAGATGAGGCGCCGGAAGCCGAGCCCTTCCAGGAGCCTCGAGACGGTCCCACTGGTCACGCCGGGGGCGACGATTATCGGGTACCGCTACTTCCTCAAGAGCAAACATACACTAACCATAGGTCGCAGGAGGTACAGGTCACCACGACGAAGCGGCTGCCCCGCCTCCTCAGCCTCCTACCCTCGGGAGGGGGCGCGAGGGGCTGCCGGAGAGGGGCAGAGATCCGACATCACCACCGCGGGCGCTGGGAGCAAGGCGTTCTGGAGGTAGGCCCTCTGGCTGGGAGGCGCCTCGGGGCCTCGCCTGGCGGAGGACCCGTGGTCGCTGGGAACTGGCTGGCGACCGCCTACCCCATCGGGCGGCGCCCTGGTTTCCGGTCATCGTTGATGGCACTAGAGTGTGGCGCAAGGCGGGTCCTCGTCTGGGCGATATGAAGCAAGGCCGGTACTGTGAAGAAGGCCCAGGCTCGTGAAGCTCGCCGCCCGTGACACTCTCACGTAATAATGAGTGGGGCTGTACACGCCCTGAGTCTCAGGGGTGCCGGCCTCAGCCCCGGGCTCCCTCCCATGCCCAAAGGGCAGCACTTAGCTCCGGCTGGTGAGAAGACGCCCAAGACTAGACTAGGTGCCGGACGCGCTTTTCTTCCGCTTTCGCCTTTCCATTTGGTTGTCGCTTCCCACGCTGGATTTAAGTTGATTCAATTCGAGATTTGCGGTGTTCGGGAAGGTGCTTAGTCTCATTCGATCAAATCTCTCGCGTTTGGTTGCTAATCCGCCTCAGCTGCCTCCTCGCGAGCCCCTCATGAGCCGGGCCAGGCCTAGCTTGCGACAGCCCAGCCTGCCGCCGCCGGCCCTCTTTGGAGGGTTTTACTGCAGGTCCCACGGATTCGATCAGAGACACTCAAGTCACCGCAGCCTCCCACAAAGCTATCTCGTGGCTCGACTGAAACAAAGGTAACCGCCAACCAGCGCCGCTTAGCCAACCACCGGCGCTGGGTATGGGTGATGTAACACCTGCTAATACGATGAACACAAGTTTACATGAGGGGCTCCTCCCAAAATGCTCACGACCATCGTGCCAAAGCCTGAGTTCTATTCATGCAGGTAATGGAATAGGGACAATACATAATCGCCGGATAAATCCTCGACGCGCCCTCAGAGCACCTCCCGAGCCGTTCTTTGGCGTCGCTGGCCTCGCCGTCCTTGTCCGCGCGGGCCGCCGGGCGCGCGTGGCCGTTCACCACGCCGCCTCGCCGGCAGCCACGATCACGCCTGCCGTTGTCCGGCAAAGGCCCCGACGAGAGCATCCACATTGTCTTCCACCCAGTGCGCCAGGTCGCCCCGGACGGCCTGGGGAACTGGGGCGATGGCTGCGTCAAAATCGAAGTGGGGGTCCATGTTCTGGAGATGACTGAAGACACGAGAAAAGGCGTGCCCAAGCAGCGCGCGGCTCCTCTCCTCCACCAATCTATTGGCCCTGACCGACCGCGCCTCCAGCTGCGCCACCACATCGGTGAAGAACTGAATGTTGCCGGCGTAATTAACCGTGTGCGGCTCGCCAACAGCCTCCTCGCAGATGTTACCCAAGGCTGTGTTGGCTCTTTTCTGAGCGCAGGAGCATGGGGTCGTGCCGTGCTCCAGATTCGCCACGACGATCTCATCCGTGATTCTGGCGGCGCGACGGCCTCGACCTCCTCTACCCACAGGAAGAAGGAGCACCTCGGCCTGAGAGGTGGTTGACTCCCCCTGCGCCACCTCGAGGGCGGCCCGAAGAGCATCGGCCCGCCGTGTCGCCTCCTCCAGCTTGTCCCTAAAGGCAGCAGTCCAGCCTTCAGCCCGGTCCCGATCAACCCCACTCGCTTCAAACTCAAGGCCGAGGTTCAAGCTGGCTGCCGCCACTCTCGGCGTCCGGGACCTCTAGGACGCGAGCCTCCTGCAGCGACCTCATCCTCCGCCCCTGGCCACCAAGCGCCTCGTCTCCAAGCGCCAGACTCACGCTGCTCGGCGGCTTCAGCGTGCACGCCTCACGCTCGAGCTCCGCCGGGTCGCCGGAGGCCACCTTCATCGACGCGAGGGCTGCCTCGAGCATCTCCACTTGCTCCTCCAGTGAGTGGCACCGGGCCAGGAGTTCTCGTGCCCGCTCCTCCGCCGCCTCTCGCCGCCTGTTAGCTTCCCGGGCCTCCTCGACAGCCCGAGAACAGGCCTCCCAAGAGGCTGCCAGCGACGCCTTGGCCTCTTCATCATCAAGACCGCGGTGGTGGCGCGCAAGGGCGACAACGCCCTCCAGCTCACGCCTCTCTGCGGCCAGGCGCAGGCCCTCGGCCTCAAGGCGCGCGTCTTTGTCAGCGAGCTCTTCACCAAGAAGGCTCACCGCTTCAGCCGCCCTTCGAAGAAATCCTTGGCAAAGGGCGCGGCGCTCCCGGGCGCGCTCATGCACGTCTTCCACACCATTAACCTTCCCAAGCGGGCGCCAGGAGCCACGGATCAGCATTCCTCCGGCAGGGGGTGGGGCTGGCACCGCGACGGCCGGGCACGCCGAAGGCTCGGCCCGAGCCAGCCCACCCCAGATTTAAGAGCGCTGAAGCGCCAGCCAATCGCCGCCCACGACCAGGCGAGAAGCCCACGGCAGCTAGCTATGCCATGAGAAGGCTCAAGAAGGGTCGGAGGCGCGCAGGGCCTCGATGCGCCTCGGGACGGTTCGACTCCCCGGTTGCCCTCACCACAAGGGCTCCACCGCTCGGAGCGCTCAAGGATGGGAAAGAGGGAGAAGCCAAGGGGGACGACCCTTCACCCGTCTCCGTGAGCTCGGCAGGAAGGGGCCTGCAGGGCAAGGATCAGTACAAGCAGCAGGAGGATCAGGAGCTGGAGAAGGAAAAGGCTTACTCATCAGTGGAGAAGTACTTCCTCGCGCTTCAAAGAAAGCGACAAGGGTAATCATCGCCAGGGCCTCCTTTCTTCCGGAGGGCTCAAGTCCACGCGAAGCGACCCAAGATTCGAGCGCAGGGTCAGCCTGCACGAGGGAGAAGCATCAAGGCAACCTGCGCGCTGGGCACCCAACCGACGACGCTGCTGGTCGCCCACCAAGAGAAGAAGCGGGGGCCTCGGGGCTCCATCCGCAGACCGCTGGGCGGCTGCCCGCCGCCTCAGCCACGGGCGGCATGAGCCTCGGGAGCTGCTCCTCATGAGCGCCGCCTGGGCTGTCACCCGGCGGGGTCCTTCGCATCAGCGGCTCAGGCCTCCCTGCTCCGCCACTCGAGGAGGAGCCGCCTTGGCCGATCGGGAAGGGTTGTCACCATCATTTGGATTCTCGCGAGGCCCTGGAGACCAGCAGGGCGCGCCCCATTCATCGAAGATAGGCATCCGTTCACAAAATCACCCCTGTTCGGGCAGAGGTACAGCAAGGCCCCTCCATGCCGGATGCCACCGGGTTGGGGTCGCCAACAGACCAGGAGCACTTTCCTTAGCGCCAGTGTCGTCTTCTTCCCGAGCCTCATGCGATCACCAGGCCCGCCAAGGCCCACATCCGTGGGAATGGCGTTGGAGAGGAGCAACGCGCACATCAGAACTCCTTCACCACCTTGGGCGCTGTCACAGCAAGCGACCTCGAGAACGCCAAGCGGTGCTGACAAAGATGAGCCGAGGGCTTGAAAGCGCCTCCGCCCCAACTGAATTGGGGACAGCAAAGCGAGGTTGGTTCGATAGCAGGGGCTGGGCACCCCACATCCACGCACAACCACCTCTCGCGGAACTCAGCCTCGGGCGGAGGCAGGCTGAAGTCTATCCCTGAGGCCGCTGTCTCGGGCGCGGCGACGAAGCTCACACATGCCGAGCATTGGGTGGGGTCGACAAGGCGCAGAGAGAAGAAGTGGCGCAGCAAGGCAACCGAAGGAAGGATGCCCATCATTGCTTCACAAACGAAGGCGAAGAACGAGAGGAGAGTGATGGACTCAGACCCAGATGCATCATGTGGATCTCGATAGTGGGAAAGCACGGCATTGAAGAAATCGAAAAGGGGAACCAGCCTCGCCCACGTGGCGCCAAGAAATACCGGACCTCAGTGACTATCCTGTCGATGGAGAAGTGGGACGCGGGCCAGGCCGTTGTCCTCCCGCATTCGTTGAAGGTGGTGGCCAGAGCCGAACTAACCTTGCCCAAGCCCTCTAGATTGAGTATGATTGACGGGTCGACGGCGGAGGCCGCCGGTGGCGGCGAGCGAGGCGGAGGCACATGTTTCTTCCCTTTCCCCTTCTTCATCGGAGCCATGGCGATTGAAAGGGGGGGGGGGAGATTCGAGATTGGATTGAAAATGGAAGCTGGAGTTCGAGAGGGGGAAGGACAGGGGCGCACGAGCAGCATAGGGGGGAACGGATGTGTACAGCAGCGTGTCCACCTAGCAAGGCACGAAATAAGGAGGCGTGGGGGAACAGTGCCGCCCACGTCCAATCAACCGCCACGCGGCGCCCAAGGCCACAGGCTGTTAGGGCCCGCGACGCTTCGCACTTGCCCTTTCGCCTCTCTGCTCGGCCAAGTTCGGGCGCGCTGTGGGCCCGGGTGCTACTGTCGGTGTTCTGGGAGCGGGGGTCCCTAGACTTGCCTGCCTGCGGCCTGCGGCGTGGCTCAAAGGAGGCCCAGGACATCCCATCTTCATCAACGCAAGCTCAAGACCTCGCGAGGGGCTGATTGCTGGGCGGATGACAAGGAGCTTCCTCAGGCACGGCCTCGTCAGGCTGGCTCATGAGGAGGCGGAGAGTTCAAGGCAGGGTACCTCGCGAGGTGCCCATGACGCAAGCCATGACGACCAAGGGTGCCAGCCGGGTGCCAGCCCGCGCAGTGTCCTCCTTTCCTCTTTGGTGCAAAGGGAGCAACCGCAGGTGAGAGCATCAAGCAAAGGCATCCGTTTCGGTGCAACAAGACCAAGACCAGCCCAACGGCTGGAAGGGAGTCATCGTGGAGCCCAAGCACGCGTCATCACCAGAGCCTTTGGCAGGCGAGGACCAACTTTAGTCGTGATAAGTGTACCCGCTGTTCCCTTCAAAATGGCCAATTATTGGCGCCCTTCCCGCTCAATATTTGGGAAGAGGCCCAGGGCCTTCACCTATAAATAGGAGTAGCCACCCCCAGGGCAGGAGGATCCACCCCCGGATAAGATCAGAATCCTCATCAAGGAACCAGTAGCTAGAGCGACTGAACACCACCTAGCAGTTCATTACACCCACCAAGAACAGACCCTCGCGAGGCTGTTCTTCCTTGTATTGTTCCTCATCAGCCCAAGAGGCAATCTACCACATCACACACTGGAGTAGGGTATTACTGTTGGAAATATGCCCTAGAGGCAATAATAAATTAGTTATTATTATTATATTTCCTTGTTCATGATAATCGTTTATTATCCATGCTATAATTGTATTGATAGGAAACTCAAATACATGTGTGGATACATAGACAACACCATGTCCCTAGCAAGCCTCTATCGGCTAGCTCGTTGATCAATAGATGGTTACGGTTTCCTAACCATGGACATTGGATGTCATTGATAACGGATCACATCATTAGGAGAATGATGTGATGGACAAGACCCAATCCTAAGCCTAGCACAAAGATCGTAGTTCAGTATGCTAAAGCTTTTCTAATGTCAAGTATCATTTTTAGACCGTGAGATTGTGCAACTCCCGGATACCGTAGGAATGCCTTGGTGTACCAAACGTCACAACGAATCGGGTGGCTATAAAGGTGCATTATGTATCTCCGAAAGTGTCTGTTGGTTGGCACGAATCGAGACTGGATTTGTCACTCCGTAGACGGAGAGGTATCTCTGGGCCCACTCGGTAGGACATCATCATATGTGCACAATGTGACCAAGGGGTTGATCACGGATGATGTGTTACGGAACGAGTAAAGAGACTTGCGTAACGAGATTGAACAAGGTATCGGATACCGACGATCGAATCTCGGGCAAGTACAATACCGCTAGACAAAGGGAATTGTATACGGATCGATTGAGTCCTTGACATCGTGGTTCATCCGATGAGATCATCGTGGAACATGTGGGAGCCAACATGGGTATCCAGATCCCGCTGTTGGTTATTGACCGAGAACGCCTCGGCCATGTCTACATGTCTCCCGAACCCGTAGGGTCTACACACTTAAGGTCTGGCGACGCTTAGGGTTATAAAGGAAGTTTGTATGTGGTTACCGAATGTTGTCCGAGTCCGGATGAGATCCCGGACGTCATGAGGAGTTCCGAATGGTCCGGAGGTAAAGATTTATATATGGAAGTCCTGTTTTGGTCACGGAAAAGTTTCGGCGATATCGGTAATGTCACGGGACCACCGGAGGGTCCTGGGTCCACCAAGTGGGGCCACCTGCCCTGAAGGTTATGGGCCAAGTGTGGAGGGAACCAGCCCCAAGGGGCTGGTGCGCCCCACAAGGCCCAAGCGCAGGGGGAGGGAGGGGCAAACCCTAGTTCAGATGGGCCTTAAGGCCCACCTAGTGGGCGCCTCCTCTCCCCTCTTGGCCGCCCCCAAACCCATCTAGGGCTGGCCGCCACCCCTAGGGGTGGAAACCCCAGAGGGGCGCAGCCCCCCTTCCCTATATATATGAGGCCCCTGGGCTGCCCATGACACACGAGAGCCTCTCCTCTCCAGCGCAGCCCCGCCTCCTCCTCCTCCTCTCCCTTGGTGCTTGGCGAAGCCTGCGGGATTGCCACGCCTCCACCACCACCACGCCTGCTGTGCTGCTGCTGGATGGAGTCTTACTCAACCTCTCCTCTCTCCTTGCTGGATCAAGGCATGGGAGACGCCACCGGCTGTACGTGTGTTGAACGCGGAGGTGCCGTCTGCTCGCACTAGGATCTCCGGTGATTTGAATCACGACGAGTACGACTCCTTCAACCCTGCTCACTTGAACGCTCCGCTTAGCGATCTACAAGGGTATGTAGATGCACTCTCCTTCCCTCGTAGCTAGAATCTCCATAGATTGATCTTGGTGATGCGAGAAAATTTTGAATTTCTGCCACGCTCCCCAACAAAGGGCATCATGAGCTAGGTCTATTGCGTAGATTCTTTGCACGAGTAGAACACAAAGTAGTTGTGGGCGTTGATGATGTTCAATATGCTTACCGTTACTAGTCCAATCTTGTTTCTACGGTATTGTGGGATGAAGCGGCCGGACCGACCTTACACGCATTTCACGTGAGACAGGTTCCACCGATCGACATGCACTTGGTGCATAAGGTGGCTAGCGGGTGCCGCCTCCCACTTTAGTCGGAACGGATTCGATGAAAAGGGTCCTTATGAAGGGTAAATAGCAATTGGCATATCACGCTGTGGTTTTATGAGGTAAGAAACGTTCTTGCTAGAAACCCAAAGCAGCCACGTAAAACATGCAAACAACAATTAGAGGACGTCTAACTTGTTTTTGCAGGGTATGCTATGTGATGTGATATGGCCAAGAAGAATGTGATGAATGATATGTAATGTATGAGATTGATCATGTTCTTGTAATAGGATTCACGACTTGCATGTCGATGAGTATGACAACCGGCAGGAGCCATAGGAGTTGTCTTTATTTATTGTATGACCTGCGTGTCATTAAACAACGCCATGTAATCACTTTACTTTATTGCTAACCGGTAGCCATAGTAGTAGAAGTAATAGTTGGCGAGACAACTTCATGGAGACACGATGATGGAGATCATGATGATGGAGATCATGGTGTCATGCCGGTGACGATGATGATCATGGAGCCCCGAAGATGGAGATCAAAGGAGCAAAATGATATTGGCCATATCATGTCACTATATAATTGCATGTGATGTTTATTATGTTTATGCATCTTGTTTACTTAGAACGACGGTAGTAAATAAGATGATCCCTTACACAAATTTCAAGAAGTGTTCTCCTCGACTGCACCGCTGCTACAGTTCGTCAGCTTCTAAGCACCACGTGATGATCGGGTGTGATGGATTCTTACGCTCACATACAACGGTGTAAGACAGATTTACACAGCAGTAAACACTTGGGGTTAACTTGACGAGCCTAGCATGTACAGACATGGCCTCGGGAACACAGAGACCGAAGGTCGAGCATGAGTCGATAGTAGATACGATCAACATGAAGATGTTCACCGAGTCGACTAGTCCGCCTCACGTGATGATCGGACACGGCTTAGTTGACTCGGATCATGTAATCACTTAGATGACCAGAGGGATGTCTATCTGAGTGGGAGTTCATAAGATGAACTTAATTATCTTGAACATAGTCAAAAGACCTTTTGCAAATTATGTCGTAAGCTCGCGCTTTAGTTCCACTGATTAGATATGTTCCTAGAGAAAATATAGTTGCAAGTTGACAGTAGCAATTATGCAGACAATAGAAAGCTTATGTCCTTAATGCACCGCTCAGTGTGATGAACCCCAAACGTCGCTTGTGGATGTTGCGAACATCGGACATACACGCTTTTGATAACTACGTGATAGTTCGGGCTTGAACGGTTTAGAGTAGAGGCACCAAAGACGTTTTCAAACATCGCGAACATATGAGATGTTTCGAGGGCTGAAATTGGGATTTCAGCTCGTGCCCACGCCAAGAGGTATGAGACCTCCGACGATTTTCTTAGCCTGCAAACTAAGAGAGAAAAGCTCAATCGTTGAGTTTGTGCTCAGATTGTCTGAGTGCAGTGATCACTTGAATCGAGTGGGAGTTAATCTTCCGATAAGATAGTGATGTTTCTCCAAAGTCATTGCCACCAAGCTGCTAGAGCTTCGTGATGAACTATAACATATCGGGATAGATATGATGATCCTTGAAGTGTTCGCGATGTTTGACATCGCAAAAGTAGAAGTCAAGTAGGAGCATCAATTGTTGATGGTTGGTAAAACCACTAGTTTCAAGAAGGGCAAGGGCAACAAGGATACTTCATGAAACGGCAAAACAGTTGCTGCTCTAGTAAAGAAACCCAAGGTTGAACCCAAACCCGAGACTAAGTGCTTCGTAATAAGGGGACAGACACCGGAGCAGAACCACCCTAGATACTTGGTAGATGAGAAGGCTGGCAAGGTCGATAGAAGTATATTGATATACATTATGTTAATGTGTACTTTACTAGTACTCCTAGTAGCACTGTGGTATTAGATACCGTTCGGTTGCTAAGTGTTAGTAACTCAAATAAAAGGCTACGGAATAAACGGAGACTAGCTAAAGGTGAGTGACGATATGTGTTGGAAGTGTTTCCAAGGTTGATGTGATCAAGCATCGCACGCCCTCTACCATCGAGATTGGTGTCAAACCAGAATAATTATCATTTGGTGTTTATGCTGAGCATAGACATGATTGGATTATGTCTATCGCAATACGGTTATTCATTTAAGGAGAATAATGGTTACTCTATTTATTTGAATAATACCTTCGATGGTCTTGCACCTAAATAAATGGTTTATTGAATCTCGATCGTAGTGATACACATTTTCATGCCAAAAGTATAAGATAGTAATGATAGTACCACTTACTTGTGGCACTGCCATGTAAGTCATATTGGTGTAAAACGCATGAAGAAGCTCCATGTTGATGGATCTTTGGAGTCACTCATTTTGAAAAGTTTGAGACATGCGAACCATGTCTATTGGTGTATATGCATGAAGAAACTCCATGCAGATGGACCGTTTGGACTCACCTGATTTTGAATCACTTGAGATATGCAAATCATACCACATGGGCAAGATGGTGAAAAGCCTCGGTTTCAAAGAAATGGAACAAGATAGCAACTTGTTGGAAGTAACACATTTTGATGTGTGCAGTCCAATGAGTGCCGAGGCATGCAAATGAATATCGTTATGTTCTTACTTCACGATGATTTGAGTAGATGTTGAGTATATTTACTTGATGAAACACAAGTCTGAATTATTGAAAGGTTCAAGTAATTTCAGAGTGAAGTTTAAGATCTTCGTGACAAGAGGATAGAATATCTATGATATGATCATAGAGATGAATATCTGAGTTACGAGTTTTGGCACACAATTAAGACATTGTGCAAATTGTTTCACAATTAATACCGCCTGGAACACCATAGTGTGATGGTGTGTCCGAACATCATAGTTGCACTCTATTGGAGATGGTGCGTACCATGATATCTCTTATCGAATTACCACTATCGTTCATGGGTTAGGCATTAGAGACAACTACACTCACTTTAGTGGGGCACCACGTAATTCCGTTGAGACGGCACCGTTTGGAGAAACCTAAGTTGTCGTTTCTTGAAAGGTTTGGGGCTATGACGCTTATGTGAAAAAGTTTCAGGTTGATAAGCTCGAACCCAAAGCGGATAAAATGCATCTTCATAGGACACCCAAAACAGTTGGGCATACCTCCTAATTCAGATCCGAAAGCAATAGGGATTGTTTCTTGAATCGGGTCCTTTCTCGAGGAAAAGTTCGTTTCAAAAGTTGAGTGGGAGGATGGTGGAGACTTGATAAGGTTATTGAACCGTCACTTCAACTAGTGTGTAGCAGGGCACGTGAAGTTGTTCCGTGGCACCTACACCAATTGAAGTATAAGCTATGATAGTGATCATGAAGTTTTGGATCAAGTCACTACTGTACCTCGAGGGTGACAAGGATGCGTACTACTTCGAGTGGTACAGCAATCCTGTCTTGAAGGTCATGTTGCTAGACAACAATGAACCCACGAGCTATGGAGAAGCAATGGTGGGCCCAAATTCGACAAATGGTTAGAAGCCATGAAACCGAGATAGTATCCATATATCGAACAAAGCATGGATTTTGGTGGACTTGCCCGATGATCGGCAAGCCATTGAGATGAATGGATCTTTAAGAAGAAGACGGACGTGGACGGTAATATCACCGCCTATGAAGCTCGACTTGTGGCTAAGAGTTTTCACAAGTTCAAGAAGTTGACTACGGCGAGATTTTCTCATTCGTAGCGATGCTTAAGTCCGTCGGAAACATGTTAGCATAAGCTGCATTTATGAAATCTGGCAGATGGATGTCAAAATGAGTTTCCTTACCAGTTTCAGAAGGAAAGGTTGTATGTGATACAATCGAAAAGTTTTGTCGATCCTAAGGATGCTAAAAGGTATGCTGGCTCCAATGATCCTTTCTAAGGACCGGAGTAAGCATCTCGGAGTTGGAATGTGTGCTTTGATGAGATGATCAAAGATTTTGGGTGTATACAAAGTTTATGAGAAACTTGTATTTCCAAAGAAGTGAGTGGGAGCACTATAGAATTTTTGATGAGTATATGTTGTTGACATATTGTTGATCGAAATGATGTAGAATTTCTGAAAAGCATAAAGGGTTATTTGAAAAGTGTTTTCAAGTGAAAACCTGTATTAAGTTACTTGAACATTGAGCATCAAGATCTATAGTGATAGATCAAAAATGCTTAATGGTACTTTCAAATGAGCATATACCTTGACATGATCTTGAAAGTGTTCAAGATGGATCATCAAAGAAGGAGTTCTTACCGAGATGTAAGGTATGAAGTTAAGAGTTAAAGCTCGACCACGGCAGAAAAGAGAGAAAGGACGAAGGTCGCCCTCTATGCTTCGCATATAGGCTCTATAGTATGCTATCTTGTGTAATCGACCGAAGTGCGCCTCGCCATGGTCACCAAGGGGTACAAGAATGATCTAGGAATGGATCATTGGACAGCGGTCAAAATTGTCCTTGGAGTAAACAAGGACATGTTTATCGATTGAGGAGGTGATAAAGAGTTCGTCGTAAAGGGTTACGTCGATGCAAGCTTTAACACCTATCCGAATGACTCTGAGTAGCAAACCGGATACGTATAGTGGAGTAACCATTTGGAATAGCTCCAAGTGGAGCGTGGAAGAAACATTTATAATATGACCTAGAAATTTGCAAAGCACACACGGATCTGAAAGGTTCAGACCCGTTGACTAAAATCCGTTGACTAAAACCTCTCTCACAAGCAAAACATGATCAAACCCCAGAACTCATTGAGTCTTAATCACATGATGATGTGAACTAGTTTACAGACACTAGTAAACTCTTTGGGTGTTGGTCACATGGCGATGTGACCTATCAGTGTTAATCACATGACGATGTGGACTAGATTATTGACTCTAGTGCAAGTGGGAGACTGTTGGAAATATGCCCTAGAGGAAATAATAAATTAGTTATTATTATTATATTTCCTTGTTCATGATAATCGTTTATTATCCATGCTATAATTGTATTGATAGGAAACTCAAATACATGTGTGGATACATAGACAACACCATGTCCCTAGCAAGCCTCTATCGGCTAGCTCGTTGATCAATAGATGGTTACGGTTTCCTAACCATGGACATTGGATGTCATTGATAACGGGATCACATCATTAGGAGAATGATGTGATGGACAAGACCCAATCCTAAGCCTAGCACAAAGATCGTAGTTCAGATGCTAAAGCTTTTCTAATGTCAAGTATCATTTCCTTAGACCATGAGATTGTGCAACTCCCGGATACCGTAGGAATGCCTTTGGTGTACCAAACGCCACAACGAATCGGGTGGCTATAAAGGTGCATTACGGTATCTCCGAAAGTGTCTCTGGTTGGCACGAATCGAGACTAGGATTTGTCACTCCGTAGACGGAGAGGTATCTCTGGCCCACTCGGTAGGACATCATCATAATGTGCACAATGTGACCAAGGGGTTGATCACGGGATGATGTGTTACGGAACGAGTAAAGAGACTTGCCGGTAACGAGATTGAACAAGGTATCGGATACCGACGATCGAATCTCGGGCAAGTACAATACCGCTAGACAAAGGGAATTGTATACGGGGTCGATTGAGTCCTTCACATCGTGGTTCATCCGATGAGATCAACGTGGAACATGTGGGAGCCAACATGGGTATCCAGATCCCGCTGTTGGTTATTGACCGGAGAACGTCTCGGTCATGTCTACATGTCTCCCGAACCCGTAGGGTCTACACACTTAAGGTTCGATGACGCTAGGGTTATAAAGGAAGTTTGTATGTGGTTACCGAATGTTGTCCGGAGTCCCGGATGAGATCCCGGACGTCACGAGGAGTTCCGGAATGGTCCGGAGGTAAAGATTTATATATGGGAAGTCCTGTTTTGGTCACCGGAAAAGTTTCGGGCGATATCGGTAATGTACCGGGACCACCGGGAGGGTCCCGGGGGTCCACCAAGTGGGGCCACCTGCCCCAGAAGGTTGCGTGGGCCAAGTGTGGGAGGGAACCAGCCCCAAGGGGCTGGTGCGCCCCACAAGGCCCAAGCGCAGGGGGAGGGAGGGCAAACCCTAGTTCAGATGGGCCTTAAGGCCCACCTAGTGGGCGCCTCCCTCCCCCTCTGGCCGCCCCCAAAACCATCTAGGGCTGGCCGCCACCCCTAGGGGTGGAAACCCTAGAGGGGCGCAGCCTCCCCTTCCCCTATATATATGAGGCCCAGGGGCTGCCCATGACACACGAGCCTCTCCTCTCCAGCGCAGCCCGCCTCCTCCTCCTCCTCTCCCTTGGTGCTTGGCGAAGCCTGCGGGATTGCCACGCTCCTCCACCACCACCACGCCGTTGTGCTGCTGCTGGATGGAGTCTTCCTCAACCTCTCCCTCTCTCCTTGCTGGATCAAGGCATGGGAGACGTCACCGGGCTGTACGTGTGTTGAACGCGGAGGTGCCGTCCGTTCGGCACTAGGATCTCCGGTGATTTGAATCACGACGAGTACGACTCCTTCAATCCCTTTCACTTGAACGCTTCCGCTTAGCGATCTACAAGGGTATGTAGATGCACTCTCCTTCCCTCGTAGCTAGAATCTCCATAGATTGATCTTGGTGATGCGTAGAAAATTTTGAATTTCTGCTACGTTCCCCAACAATTACACCACAATGGTGGCCTAAACCAGTATAAATCTTGTGTCTCTCGTGTTGTTCCATTAGTAGTTTAGGTCCCAGCGATTTGGCAAGATGCGAGACGGTGGAAGGTTGGATCTCCGCGCGCACCCCAGTGTTCGAACCTCAAGGGTCTGCCGGAACCCGAAATCCGACAACTAGTACTAATACCTGCATAGTGGGAACACCTTCAGGTTTGGTACATACTAGTAGGTGTGAGCAGGCTTGCACTTAATTGTAGCACTAGTACTTTCGAATGTGATGGGAACAAAATAAAGATAAATTGATGGGTTTTGGTTTCAAGGCCCGAAATGGCTCCCGATGAGTTTAGTGGAACATAAATTCTAAGTAGGCTACACTGCTCAGATGCGAAAATATTATGTTACTGTCAAAAATTGGCACAAAATACGAAGGAGACCAATGGAACTACTACTATCAACCCATGATTTAACTACTCGCATGCGCGCAGTGGAGTAGTAATGTCTTTCTTCCGCCCTCACATCCACTCAATTTGCATGCGCTGTATTAATTGACCATCAATGAAGTGAAGGACTTTACACGCGTCAAATTATCACATGGGGTGGATCTTGGTACAAAATTGCGTCCGTCTGCGTACTGCCCGGCGTGTGCGCATGAGGGAATGAGTGCGTGCGTGGCATGCGTGCGCATCTTTGCTTCGTGCATGTACGCCCAAGGTGGCTCGTGGAGGACGAGTACATTCTTCGAACCAGCAGACGTCCTCGTGATCAATCCACACAAGGATGTCGCGACAACGCCTCCACATGTGCCACGTGGCTTCATGAACTGTAAGAGAGACACGTGTAGCGTGCCATTGTGTTTTGCACATACTCAAGTACTAGTAAGGTACACGTGCATTATGCTGCGTGATTTTGCAACCAAATTATGAATAAATACCACACTATAGCATGTAAGCTCGAGTCATATATGCTTGATGTAGACCTTCGCTTAATTTTATAGTTCATCTCATTCAAAATCAATTATCTTTTATAAAAACCTAGGGCCTCTTTGATTCATAGGATTTCCAAAATGCGGGAATAAGAAAAACATGGGATTAGAGTGGAATGTCATCTTGAATCCTACAGGATTGTACGAGTGTTTGATTGTGCATAGAAAAACGCAGAATTCTTTCAAAGAGGTTTGAATGGATGGGATGTTTCCTATGAAATCTATTGCAAATGAATCATATGGAAAAATTCCTATGGTTTACAATCCTATGAATCAAACAACCAAGATAGGAAAAATTCCTAAGGATTAGAATCCTCCAAAATTCCTTTGAGAATCCTTTGAATCAAAGAAGCCCTTAATCTATTTTATGATTCATGGAATTGTGCGTTGTAAAGCATAAAGTAAAATCAAATAATGGCAATTCAACTAGAAAAAAAGTTTGGGCAGTTATGATACGGAAGATTCTAGAACAAAGGAGAACCACTGTTGTTTTGATATTTGTGCATTATGCTTAAGTTCAACCATGGAGTCTGCTAGATTGTACATGTGGCAAAATCCGGTGGGGGGCCTAGAAGATGGTGCGAGGGGCCGAGTGGAGGGAGGCTATGAAGGAGTGCAGAACTGCGAGATCGATATTTAGAGAGAGGGGGCGAGAACGTGCGTTGTTGCGCACAGTGGCAGAGCCATGGAAAATGTCCCATGAGCTAGGGGGCCAAGCATTGCTAATCCTTTACGAGGAGGGCCAATTCATCAACTTAAACCATTTTTACCAGCAATTGTCTAATGATCACATTCATATTAGCCTTGATATATAGTGATGGTAGGGGGGCCTTTGCCCCTGTCTTTTGCCATTGTCTTGGTGTCGAGAGATGAAGCGAAAGGCATGGATGATGAGAGCGGGGCGTTTGATATATAATTAATGTGGGTGTATTAGCTATATACGTAATCCTATATAGAGAGGTATAGATTGATCGATGTTGACGTGGGAAAGAGGCAGAGACCTCACTAGATATATAGATTGATCGGTTTATGTGGAAAACTATGAAAGACCTAGCTATATATACACACACACATAGAGTAACAACGATCGTTGCGCATGCACGTGAGAGATAAAGAATGCCCGATATGACGGAGGGGGGGATGTGTGTGTATGCCTTCATGGGAGACCGACCTGAAGAAAAATATTGCATGTGTGCGATGGATAATGCTGACTGGTAGTATGTGTGCATGCATGCACGAGAGAAAGTTAGTGGCACAATTATAACACTACAAAAAAATACACTTCCGTGATGATACGTGTTTGTCACAGTAGGTCGCGTTTTTGTCATGCATGTACATCCATGACAAATTTATGACAGAATCAAGATAGTCATACCTGTGCTGTCGTAGAAGTGTTCCATGACATTACCAAAATTATCATCACGGAAGTGTCCACTTCCATGAAGATAAATCTCGCGTCACAGAAGTGCTTTCGTCAAGGGTGACCGACACGTGGCATCCACCGTAACGGAACACCGTTAAGCTATCGGGTCGGATTTTGGATCCGATAACCCGTTAACAGCCCCGACCAATGGGAAATTTCCACGTGTAAAATCATCATTGGCTGGAGGAAACACGTGTCGGCTCATCGTTGGGACAAATGTCATCCACTCACTCGACAGAAGACGCCTATGATACGTCGACACGTGGCACGACCCATCAAGTTTAAATGGGCCGGCCCAACTAAAGGCCCACAAGATTTTGCGGACCATAATGGGCCGGCCCAGTTAAAGGCCCACGAGATTTTGCGGACTATAATGGGCTGGCCCAGCTAAAGGCCCACAAGATTTCGCGGGCCATATTAGGCCGACCTAGTAAAGGCCCACAAGATTTTTGTGTGCCATAATGGGCCGGCCCAGGTAAAGGCCGACAAAATTCTTGCGGATCATAATGGGCCGGCCCAGCTAAAGGCCCACGAGATTTCGCTGACATTAATGGGCCAGCCCAGCTGTAGGCCCACAAAATTTTGAGGACCCTAGTAGGCCGGCCCATTATAACTGGCTGCCATGTTTTGGGCCAAATGCTGGACCATATTTGATCCAGTCCATTAATGGTCTGCCACGTTCCGGGCCTAATTATGGCCCATATAAGACCCGGCCCGTTAAAAGCCTCCCACTTTCTGGGTCAAATCATGACCCAGATCAGGTCCGGCGTTTTAAGAGGCTTTGGGCTCAATTATGGCCCATATCAGATTCGGCCCGTTGACTGGACGCTATGCTTTTGGGCCCACTTGCTAAAGGCCCATTTAGTAATTCGGCCTAATATTAGTTTCAGCCTGTTAAGGGCCCATTTAACATTTCGGCCCTATATTAATTTCGGCCTGTTAAAAGTCCATCATATAGTTGGGCCTAACTACGGCCCGGTTTGCATCCAGCCTGCTCGCAGCCGATATCTGATTGGGCCGAACAAGGGCCAAGACAACTTTGGCCTGTTAAAAGCCCGTGAATTGATTCGCACAATCATGGGCGGGGTCCATTTCGGCTGCTGCCGCCCGTGAGCTATTCGCACGCGTTTCAGTCCAACCTACTTCTCGGCCTCCTAAAGCCCATTGAGTTTTCTTGCGAAAATAGGGTCGGGGTTACTCGCCTATTAAAGGTCTGAATCTACTAGTGGGCCGGTTTGCGGGGCCCATGATGCGGATCATACATCGTGATTGCATGACGGCTCGATTATGTACCGTAATTTTACGGTTTGGCCGGCTTACTGCGAAGACAGGATATATATACAGTAAAATAACTGCAGCATCGTGAATAATAAAAAACCTAGACTATACAATAAATAAATTATGGCATATTACATCCACTGGGCATCAAAGTTCGCCACTATGATAATAAAGCACAAGCAGACAGATTACATACTTTGGGCATCAAAGATCTCCACCGATTGCAAATAAACACGCCGACAAAATAATATAAAAACCGACAAAGACTTCAATAGAGTTCAAGAAAGGTTAGCCTATTTGAGGAGCTGCAGCGCAAGCAGCTGAGCAAGATGATGAGACTGCGCTTGTTCAACACTTATATCTTCCTCTCATTAAAAGATAAACAAGCGAAGATGATGACGGGTTTTGCACATAAAAGTATCAAGGTTGACAATTCATCACATTTCTTCTTGATTTAATAAAATGACACAGTTTAAAATTGCATTAACACAATATGGTATTGTTTACGTCAAGACATGGCAGGAAATGACATTGTGAAGGAGTTGGCAGCTTCACGACACCACTGGATTACAGATCAAGAACTCATAAGTATCAATGGTTAGTGTGATGTCAATTTATCCCATTTCAGATTGGCAAATAAAGAGACGGCTTAAATAATACTCCCTCCGTCCGGAATTACTGGTCATCAAAGTGGATGTGTCTAGAACTAAAATACATCTAGATACATCCATTTCAATGACAAGTATTTTCGGACGGAGGGAGTAGTAGAATTTTTTTTTGCGGGTGATATGACATTGTTCATAGTTAAGACATTGCAGAATATGACATTGTCTTTCAGTGGGTAGGTTCACCACACCTTTGGATTACGGATGAAGAATGAAGCATACATGCAAGTGCAAAAGAAGATCACTTGCTCAGATAGTTTAATTTACATGGTATGAAGAAGGAACTTGGTTGTACAACTGAAAACTTAAATTGAGAAGGACAAACTTTTGTTTATGAACTACATAATAAACTTTAAACATGCAATTTGATGCAAACAACAAAAATAAACAGCTGTTGCAGTTATGCCTAACCAATTATACACAACAAAGTTTGAAGGCTTGAGAAGGACAAACTTACATTACTGGTGAAGACAGGCTCTATAAAGCCCTTGTCCATGCTGATGGGGGGGGGGGGGGCAATTCAAGAAGTTTAGCATAGAATGTTCTTCATAAGCATTCCCTTTATTCTACATTTTTTAAGAGTAAATATAGATGTGATAATATACGAAAAAATGGAGAATATTTAAGATAAGATGAAGAGTGATGCTACATAACCAAGTAGCTATAAATGTATGTGCAGCGATACAGGCAAAAGGCACAGCCAAGAGCAATGCACAACTAAACTTCTTTAGTACCAACCTTATGGTAAGAGTAAATATAGATCTGATGTGTAGAAAATGGAGGGCAAAAGAAAATAAGCTGCAGAGTGATGGTACATGAACAACTACCTGTCAATATAAGTACATTGATAAAGGACAGCATGTACTTACAAGAACAATGCGGAGCTAAAAAACTCATTGGCATTGGATATATTCTACACTAATGTAACCATTCATACAGATTAGATAATTTGGAGCGAACAATTGATAAGCAAGCTATCATGCATACTGTTGTCACATAATGAACCAGGTATGTATGCAAGTACAGTGATACAGGACAACAGGTACTAACAAGAACAAAGCAGCGGGCAGCATATTTGTGATATCCTGTCGTTCTTTTCAAACTGGAATTCTTCTTCGAGCAGATTTCCTGCAAAAAAGATCCATAAGGCACATGCGGAAAAGTAGAAGTTCAAATTGTCATGTGATTTCATAGACAGTACCTCATCATGGGAATGAGACCAGTGCATAACAAGGTTTTTCCATTCAATGTCTTCTAAATTTAGCACAGGAGACTTCACCGGAAATTCGTTTATAGACTTGCCATCAAAGTGTGATTTCCTCAGGTAACACCGATATTGCTGCAATGCTTCCTTGAAAAGCACAAGCAAGCTTTGCTCATCATGACTATCCAGATTGACCCTCACCTAGTTACAACAATGTAATGTAAATCATTGATGTGTTCGATCAGCAGAAAACAGGAAAATAATAACCATGAATAATAGCACTTACACACAAGTTGGACAGGAAGATGTGAAAATGGTGTTTGTCTTCCCTATAATCTTCCCATGATGGGAATATATGCACGTAGTCCCTAACAACATTGAAAGCATTGTCTTTTAAACTGGGAATAAATGGAATGGGGTTCCAATCTGTAGGAATTGGCCGTCTCTGCAGTTGGGATAGGTCTTCGCCGGTGGACTTGTTGTACTTTTCTTCGGAGTGGGATTTTTTGTGGTACGGCTGGTGCTATGGCAAATGAAATCGGTATACCTTTTGCTGGAGTGCAGGTCCTGTGTGGTGGGGCTAGTGGTGTGGCCAGTGAAGTATGGGTACAGTCTGCTGGAGTCGGTCCTATGTTTTGTGTCACTGGTTGTACAGCCAATATAAGTGGGACGCTATCTGATTTCTTCGGCACCACCACGTTTTTCAAGGACTTTGCTGGTGCTCCTTCAGGTTCGGCAATCACCATCTTCCTTTTTGATGTCTGATGCACAAGAAAAACATTTGAGTGGAAAAACATGGTATGACGACAGATGGAATATGTATTGATAATGGATGGGCATGGCATCTCGAGTTATATGATGAGTAAACTAAGCAGATGGTGGTGCAACAAAGTAGAAGAAATGCAAGACAACATATGCAAGATACGCACAATCAATAAAACCTTGCCAAATTAGAACAGGCACCTTGATGGGTGAATAGGACAGGCCATCTGCCTTTGACTCCTCGAGGTTAGAATAGTCATTAGGATGATATTCTGAACAAGAATCAACAGTGGGGAGCGATTAGTTTCATTGCTTCCGAATGGCACTCAATGCCTTGGTGCCAATTTTGTAAGTCATTGCAGTGTTCCACAATATTCTTCGATGCGCGGATTCGATATTCACCGTAATTGCGTATAATATCGAGAACCATGAAAACATAAATAGTTGTGAGATTATCTTTGTAATGCAGATGATATTCTAATATAGGGCGCCCTGTAAACACTTATGTGCTATCACTGGATTCGATGAGAGAGCTCATGTGTGTTGTAATATCGTGCGTGCATTTATATAATCCGCACAAGTACACAAAAAATAGGCTCGAGTAAGGATAGCTGGCGGATGATAGGTTCATAATATCTTGTATATAGAGTTTATTGCCAAACCATGATAACAAGAGCACACAACAACTAGGCAGATCATAGTGTACATAACAGGGTACACCATAACCACGATATATAAATCGGGAAAGTGGAACTGGCTTGAAAATACGGTGTTGTATTGCCGCTAGTAATTGAAAGCCTATCGATCACGTACAGGCCAGCACTATCGAACATGGTAAAGAAGAGCAAGAAGATTTTGGATAATAAAATGTTGGTTGCGCCGTGCCCACACAAGATGAACCAGAGCGCATTAAGAATGCAAGTCCTAGCTGTCTCTCGACCATTTCAGGCGGTTGGATGAAGATCCTACGTCTCCTAACCCTTCTTCTTCCTCGTCTCTTAATTCTTCCCATACGGAACACCGCATGGGCCGCTAGCCGGACCATCGGCCCCCACCGCCTGTGTTCCTCCGCCACCCCCACCCCCCACCCGCGTCGAGTTTTCTTTGTTCGGCGAGGCCCCACAACCACCCGAGCCCCTGGATCGCACCGCGAACTCCGCGAGCTCAAAAATCGATCGACCCAATTTTGAAATTTAGTCTCTTGTGATTTAACTAGTGTGGAATATAAAAGGGAAAACCATAAGCATTGGGAGTATAGTGTTGAGCGTGCCATGGCGGATCTGAAGGTGCAAACCGGACAAAGGCAACTTGGCAACCAAGACAAGAAATCAGAGTAAAGCAGTGGCGATCTATTTTCTTTCTGCGATAAATAAGCTGAGCAGATCTGAAAGAGTACCGCCTCAGTGCGGCGCCTGTCTGATCTGCTGAGAATTTGAGGGTGTTGCGGTAGCGATGGCTATCGGTGGCGTGGAAGCAGATCTAGGAGGGTAGACGGTGGCGGCGGGGCGTGGTGGACGAGACAATCGTAGGAGCGGCGCCGGCAAGCTGGACGAGGGCGGGGATGAAGCGAGAGGACGGGATGCAAGGATCCCGGTCCGAAGGCGTGGGTGAGAGAGGTCGATCTCTTGTAATGGACGGCGGGCTGGGTATCAGCTCGGCATGGTGGAGGAGGGCGGTGGATGGGGTGGACGGCGGCGGACGGAGGAGGGTGGGGTGGAGAGGGTGTTTTGGTGCCCACGGAGTACGAATGGGGAAAAGGGAGGTAGAGAGGAAGGGGGAACCATGTATTCAGGGCGCGCTTGTCTCAAATGCGAGGAAATTTACAAACTTAGCCCCCATTTCAAATTTCTACTACATCACAGCAACATTAGTCGGTTGGGGATAGGACGGTAATCTCGCATACACCGAATATTTGCCGACGAGAGTTTGTTTTTGGTGCCCACCGTGTATGAATATGAATCGGGGAGGGAGTCGATTTCGGCCGAGGACACACTGTGTTTTGGCGCCCACCGTGTATGAATCCGGGTGAGAGGCGGTTACGTCACGTTTGGGTGAAATTACAAACCTACCCCTATCGAAACCTATAGAAATCCAGCAGATAGGCTTTGCGTGGCAGGGATAGGCAGTAGTGATTTCCATCTCGCAGATTTTGGTTTCGGGCGGGGTTACTGCGACTTTCCCCGCTTCGTTCAAATTTTGCACAATGCACGTTTACCGTGCCAACTCAATTCGAATCCCGTTTGTATTCTACTTTTTTCGGGCGGGATCCATTTTCAATTGGAATTACATTCTATATACATCATTTTTTATATATACTTTCAAAAGCACAACACCATTTATACATAAATATGGTTTACAAATGGCATGATCTCAGATTCATAAGGTTGTATCCATCAATTTGGATTTTCAAATATTTGAAACCACTTTATGTTGAAATCCAATGTATGCATTCCTCGCTAACTGTCTCCAATCAATGTGTGTTTCATGCGGGTTTTTAACTTCTCAAACATGTATAATGTGTTTCACACACACAACATATAGTTTAATCCCGTTTAAACATTAATTGCATATAAACCATGCATTGTTTGTAATTGAAGAATCTATGGATCACCAATATTGATAAACTATATAACATTACACATGTGCCCAAATTCAAATGAATATGCATGTTTGATACACCAATTTGTGTGATCTCCAGTTTAAATATTTGAATCCCCTTTAATCCAGATATTCGTCTCATATAGCTATCACTCATGCTTATATAGGACTATCTCTCTGGACCTATACGCGTTCATCGTCTCTCGTGCATCTCTCGTGCTACTGTATGTCGACAATGATCTTTTATCTTCGTAACACACCGACGGTACTCTCTCCTCTACCTTCATCACTCTATCTCTCTCTAAGTATATCTCGCCCCTGCTATGTGTCTCTAGCTATGATTCTCCATGTGGAATCTCTTTTCTCACACAAACACAAACCTTTGTCTCCGGGGTCTCATTTCTCTCAACTATTCCCATGTGTGCCACTCGACACCCCTCATCTGAGATGTCTTTCGCTCCTTAGATATGAGAACCTACGACTCTTCCTCTTCAATATCTCTTTCTCACACACAAACACAAACTCTGTCTCCCAGGGTCTCATATTTCTCCATTGTTCTCTTGTATGTCGCTCAAACACACCCTCTCTCCCTAGAGATATCTTGTGTTCCCTCATATGTCTCTCTAGCTATCACTCTCATTGTGAAATATCTTTCTCTCTCGCAGACACAAAACTCCGTCTCTCTGGATCTCATTTCTCTCTGATATCTGTTTGTATGTGACTCACATGCACCCTCTCTCTATCTCTCTCACACCCACACACACATAACCCAGCCTTCTGATCCACTCGACTCCTATCTCTAGCGCACACTATCTAGCATCTTTATCTCTCTATTTATCTGTTTCTCCATCAACCTTCTTTCTCGCCCTCACTCTTGATTCCTATCACGCACACTACATATGTTTCTCTCTACATGCAGTCAAGTGCCCTCTCACACACATATATAACTTCACCCTTTAAACCACCCGACGGTCATCTCCAACACCCAAACTAAAGGATGTCCCTCTAGCTGGCATCTCTATCTATAGTTTCTCCGTCAACATTTCTTTGTCGCACGGAGTCTTGCTTCCTATCACCCACACTATATATGTCTCTCCATACATATGCATTTATAGGTTGATCTCTTTTGCACAATCATTGCGCCTCACCCCCTCTGCTCGCCATAGATGCATGCTCCAGCCCACGCCACTATCTCTTAAAGACAAAAACACATGCTCAATTGTCGGGGCCTTCTTCCCTGCATTCTCACATGCATGCATATTGTCATACCGACCCGTCTCTCCCATGTCGTTGATCTTATGACTTATGTCTTCTTTCTTTTATCTCGATCATGCTGCACACACACACACATCCCACGATACATGTATACCTCTCACACATGCACGCTCAAGGTCTCTATGTCTCCATCGTAGTTAATTACCCTCAATCCTAACGCCACATCGAATCGTTCTCCTCTTTTGTGCACATAACTTCCGCTGGATGGGCAAACACACACTCACACTTAACAATCTCCTTCTAGCTACCCCCCCCCCGCCTCTCACTCTTCCCTATATCCCCAAACCAATAAGACCATCCCTTTGTTTAATTCCCTCCTACATGCACCATCGATATATAGTAGTCTTCCTCGGTGTCTCTCGAACAAACACGTTCTCTCGATGTCGACTCCTCTCACGCCAGACGCACCTTCTCTTCCCTCTCTCACGGGCATTTCTCTCTCGCACCCCATCGTTGGTGGCCTCTACCATACACATCACCTCTCTATGATGAAGCCATGCACACTTAAATTACATCCGCCACAGAGGACCCATGACACACACACACACACACACACACACGCACGCACGCACCCCCACACACACACTAAGACTCCATCTCTCTCTCACACACACACACTAAGACTCCATCTCTCTCTCTCTCTCTCTCTCACACACACACACACACACACACACACACGCACGCACCCCTCCCCCCACACACACTTAGACTCCATCTCTCTCTCTCTCACACACACACAAACTAAGACTCCATCTCTCTCTCTCTCTCTCTCTCTCTCACACACACACACACACACCCCACACACACACTAAGACTCCATCTCACACACACATGCTCTAGGCGGAGCATTTGTTCCTACCACCCTTCATCCAACCTTACCCGTATGATAAACAATCACCTTTATTTACTTGCATAACATGGACAGATTCCACTTTACTTTAGTAGTCAGCAAACTTATCATCTGTACCCTTATAAAAAAACGAGTTGGTGATGATGGTGTGCCTGCCATCTTGTAATACAGACCGTATGATCTATATCTGACGGATAGAAAGCAAACTATGATAATTTTACAAAAGATACCCGCACCTCTCTCCACATCATTATCTCCCGCAGCCTCATTGCTCAGCAATTAAAAAAGGAATAAGTCTCTGGAACAATCTATCATGCATGGTGGCCGCTGCCGCCTGCCGGCACCGTTCATCCCCATGCGTCTGCCCATTCCGACCACCAGTCACCACCACGCTCCACTCCTTCTCGCCTTATCTCTCATCTTTTATTTTTTCGATGACATTCTCGGGATACCAGTTTTCTGATAAAATTCTCGAGATATCATTAGTTTTTACACATGGGATTACTCCTGCATGGGTCAATCACAACAGGTGTTTTGTAAAAGAATGCATATTGATGTTCCGTGCAATGCATGAGAATCTTGCTTGTAATTATATAACGCAAATCACGAGCAGCAAGTGACATTTTTTTGACACAACCACGTTAACATGGCCACGTAAATCATGAGCAGGAAGGAGAAGGGAAGCGAGCTGTGGAGTAACGTTTTTTACCACAATTTGTTAGGAAACTGAGTGCAATAATTGAGTAGTTTTGCAAACTACCATTACTACTGCACCTGAAACGGTTCAAAACCTATACTCCCTTGCCAGCGCACGCTTCCCGCGTGAAACGGTCAGTGTCGCCCTGGAGCATCAGTGCCGCATTAAATGCTCGGCCAGAGCGGAGGCGACTTCTCACTGGCGCCGGCTTTGAAGTGGCGCGACGGCCGAGAGAGCGCCGCTTCCCGGTGCACGCGACTGCTCCGCGTCAAGACTGGCCATAGGCCCTGTTTGGATCCATGGGTTAGAGTTAGTTTGAGCTAGTTGGGACTCAAATAGCCCTAAAGTATCCAAGCATGAGGGTTTGAATTGGAGCAAGTTGCACCGAACCCACCAAAAAAACTATCCCACCCAAGAGGTGCTAACTGGAGATAGTTCTCATTGGGACCACTGAAAATCACTTTTCTCTCTCCATGAAGTGCATTTATTGTCAATCTAACCTGTCACCCAAACACCTCTTTGGCTACAGTTAGTTCAGGGTTAGTCATGAGTTAGTCTAACCTCTAGCTAAGTTAGAGTATCAAACAGAGCAGATAGGACATGCAAGTTGCTCAAAGCATACGAGCAAATTAAATGCGTGAAAAGATTTTTTCTTTTTGAAAACGGAACGTGAAAGGAATTTTTTTAGAATGCTCTTGGCATGTTGCTAACATGTGATAGTTAACCGACCTCAATAGACGGCAGAAACACCAGCCCGCCGCACTTTGATAGAGACGAGGAGGGAGAAGCGATATAGGCGGCTGGATTAGTAGAGATAGGTGTCGCACGGAAGCCAAGAAATACGGTGATAGCGTGGGTTAGCCATGTACTAGTATGATGTAACTACACTGGGCTGCCGTGTTTCGTACTCTTCCGGTCCACTATGGAGATGATTGGTTAATTTTATATCGCTGAATAATATTAAATATTATGAGTGCAGACGCTCCACCACGAGGTTCCTTGCTCCTTCTTGGTCATTCGGAATCTATTGTTCTTCCACTCTATTTTTTTACGTGAGCTTTGTTCATCCTTTTGTCAACATGGGAGACATCTAGCATCAAGGTGCACGTGTTATGCAACGATCGTTCCATCTATATGAAGAACACGTGGGACTGGAACTACGAGACGGACATGTACCCAGGAGTGGACGTACGAACCTGAGTAATGTAGCATAGTAAGTGAAGTAGAAAGGCACAAATGATATGAACATGCGTGGCATACAGGGTGTGTTTGGTTGCGTTCTCGTCTCAGCATATTTGTTCCCTCTTCATGCATGCTCAACTCAACACCCCTCTTCATGCCTGCTCTCTTCATGCATGCTTCTAGTGTATTTGTGCTAAACTAGTGTGGACTCATGCACCCTCCATACACTCTACCAAACACCCAAAAGTAGGTCGAGAAGGGAACTCTTGGGCGGCATTTGTCTCTTACTAAGTACTACCACTAAATGTTGTACGTGCAATGCACGGTGATGTTATGGAGTACATGCCTAAGTACTCTACTACTACTATATTAGTTGGGGCACATATTAACTTTTATATTTGTTTACGTGTATGCCCGAGACCTTCCAACTAGACGTGTCTTTCTCTCCGTGTCGCACTTTGTATCGCTCATACCACTAAGTACTACTACGTGTGGTCTCCACCCGTAAGTGGAAGAAGTGGAGACGCTCTACCACGCTGTTTTTTTACTGTTGGGCTCTACCACGCTGTTCATGTCCCTCCTTTCGCCGACATGTGGGACATCCAAGACGCGTCGTGTTTGGCACCCTTCGTCGAAGAGTTGAAATGCTAGCATTCATCGAAATAAAAATAATTATAAATCGGCAGTGATACTATTTTTTTGCGAACCAATCAGCAGTGATACTATACCGCGCGGTTTCCTTGCTCCTCGATATCGAAAAGAATACTTCCATTCGCCAACATATGGGACGTCGACCATCCTGGTCCACTTGCCATGCACGCAGAACTCCAAGAGAGAGTCACCCAGGTCGTCGCGCCACAGTAACAATGACTAATGAGCCGTCAAATCACAGGCCCACTTCCCACTTTGAAGTTGCTCGGACAAAGGAACCATCATGACTTCATTGAATTCCGCTTCTTGAAGAAAACTACTATACCAGCAGTACTGCTAGCTACAGTATTTACTCCAACAGAGGCCTCCTTTCATTCATAGGATAGGAATATGAAAATCATAGGAAGTGAGATGACATGCATCTCAATTCCTATAGAGAAAGAGATGCCATTTGATGCATAGGATAGGAATGTTTCCATTTAGTCTAGGCTAATGTACTAGTAATTTGCTCTAAAACTACAGTAGTAACTAGTAGTCTTGGTACATGCTCGTACTCGGATACGCACACACACACTAACTACTAGTACTACTACTTCTCACATGCTGGCAGACGCCGTCGTTCTCCTTCCGGCTTTGTCGGCGACACTCCACCGTGCTTGGATCTCCGCCGACCTCTCCAAGCAGCAGCAAGCGTCCTTTTCTTTCTTCGGCGGCGGCCTCTCTTTTCTTGAGTGCTTCGACTTTTCCGCTCCCTCATGCGGCTTTGGCCGCCTCTTGCTCTACCGCCCATTCGGCCTTGGCATCTTCAAATTCCTCCCACATAGTTGTGAGGTCGCAAGCGGCGAAGAACTCGGCACGGCGGGATGCCATTGCTTCCCTACCATTTTGTGTGCGTTCGTGGGCGGCGAGGAACTCGGCGCGGCGGGATGCCATCACTGCCTTACCGGTTAGAGTGCGGTGCGGTGGCATGAACGACGCTTGGTGAGAGCTCTGGGGTGGTGTGGCTGGACAACCGTATAGTGCATTGGTTTGTCAAGAGCTCAAGGACATAAGACGAAGAAAATTAGAATTCCCCTTCAATCCTGGTCATTTATTACCAAGTAAAATGCATTGGCGGTCATCGAACCTGTCTTGATAGCTCACTTTGATCATTGTATACGAGATATGGTGATTATACGGTCACTGGCTCAGCGTATAGCTCCGTATTTGTATGGTTGACCAGTCAAACAGTCTGCATGCGCCTCATCAGCTCGTGTTCTTTATCTATCTACGCGGGCCTACCTGTGAATGGAGAAAGAAATACTGTAAAAACCAAATTATGCGTATGTGGGGAATCAAACCACGGACTCGTCGCTGCAACGCACCCTCGTCAGCCAAATGAAAATGAAATAATTCGTGTCAGACACTCACGCTCACGCTGTCAAAGCATGCTAATGCATACACGTCGCCCTCTAAATCAAAGTCCTGCTCACGGCGCAACGCAAACGGCGAGCCCATCACCTGCGCGCCCCGTCGTTGCCTAACATTACTGTTTAGACGTTTGATGGAGGCCTACGCGAACGCCGAGCATGTATTAACCTGGCTCAACACCAACGGTCATACTCGGACCGCCTTGCTCATGTATATCATCCATCACAACGAGAATCTATAAAACAGCCTAAGCTAGAGAGGGTACTATGGTAGTATGGTACGGAGTATGTACTATCATGAGCGACCGATCTTAGTGCCACTGCACACCGAAACCCCTTCCATCGCTAGTGCATGCTTCCCGCGTGAAACGGTCACCGTCTCTCCAGAATGTCAATGCCGCATTCACCGGACTTAACTGCAGGTGCAATTGGTGTGTCATTGACATGCGGGCCAGACGCCCATTCTGCCCACATGTCAGTAACCCAAACGAATCTGCAGTTAAGTCACTGAAGCCGTCTCTCCAAACGAATCACTGTCTCTCCAGAATGTCAATGCCGCATTCACCGGACATAACTGCAGAATGTCAATGCGGGCCTGAAACGGTCACCGTCTCTCCGGAATGTCAATGCCGCATTCACCGGACTTAACTGCAGGTGCAATTGGTGTGTCACTGACATGCGGGCCAGACGCCCATTCTGCCCACATGTCAGTAACCCAAACGAATCTGCAGTTAAGTCACTGAAGCAGCATCCCCATTCACGCCCAACGAACCTACTCCGGCGCCAGTTGTCCATCCGTCTGCCGCGGCTCATTGCCATTCGCCCGCTATATTAACTTGAGCCCCAGCTCCCAGCCATAGCCAAAGACCCACACTTATTCTCCTCCGGTCCCTTCCTTCTGTCGGCACCACTTCAACCATGCCATCCTGGCGCTCCGAAGCTCTCTTGGACATACTGTCGCAGGAGCAGACGAGGGACATTGGCGGCTCCACTCCGGGCGTGCTCCAAAGCTCTCTTCGACGTACTATCACAGGAGCCAACAAAGGAGATCGCCCCCCCCCCCGGCCTCCCTCCGCCGCCACGACCAAGAAGGGCTTGCAGGCGAAAGCAGCAGCGCAGCGAGAGAGTAGTACACGGTAGGTCGCCACCGCTCTGGTCCTAGGAAGGCCACCGCTCCTCCACTCAGTCGATGCAAAGCTTGGTGGGATAAAAATTGGCGGCCGATTAGCCGCTTGATGGTGACGTGGAGGCGGAAATCTTCATAACCTTGTGCTCCGGAGGAGGATAAGGAGGAGGCAAAGGCAATGGCCTGCTTTCTCGAGTTCATGGCCGGACATGGTGGTCGGGGCCCAGCGATCGTTTAGATTAGGTTTACAGTAGGTTTTAGTACGGTTTGCGCGAAATATGTAATGAATTTCATCTAGTTTATAGGAAAAGTTCTCGAAATGTGATGAATTTCATCCGGTCAATTTGAAATTTTCTTTGTTTGCACGAATTTCGTCCGGTTAGTTCATATAGTTGTTGAACGGTATGCGGGCAGCATCGGATGGCATCCATCAGTGTCCTCGGACAGATGCCGGTGTAAATTTATGGGAAAGCGCTGGAGATGCCCTAACTATCATGCTATAATCGCTAACAATCCTCCATTATTTGGCAGGGAACAGTTATCCCTCGATCAAAATCAGATCTGCGGTGTTTCGCACTCCTCTCGCGTAAGAGTGTAAACTCTTGCTTACATAAAAATGGAGCAAGTGGACGGCACTGTAGCATGTCATATCACTCAAACTAGCCCGCCTAACGAGCGGGAAAGCACCGCCCTCGTAATTTTGTTCTGGATTTCTATCAATCGATCACACAAAAATGTTACGCTTCGCAAGTTCTAAAGGAAAAGGCGGCACACTTACGACTCGTACGCACCGCAACCCCGACAGTCCGGCTCGCACGCCGCTCACCAGAGGGGACACGCGTTGTCTTGCAATTTCACTGACATGTGGGACCGTAATTGAATAAACCGTCGATAGCCGAAATCTAATCGCTCGGCGGGCATCGGCTGAGAAGAGAGAAACGGGGGAGGGAGAAGAGATCGCCCACCACCGCAAGACGGACTCCAAGAAATATACGGTGATAATGTGAGGTGGGCCATGCTGGAGTCCGGACCGCTTCCGGAGCCCGCTCTCACCGCCCTGGCCCCTCAAGACGCCAGCTGCCCGCTGCATGCATAGCAAGTACTCCTTCCGTTCCTAAATAATTGTCTTTCTAGAGATTTCAACAAATGACTACATATGGAGCAAAATGAGTGAATCTACAATTTAAAACATGTCTACATACATTCGTATGTTGTAGTCCATTTGAGATGGCTAGAAAGACAAATATTTGGGAACGGAGGGAGTAGTCCCCGCTTATGTGGAGGAGAGAGAGGCATTGACAAAGTCAAGGAGTAACAGTGGAGACAATAGCTTTCATCAAAAATCAACAATGAATACTCGTTGCTCGTCCTCTATATCGGAAAGAATACTTTCATTCACCGACATGTGGGACGTCGACCATCCTGGTCCACCTGCCATGCACAAAATTATCCTGGTCTACCACGGTCGTATCACAGGCCCAACCTTTCCCACTGTAAGTTGTTCGGACGAAGGAACCATCATGACTTCGTTGAATTCCTCTTCTTCAAGAAAACTTACTGTACCCACAATACTGCTACGCGAAGACTGGACGGCACTGTACCACGTCATATCACTGAAACCCACTAGGCCAAACTAGCCCGCCTAGGTCATCTATTTTGGAACAGAGGGAGTACGTCTCTGCACTGCTATGATTTTGTGTTGCACGTTCTCTGTACTTTTGCTACGATTTTCCTACCCTATGAACCAAATGAGGCCTGAATGTATGTCGACTATTGTCTAATCGATCGCTAAGCCTACAATTTTAGGAGCTAGGGCTATTAGTCGATCGACGAGGGATAAGTATAAGCGTACCACGAGCTCATCAGCCCCACGTTTCTCTTCGGTGAGTGTTTTGCAAGTACTATAGCTCGCACAGTAGCTAGCCTACTAACACCAAGAATCATCAAACAAGCCCTGCTGATATGATAAACAGTTCAAAATTACATCTAAGCATGCCATATATTACATCAAAAGCTGGTGAGGATACATCTGTTTCCATAACTCGGAGAGGGTTCGCATGATTCATCGCATGATTCACTATCAAACAAAAGTAGCAAGATCCGCCCACACAAGACAGTGCACTAGCCCTAAGATGGTTTGATAACACGCATCATTCTGGCAATTAAACACATGGCAATGCAAACTACCCTAAAGGATTAGCGCGATCAACTATTTCTTGTCATCGATCTCTCGGGCAATGACCACAACACGGACAGCGGCATGGGAATCGATTTCTGGGGTGATGTCCCCAGGACTGACCGCGACATCGGAATCGATCTCTGGGGCGGTGCCCACAGGATGGATAGCGGCATCGGAATCAATCTCCGGGGCGATGCCAACAGGACGGGCCACGACATCGGAATCATCAAGGACAACCACCGGCACCTGCACAACCCTAACATATTAGCAAGCACATTGCAAATAATCAAAAAGCAAGCACATTGCAAATAATCAAAAACCACAACTATGGTAATAAGCCATTATTTTTACCTTGTGCAGCTCACCAGGGATCTCATCCCTCAGGGGCCATCTCCTCGTCCTCGATGGGGCCATCACCTTGCAGGGAATCCGCTTCAACGGCGACTATCTCCTCAAACTCGGCCTTGAGCCTCACATAGGTGGCAATCGAGTTCTGGGGTAGGCACGGTGGGGCCCTTGCTATTCTTCCAACTTTCTTTGAGGAGTTCATCGCCAACGTCCTCAACTCTTTGGCGGTGCTTGTTTCTTGGAGTTCTTCGTCTCCATGGGTTGGCCCGCCAACATGGTCAACTCGTTGGTCGGTGCTCGCTTCTCGGAGATCTCTGTCTCCAGTGGGTTGTCCTTGACAACTCTTTGCCTAGTGCTCCAGGATCCATCAATGAACTGACAAACAAAAAGCAATCGAAAGGAAACCACAATCGCAATGAAAAGGGAAAAGAATAGGATGTGAGAATCGGTCGATTGCTTCGCAAAAAGAAGATTATTGGAATGAAAATATAGAAGCATAACTGATTCGCCCACCTTTCCTTCGTCGGTAGAGAAGAAAAATGGCGAAGTGAGTAGCACGGGTGAGGTTTTCTTCAAGAAAGGGAAGAAAGGGCTTGAAGAGCGTTCCAATGAAATGATGGTTGCTTCATCCAGTCCAACTTGGAGGCCACCTTACCACTACTGAAGGTGTGGGTTTTGTGATATGACGGGTCATGACGGCCACACCGGGGTGACAGGTGAGTCTCGTCTATAGCACCTCGCTGTGATTTGGTGGATGGCACGCAGGCCCGGATGCTTTGAAATGTCCTGCATGTAGATAGAGCGGCTTGTCATATAGGAGTGCTCAATATTGTGCACCGCGACCAAGGCAGAGAGGAAAACGAGAGAACTACGTAATTAATGCATGAGTTTAATTAGGGTAGTTTTGTAAAGTACGAGACAATACATTCCTCCAATCGCAAAATGCCTTGGTTCATGAGATTTGAGATTTGAGCCCTATAAACCGGAAGGGAGGGGTCTTGCACACGGTGTAGTCTAGTCACTTGTTGAAATCTCTAGAAAGGCAAACACTCCTTTCCGGTTTACAAGTCTATACTACTCCCTCCGTCTAGGTGTGTAAGTCATCTTACGAAAACCAAATAGTCCCAAAACACTTAGGCGCGGTGCATTAATTTCTACCTTGTTTCTTGTTTCTTGACATACGTATCAACCAATAAGAGATGAGAGGTGTGCATGCTTTTAATGACTTGCAATGGCTAGTTCATTGCATGGAATGCAATTAATTAGCAAATAAACATTGGTGACCCCAGGAGGAAACGGTGCTAAGCGCGTGGACCTATGCAGAATGAGTATCAACCAATGGATAATGGAGTTTAATTGTTAAACAATAGCAATTTTGTCGCATGCAAGAGCCTGGCTAGTACTCAAGGAACCGCACCACGCGAGCGTTCAAGAATCGCCACGTTCGGTTTGCACTTGGCTCTTCGCCTCTTTGAGAAGACGAACAATGATGTTACTCCTACTTCTACGAAGATCGAATCCACTGCTGCATGTCCGTCCACCTCGTGCGGGAGAGATAGCGTGTAGCGAAAGCTTCTACTTACTACTCCTGCCTTTGCGTCTATGACAGGTGGGCCCAACAGGTGGTTGGCCCACTGTCATGCAGCCAAAGGCAGGTGCGATCAAACACCGAGCTCGTCCGCGAGGGAGAGGCGTCGTAGTAATCAAATTTCTCGGTCTTGTACGAGTTGGCGCGGCACATCAAACCACTGCACTCGATAAAATTCTTTTTACACATTTCAAATGGGCTACTTCGTATGTAGGAGTAGACATATTCTGCTTCATATGTAGTCACTTGTTGCAATCTCTAAAAAGACTTATATTTGGAAACGGAGGGAGTACAACGCATGCATGCATGTCGTGACTTTCCTTTCGATACTTGCATGTGTTGATTTGATGCACCTTGCCAAATTTTGACTATAAATTTAACTAACCAAATTTTCATGCATGTCACAAAAAATTACGGGGCTGTTTGGATTGTGACTATGTTTGTCTTATGTTGCCACATTATTTTTTCCCACACTTGCCACACTTGCCTAACCTGAGTTGCTCAAATTGTTAGACACACTATGGCTTGCCTAAGGGAATCTTGCCACAATTTTTGTGTCTATGACATGTGGGGTTCACTACTAATAAAAAATTCTTGTCTTAGGTGTGGCTAATAAAAAAGACTTATATTTAGGAACGGAGGAGTAGAAAATATAAATAATAATGCATGTTGGGGCAACCCACGTTTCCGCTAATTTTAGCCGTGGGCTTGTTCACAATTTTTACGAGGGGGTGGTTGTTCATTTAATGGAGGGACTTGTAGTACCAGACTTGAACGATACAAAGTGCGACCTGGCACACCGTAACACCACTTGGAACAAGCGGGTAGCTATCTCAAAAAACAATCAACAACTAAAAAAACCGCGACCTAGCATGTAGGAGTAGTACACAATTTTAAACGATTGTTTTGATGGAGTGAAAAAGGAAAACTACCCCACTACTTATATATAGGCCGGAGCCTCCGCGCTTGCTTGCTAAGGCTGCTCTCCGCGCTTGCTTGCTAGGGCTGCTCTATTCACACACTCTCATCCTCTCCAGATCTAAACAAGATAGGGGTAGTAACACTGTCTTTCTCCCTTCAAAGAACACTGGCTTTCTATCCTCACCGCTGGTTACAGATCCGGACGTATCCCCCTCCGCCGGTAAAGGGGAGGAGGGGCAGCGTTTAGGCTGTTGTCGACAGCGAGGGACAACGTTATCTCTGGCCGAGCGCCAACGCGGGAGGTCCTCTGATCCCTTCGTCGTTGCCTGTGGGCGGATTCGGCCTCCCGCCGCCCACCTATCCACATCCCGATGACCTTCAGGTATATCTTTGTTCGAAACCGCCTTAGCTCTACTTCCCCAGCTTGCTACGTTGCTGCATGTGCATCATTTTCTACCTCTCAGCCCCTCTCGATCGGATGGTCCAACATCACCTATTATTTTTCTTCTATTGTTAGAGGTAAAGCTGCTTCATGGAGTCGAATCTTGTACTCCCTTCGTCCGAAAATACTTGTCATTGAAATAAAGTGGGGGTGGGGGAATTTAGTATGTACATCGGACTTGGTACAAACAGGAAGGAAAGGGGATGAAAGTAGTACAGACTGGTCATCCAACCGGTCTCTTGGTCGAAAAGGGAAATATAGGGGTAACGCTGTACACAGTGGTATGACCAGGACTAGATTTGTTATCCACACATAGGAGTAGGTGGCTAGAGTGAACAAAAATGGGACCAACCCAGATATGTTTCTTGGATGTTTGTTTCTCGGGGCAACAAACTATGAATCACCACTTTATGCCCATGTTTACGTACATGGTGCTGTACTGCTGGTGCACCCATTGTCCCATGCCCTTATACCAAATATTTAGGCTCCGGTCGGAATAAAGGGGCAGAAAAGAGGACCGGAATAGGAAAGGAAGGTAGGTATAAAACCATGGAACAACGTACCGGAGGAAACTCTCAAGAGAATGTGTTCGGATGGACTACGAAATGTACAGATTTGTTTTTTTAGAGTAGCATGCTTGGCAGTATGAGATTGTTTTTGTTTATTCAGCTGCACAGTGACTACTCTTGTCCTCACCTCACGTACCACACATAGGTTGATTTTTTTATTCGGGCAAACACAGCACAGCAACCTATCTAACGCATGGCAGCGAGCACCTGCCAAGCACAGCAACCTGTCTAACGCATGGCAGCGAGCGCCTCCAGCAGGTGGAGCAGCGCGTGGATGTTTCTAATCCGATGGAATCAGTACTACCAGACCAGCTTTCCTATGAAACACTAATCACCTTTCCCGTGTTCTGAATGGTTGGAAGGTAAAGAATACCGTAGGAATTGTGTTCCTACGAAAATCCTGCACCAAACATGTGAACCGAACGCAGCCTTAGTTGTTCTTAATATAATGTCCCTGGTAAAAATGAAGCCATGCCACTGTTTTTGCCTGTAATTGTTTGAGACTCTGACAAGTTTAGCCAAATGTTTTTGCCTGTAATTGTTCGAGACTCGATTGTTTCCTCTGTGCCTTTTTGTGCAAACAGGATATCCAATTCACTGGTTTTTGTTGTGACCTTTGGTGCATTGCACAAAACTCTTCTTAAAAGAAGTGACTTTTGTGTTGTTTAAGCTGGAATGTCGAATGGAGCAGTTGGTTCATTTTGGTGGAACTGCACAAAGGAGATCTCTGTTCCAATCCTCATCATCCATATTGGCGCCATAACCTTCCTTTAGGTAAGAATGATATTTAATGCATGTGTTCATCTCTATTTTCGACTGCCATGAGAAAATAATGCTTTTTTACTAGTACACTTGTACTCCCTCACCGACAAAACCAATTCTGAATTAGAAGGCCAATCATGTACTTGGTTTCACCAACTGGTGAGGAGAGAGAAATAGAGCATGAAGAGGAAGAAGAAGAAGAATAAACAGTGCTAAGGCGATCTTCTTTGAAGCCGGAGGCCTCGATCGAGGCTATTCAAGGGCTCGCAACGACTACCTTACATGTGAGACGATCCTCCAGGAGCCCTTCCACTTCTCTGTCTCACTTAATTAATTAGGAGTACTTAAGTACCACTAATTTATTCTTGCCTAATTTTCTGTTGGAGTTAAACAAATCTTTAGTAGGACCCTATGCTGAATTATGTGCGTGTGAATGTTTGTCTATGGAGGTGAATCATGTGGTGGAGCAGGCACGGAATATTATTAGTGTCATGACATAATAGTGCTATTGTTTTGCATGTCAATTTATTGCCATTGGTTCAATGAGGCAATATTTTGCGTATTGTCCATCATGAATTTGATGCTACTGTTTGAGTAATATGCTAATGTCTTCCTATCCTTTCTCACTAAGCTAATGAAGGTTTCACCTTGTTCCTACTTGTGCAAACAGGGATCATGTTGTGCCAATCATACATTTTAGTGGAACTACACAAGACAATACAATGAACTATATCCCAGCCATTGCTTTAACTCTGCTGGAAGTTCTTGATAATCTTTCGATATAATCTCAGCACTGGTAAACAAGAGTGATTTCAACCATACATTTGAAGTGCAAAAAAATATATACTATTGTGTGATTCCAGTGAGTGCTTTATCATCTCTTATGGGACTACATGAATAAGCTTTTTTCTCAGGTTGGTGCAGGCCTAAGGCCTTCATCCATATTAGTTTGTTGTCATCTCTATTTGTATCGTGCTACTGTCATGAGAAACTCCTTTATCTTTGCACTTCTAAGTTTTGCAACCTATGATAAATGGCAATGCTTTGAGTGTTGAGTTGAGCTAATTGGCACTGATTAAATAAACTAATACCTCTCTTTAAGCAAGACTACTATGTTGCTAACTGTACCCATTAAGATAATGAGGGTGCTTCTATTTGTTAGTGTATGTTTCATCAACTAGTCCCACTATTACAGTAATCTCACTCAATATATGTGCCAACAGGGATGCTCGATTTTGGTGGAACTGCACAAAAACTTTGGGTGCTTCATTGCCTCGAAAGCTTCTGTCCTTTCCTGTCAGTCGATAATCTTCGCTTGCTTTCTTCCTTTGCCGTCAGTCGCTTGGCTTATCTCGGCTTCCAGTCAAAGGAAATAGTAATTGATATGCTACCTCACACAGGTTGGTACTGGTCTTTATCCTGATTATTGTGCATGTCATATGTATTGGCAATTTGGTATTGTGCTACTGTTTGCCGATTTCATAAAGGAGTAATTTGGAGCCTGAACTCGCAGGCAAATCATTACATCGGGTGATTTCAGTAGAACTGCACAAAATGATTAGATGGACAAGTACTTATGCTGCTGCTATGTACTCCAAAGTTCACTCAGACAAGCATCGATGTTGACAAGAAGTGCCTATATTCATTCGAGTATCAACCGGCGTCAACCAATTGTCAAACTCCAAGTATTAGGAGAATGAACATAAAAATATTGCTTGGTGCATAGCCCGGAAAAATGCAGTCCATCTTTGGTCCCAACTTGTGCGGTTGGTTATCGGCACATATGGTAGCGAACTATATGGCATGGAGTCTAAAGATTCCAAACAAGTTGGTTGGCGTGTATAAATATCGGCACTTAATCACCTGCACGCCAAGGATGCTCCATTTCAGGTTGAACTGCACAAAAATTTGGGTGGTTCATTTTCTCAACCGCCTCCTTTCTAAATGCGCAATGTAGAATTTTGGCGAGATACAGGACCAAGATGAGCCAGTAAACTAGTTGGATGAAAGTAGTGGCCAAGTTGCTCAAACCTCCCTCGGCACGAGGCCACTATTTGAGGATAAACCTACAAGCAAAGTTCAGACTGCCTATGCTGCCTCTTATGTACTCAAAAGTTTACTCGTACAAGAACTAATTTTAGCAAGAAGTACCTCCGATTGAACACCATTTACCAGTCTGTACCCTAGGTAATTAAAGTTCGTCCATGGATCATATTGGTTGTGATCTCAATCATTTGGATGCATAAACATACTGAACATGTGTATATCTGAATATTTTTGTGAATTATGTATGAATATTGTCGTGTGATCTATCAATCATTTGGATGCATAGATATGCTGAGTTTGTGTATATATGAATCTTTTGAGTTGTTGATAGTGAATGTTGGCTATGAATATGAACGTGTCCTGTGAACCTGAGTTTGATATGAATGTTTACCTTTTCTGTTGTATTTGTGTGTGAACTTGTTAGTATGCCTACTGTCGGGTATAAAACGCAGGTCTCTTAGAAAAGTAATGTTGTGTCCAATTTATGTTTTCCCTTCTAACCACATTATATATATTTATATTATTACTATTATCGTATATTTTTATAGAGACTTATATATACATTATAAAAACATCCCACGTGTCATTAACTTATAAAAGTAAATGTTTAACGGAAAATCCTGGTTGTTTTTGACTCACACGCAAGGAAAATCCTCGTGATTGCATACAAAAGCTAGCGAAGATTTTAAGGAGCAATTTAATAATAACGCGCTCATTTTTATTTTGAGCAATAACTCGCTAATTTCTTAATTTTATATATATATATATATATATATATATATATATATATATATATATATATATATATATATATATATATATAAGGTGCCTCTCTGGTTTATTCTTTGATATTAATTGCTCCTTCTAACATAACATTATATATATAACGAGCCCACCTAATACGTGTATTTCAAGGAAGTGCAAATGGGTTGGGATTTCTTAGAAAATATAAATGGGCCTGATTGACGCGAAATTATTTGTTCACCCGGCCCAGCAAATGGACTGTACATTCAACTCCTTCCGTTCCGAAATATAAGTCTTTTTAGACATTTCAAATGGACTATAACATATGGATGTATGTAGACATATTTTAGAGTGTAGATTCATTCATTTTGCTCCATATGTAGTCACCTATTGAAATCTCTAGAAAGACTTATATTTGGGAACGAAGGGAGTAGAAAACATGGGTTAAATATATGCCACATTTTTGCAGGCTGACATGTGGGCCAATAGGTCGAAGCCTACGCAGGGTGTTGTCAACTTGGTCAACAAATGATTGTGTCTTCCACAGCCATTGGATTTATATCCAACGGCCGGCATGCACCTTCAATCTCGCGTCTTCTTACTCCAGCGTCGCCGGGACTGCCTGCTCCGGCCTCCGGCGGCTAGCGGCTCTGCTTAGCATGCATCGCTGCCAAGCGCTACCCTACCGCCAGCCAGGCTATCCCTCCACCCCTCGACACCTCATGTAATTCTCCACAGACTACAGCCCCACGCTGCAACAGAACCAGTTATAACCCTTCTCCTCCTCTCAATCTGCGACTCCACTGCCACGTTTTCCCATCTCCGAGTCGTTCCCGTCCGGGGCCTCGCCGTCGTCCAGCGCCTCGCTGTGTTCCGTGCGGCGTGGTCAACAAACGAGAGTCATCGGAAGAGGATCAGACATGGAGAGCTCGACGGCTGGGACCCACGAGGTCCATGGTCGCACGCAAGGAAAGTTCCTCCTTATTAAGCTGAAAAAATGTTTCCTCCACCGACAGCTGGGACCCACGGCTGTATCTTCACACGAAGGAAGTGCCTCCTTGTTTTGCGAAAAAATTATTCATCCGTTGATAGTGGGACCCGTCGATTTGGTGGTGACTTGTGGGCCTGCTAAGCGGACGTGTACGCATGGCTTTGTCAACTTAATCAACAAATGATTCTAGCAGCTGGACCGTTGGATGTTAATCCAACAGCTGTTTTCCTTCTTCAACCTCTGTTCTTGCACCTGTCTCCCGTGCACATGGCTGTCTTTGTCGCAAGACCAACCGATGAAGTTTCCGACTCCTCTCCATCTGCGACTCCACCGCCCGTCTTCCCCATCTCCGGTCGTTCGGTCGGGGTGTGCTCGACACGGTGTGGTCAGCGTGGTCAACAACCGAGAGTCATCGGAAGATGACCGTGACGTGAGAGGTCGACGGTGGGGACGCACCACGCCCATGGGCGCATGCATGCAGCGGAACGCAGCGAGGTCAGCGTGGTCAAGGAGGCGACTTCCATCGGAAGTATCTTTGACGTGGAGAGTCTCGGTGGGTCCACGGCCGCAGCAAGTAAGTGCCTCCTTATTACGCGGAAAATAATGATTCCTCCAACTGACAGCAGGGACCCACTGGACAGGCCACCGTATTTTGTGAAAAAAACCTTTGCCCCCTGACTGCTGGGACCCACCTGACGGGCCACCATATTTCGCGAAAAAAAAAACATCCGCCCCGCTGTCAGCTCGGACCCACCGGAAGTGCCTCCTTATTACGCACAAAAAAATGAATACTCCCCCTGCTAGCTGCGACCCACCTTGGTGGGAGGCTGACTTGTGGGCCTACTAAGTTGACGGGGACGAAGGGCTTTGTCAACTTAGTCAATATGAACGATTCTAGCTCTAGTGACCGTACGATGTCCATCCAACGGCCGTAGTGCTTCTTCAACCTCTGGTCTTCTTGCTCCAGCCGCCCAAACCAGCGCCGGTCGTGCCTCATGCTCCTGCCTCCCGTGGCCGGCTGTGCTGCCGCAGAGGCCTCCCTGCCCCTACTATTCCCACAGCTGGCCAGGCCCTGCGGCGACGGCAGCCTCACACCGCAGCCGAACCAGTGAACCCTCGTACTCCTCTCCGCGCGGGCTTCCACTGCCGCGTCTTCCCCGGCTCCGCGTCATCCCCTTCCTAGGCCTTGCCGTCGTCCACCGCCGTGGTGCTCTCCACGCGGCGTGGTCAACAAGGTCAAGGAACGACTTCCATCAGAAGAGTACTGTACGTGGAGAGGCTGACAGCTCGGTCCACGGCCACAGCCCAGTTTTTTTGTTATTTGCCAAGTAAGTCGCTTTGTCAGGCCTGTTGGGCTGCAAATCTTTCTAGACAAGGAGAGCTTTCATTCGGCTGGCCGAGAAAATGGCCCATCATTAATGATAAATGGGTTGTACATTTTTAAAACACATCAAACCGGCAATTAGTTTCAAATATCTTTTTTTCATTTTGAGATTTTAAATTACATTATTTTTTATGCGTGGAGAATTTGTTGGATTTTATATTGATATACATTTATTTTTTAAATCAGTTTGAATGTGAGTCGAAATTTCGGGATTAAAACAGTTCGGACCGCTTTTGAAATATGCAAAATTTCGTATAATTTTTTAACCGTGGCCACAGTATGGGCTGTAATGCTAACAAAAAGAATATGGGCTCCAAAAAAAACCTTAAGAATTAGCAAATGGGCTGTAAATTATTAGAAATAATGGCAGATGGGCTGTATGTTGTTTTCCACAGATTTGAGGCTTTCCTAAAAAGGTTGGCCAAGCAAAGGATCGTTGGATGGCCATCCAACGGCCGTCGTGCTTCTTCAATCTCTGCTCTTCCTGCTCCAGCCGCTCAAACAAGCGCCGGCGGGACTGCCTGCTCCCTCCTCCCCGCGGCTGGCTGTACTACCGCACAGGCCTTGCTGCCCCACCATACTCCCATCGCTGGCCTAGCCATCCCTCTACTCACCCACACCTGCTGTTATTCTCCGGCGACGGCAGACGAACCAGTAAACCCTCGTTCAGTCATACTCCCCTCCGCGTGGGAAACAACTGCTGAGTCTTCCCTGCCTCTGTGTCGTTCCCTTCCTAGGCCTCGCCGTCGTCCACCGCCCTGGTACTCTCGGTGCGGCCTGGTCAACGTGGTCAATGACCGACATGCATCTGAAGTGGACTGTACGTGGAGAGGCCAATAGCTGGGTCCACGGCCGCACGCAAGGAAATGCCTCCTTATTACGCGCAAAATAATGATTCCTCCACCTGACATCAGGGACCCACCGAAAGGGCCTCTGTATTTCGCGAAAAAAACGTTACCGCCACTGACAGCTCGGACCCACCAGCTATATCTTCGCACACAAGGAAGTGCCTCCTTATTACGCACAAAAAAAATGAATACTCCGCCTGTTAGCTGGGACCCAGTATAGTGGCAGGCTGACTTGTGGGCCTACTAAGTTGACGGGGACGGAGGGCTTTTTCAACTTAGTCAATATGCACGATTCTAGCTCCAGTGACCGTACGATGTCCATCCAACGGCCGTAGTGCCTCTTCAACCTCTGGTCTTCTTGCTCCAACCGCCCAAACCAGCGTCGGTCGTGCCTCGTGCTCCTGCCTCCCGTGGCCGGCTGCGATGCAGCGGAGGCCTCGAGCCCCTACTACTCCCACCGCTGGCAGGCATCCTCTACTCACCCACACCCCCTGTTATTCTGCGGCGGCGGCAGCCTCACACCGCAGCCGAACGGTGAACCTCGTACTCTCTCCGCGAGGCTTCCACCTGCCGCGTCTTCCCGGCTCGCGTTGTCCCTTCCTAGGCCTCGCCGTCGTCCACCGCCGTGGTGCTCTCGGCGCGGCGTGGTCAATGTGGTCAACGACCGACTTCCATCAGAAGAGTATTGTACGTGGAGAGGCTGACAGTTGGGTCCACGGCAGCCGCAAGGAAGTGCCTCTTTATTACGCAGAAAATAATTATTCCTCCACTTGAGAGCTGGGACCCACTGGACGGGCCACCAGTATTTCGCGAAAAAAATGTTTCCCCCCGACTGTTGGGACCCATAGGTCGGGCCACCGTATTTCGCGAAAAAAATGTTCCCCCCGCTGTCAGCTCGGACCCACCGGAAGTGCCTCCTTATTACGCACAAAAAAATGAATACCCCCTGCTAGCTGGGACCAACCTTGGTGGGAGGCTGACTTGTGGGCCTACTAAGTTGACTGGGATGGAGGCCTTTGTCAACTTTAGTCAATATATGAACGATACTAGCTCCAGTGATCGTACGATGTCCATCCAACGGCCGTAGTGCTTCTTCAACCTCTAGTCTTCTTGCTCCAGCCGCCCAAAGCAGCGCCGGTCGTGCCGCATGCTCCTGCCTCCCGTGGCCGGATGTGCTGCCACGGAGGCCTCACCGCCCCTACTATTCCCACTGCTAGCCAGGCCCTACGGCGACGGCAGCCTCACACCGCAGCCGAACCGGTGAACCCTTGTACTCTTGGCGCTGGCTTCCCTTCGCGCGTCTTCCCGGCTCCGCATCATCCCTTCCTAGGCCTCGCCGTCGTCCACCGCCTGGTGCTCTCGGCGCGGCATGGTCAACATGTTCAAGAGCGACTTCCATCGGACGTGGGCGTATGTGGAGAGGTCGACAGCTGGGTCCACGGCCGCAGCAAGGAAGTGCCTCCTTATTACGCGGAAAATAATTATTCCTCCACCTGACAGCGGGGACCCACCGGACGGGCCACCGTATTTCGTGAAAAAAATGTTTCCCCCCTGACTGCTGGGACCCACCAGCTACACCTTCGCATGCAAGGAAGTGTGTCCAGGCAAGAAAAAATGATTCGCCCCCTGACTGCTGGGACCCACCAGCTACATCTTCGCATGCAAGGAAGTGCGTCGAGGCGAAAAAAGCGATTCGCCCCCACTGCTGGGACCCACCAGCTACATCTTCGAGCAAGGAAGTGCACGGCGGTCGGGACCCACCGGTCGATGCATACGTGGTGTTGTCATTCTGGTCACGAGCGTATGATATATATCTTGGTGGATGTAGAGCGCGCATGTGTTGTAGTAGAAGCGCGCGACGTAGCATGTACACGCACGCTGCAGCGAGGGTGCAAGAAAGAAAATCTGACCACATACGCATATACGGCAGGGTCTCGAACGCCTACTCACGCACACGCACATGGCTGGGTCGGAACGAAGAAACAGCGTCGTCGTCGTGTTCATGGGGAGGCAACGGAATGCGTCGTGTTCACGGGGAGGCAACGGAATGCTCGTGTTCATCGGGAGGCACGGAACGCGTGGGAGCCAACCGGCTGGGTTGGAACGGAATGCGGGGTCGTGTTCATCGGGAGGGCTTGGACGGAAGCAGGCGATGGAAGCGAGGCTGGCGCATCCGCAACGGAGGAAAGCGGACCTCCACGCTCGAGCGGGTCCTATTGATCGGGAGGGGTGTGGCGTACCGCAAAACGGAGGAAACGGACCTCCTACGGTTGAAGCGGGGGTCCTGTTGATCGGGAGGGATGTGGTGTACCGCAAAATGCAGGAAACAGACCTCCTACGGTCGAAACGGGGGTCTTGTTGATCGGGAGGGGTGTGGCGTACCACAAAACGGACGAAACGGACCTCCTACGGTCGAAACGGGGGTCCTGTTCATCGAGAGGGGTGTGGTGTACCGCAAAACGGGACTCCACGGGATATTGTTCATCTCCACCGTCGACCTCCTCCAGCCTCCACGGGCTCCTGTTCATCCAGCCTCCACCGCACGCTACTCCACCGGCTATTGTTCAACCACCCCTCCACGGGCACCCCACCACCGTCTACTGTTCATCCAGCCCTCCACACCACGGGGTCATGTTCAACCACCCCTCCACGGCCACCCCTCCACCATCTACTATTCATCCAGCCCTCCACACCACGGGTCCTGTTCATCCAGAGGCAACGCCACCGCGCTCCTTATTCATCCAACCCCCCCAACGCCACTTTGTTCATCAATCGATCGGCTTGATTGGCAGCAGCAGCGAAGAATCGCTCCATCCGGTTCGATTAATAGCCATCGATCGATCGCTCGGTTCGATGAACGCGTAGCCTGTAGTGCAATCGCTCGGGTTGATTAGAGCCCAACGCCTTGCTCGGGTTGATTAGAGCTAGCGCCCGCACACACGCAGCGTATGTTCGAGAAAGCGCATCGATCGCCGCCCCCACCTCCCACCATAACCGCAACTCCCGAAATTTTCCTCGCCCTCGCTTCTACCACGGTTTTTTCCGTCATGGACGGCCCAAAGAATGTCATGCAGCTGCGTCTCCGGCCCGCCCAGGACGAAAAGCCCATTTTCTGTCATGATTTTTTGTCATAGAAGTAGGAGCCCACCACATCTATGATGATACCGGGTTTTATCACAATTATCGTCATAGAAGTGTCATATCTATGACAGAAAAAAATTCGTTCGGCCCAAAATGTCACGGATGTGTCTTTTTTTTATTGTGTAAAGAGAAGACCAATGTGTGGGTGTAAAATACTAGGTGAGCTCATAGTCGATGTAAAGTTGAATTCAAATATTTGAATAAGAGATCATGATGTTTGAAACCCATGCATGCATGAACATAATGGAGATCTGCGCGGTGTGGTTTGCAAACGAGCATGTTGTAATGTATACACATTGAATAAGGTCAGACTCGTTTGGTCACATTGCATCCGTGCATGGACACACTATTCTAATTGGAGATGATGGGTGGCTTTCGCATCACATATCTATATCTATACCCCTATATATATTATATTTTATATTTTTATATAGTGAGCGGATAACTTTAACTTTGAAAGATGGTCGTTGGATGAGGCCAATCCGATGGTGCAGAGCTGGCAAATTTGAGCACTACTGGCCATTGGATATCATCTAGATTCCACCAGATTTTGCCACATGTACAATCTAGAAGACTCTATGGTTGAACTTAAGGATAATGCACAAACCTCAAAACACAAGCACTTCTTCTTTGTTCTAGAATCTTACAGATCGTAATTGCCCAAATGTTTTCTACATGATTTGCTTTTACTTTATGCCTTACAATGCACAATTCCATGAATCTTAAAATAGATTAGCTTTCTTATAAAAACTAGATGATTTTGAATGAAATGAACTATAAGAATTAAACGAACATCTACATCATGCATATTTGACTCAAAGCTTACATGCTATAATGTGATATTTATTCATAATTTGGTTGCCAAATCTCATGCGTGCAATGCACGTGTACCTTTCTAGTCTAAATGGTGTCCGTGTGTGTGTGTGTTGTGCGTGTTAAACACATTGTACGTAGTATATCATACTAGTCTAAATTGTCTTTTTTTGGGTACACGTTAAGCTTGTTCTCCCGAAATTTCAAGCCGTGCCTTGTTATGCCGAAATTTCAAGCTAGCGTCTCTGTCTATCGTGCTGCGAAACTCCCGCTCTTCAACCCGCGCCATGTTACCCCGAAATATTTAAGATAAATCTTTGTCTCGTTGTGCTCTGACAACACCCTCCATCTCAACCCGCGCCTTGCTATTCCAAAATTACAACGCGCGTGAAAACTCCCACCTCCTGTGAAATCCCGACACGCGAAATGCCCATGATACGAACCGAAAGAACGGCCTCAAATCGGTGGGGGTACTTTCGTAACTTACCCCACATTTCGGACAAGCGCGTCCCTACACTAGAAAAAAAATACACTTCCGTGACGATACGTGTTTGTCACAGTAGGTCGCGCTTTCTGTCATGCATGTACATCCATGACGATTTTATGACAGAATCAAGATAGTCATACATGTGCTGTCGTAGAAGTGTTCCATGACATTACCAAAATTATCATCACGAAAGTGTCCACTTCCATGACGATAAATCGCGCATCACAGAAGTGCTTTCGTCAAGGGTGACCGACACGTGGCATCCATCGTAACAGAACGCCGTTAAGCTATCGGGTCGGGTTTTGGATCCGATAACCCGTTAAAAGCCCCGACCAATGGGGATTTTCCACGTGTAAAATCATCATTGGCTAGAGGAAACACGTGTCGGCTCATCGGTGGGACAGATGTCATCCACTCACTGGACAGAAGGCGCCTATGATACGTCGACACGTGGCACGGACCAACAGTGGCCCATTCATGTGAAAAGGCCGGCCCGTTTGACTTGGTCAAAAGCTGGCGGGCCGGCCCATGGAAAGCGTGTTAATGGCCTGTTCGCATATAGCCCATTTATAGCCCGCTAACCCAAGGCCCGTTACGCCCTATCCGAATTAGGCCCAGTAGCGTCATCTGGGCCATCCAATATGATTCTAGCCCGTTTTCGCCGGCCCATGTATAGCCCATGAGCGTCTTTCGGCCCATATGAGGCCCTTTGTAACTCTTGGCCCATTAGCAGCCCCTGCTAAACCGCCCGTAATGAATAAAGTGTATTACTTTACACCCATTAACGGCCCATGGTGAAACGGCCCGTAATGAGCGTGTATCACTTTATACCCATTAACGCACGTTATTCCGTTGGGCCGTTTCCAGCCCAAGTTAACTTTCGGCCTTCTGAGGGCCCATTTATTCTTGGGCTCATTTGCAGCATTTGGTTACTTACGGCCTCTTACTGTCATTTTCTGCTTGTGGGCCAAATTCAGCCCATCGTTATAGTCGACCCGTTTGTGGACTGTTAGTCTGTTGGGCCATTTTCATAGCATCACCAAATACGGCCTATTAACGGCCCGTTGTGGTCAGCCCATAAAACGTACGATTTCCATTAAAGGCCCATCTACGGCCCATTAAAGGCCCGTACAAGACCCATAAATGAGTCGGCGGCCCATGGATCCTACGAGACGTAGAAGGACCATGGATCCTACAAGACGTACAAGGCCCATGGATCCTAAGAGACGTACACGGCCCATGGATCCTACGAGACGTAGAAGGCCCAAGGATCCTACAAGACGTACAAGGCCCATGGATCCGACGACCCGTGAAGGGCCATGGTCGGGCGAGTTGGCCCCCGTTTGAACGATATAGCATATTCAAAGAATTATTCTACTCAATACTATCACCTCTAAAAAGCATACACTATACAACAAAGAGATCAAGGCATAGAAAGGTAGAATAATCCTACACTATACAATAAAGAAATTACAGCCGATTATACCCATTGGGCATTATGGTTCGACACGGTGATAATAAAGCATACACAAACAGCAAATTACATACTTTGGCAAATACAGCTCATACATCATGGACGCGCATCAACTTAACTCCATTTCAACTATAATCTCTTGAGAAAATAGGATTGGCGGATTCAGATAGCACAAATTTCAGTCTGCAAAATCTCCAATTCCTTCATGGTTACCTCGATGTCTTGTTTCATTTTTTGACTCCTGCATCTAATACCGCATGTCCAGTCTCAACTTGTTGATTATCGTTGACAATCATGTACATGTTGTCTTGCCACCTCTAGTTGATGCTTGAGAACATCAGCACATTCCAATTCAATCCATAATCATTCCAGAACGGCCATGCCGCCTTTGTTCCTGAGATCTTTGTGTTGATGTCACTTCATCACGAAATGTATAGCGACCCGACCTCGGATGGTCAAGTCTACGTGTTTGATGTCATCCTGGATCGATAATCTTTGACACACACACGATTACTCGAAGGATTTATCACAGAGTAGCAATCACACACTTATTACATTGAATGTCTCAAAAGAGAACTTATTACAATAATATGGCTTAAGGCCATCTAATGCGATAACAGCGGAAGGCTTGGAAGATAAGGTGAGTCCATCAACTCCAACGGCATAGCTGAGCTGCACGGCAATGACCTAACGAACCTTACTCCTCGTCTGAAAAGTATGCAACATAATACGTTGCAGCCCGAGAACGGGTCAGCACATGGAATATGCTGGCAATATAACACAGTAAAACAAGAACAGGATAATGCTATCACTACATGCATATTTGGTTGGTGGAAAGCTCTATGGTTGTAATTTTGCGAAAAGCCAATTTTTCCCTACAATAATGGAATAGATTTTAATTTAACTACCATGGTGGTTGAAACATTGAGAAGGTATAACCCCAACTCAATCCCAATTAATGTAGTTAACAACCCAACAATATTAATTAAGAATGATGAGATACATGTGATAACCCAAGTACTAGATACTCAAGATTGTCCATAACCGGGGACACGGCTAACCATGATTAAATTGTACACTCTGCAGAGGTTTGCGCAGTTTTCCCCACAAGACTCGATCGCCTCCGTTGATTTCCCGCACTGCATGGTGTTTGAGAGACGGATGACCGAGACACAGTCTTTCCGAAACATTAACTCTCTACTCCAGGTAGACCATACCAAACCTACAAAACCCACTACCTGCTCATCTACCTCTTCAAGAGCTTCACGTAACCTACTCAACTATGCTAGAGCCCATAATAGCTTATGGCTGCACACGGAAGTTTCTAGCATGAATCATCTCAGTTCTCTTTAAGCCTGGGTGGCAGTCCATGGGAAGATCACACGGGTACCCCGGGATTTCCAAAAAAAACAGACAACACTGGGTTCCCCAGGTGCCTCAATCCACCCAGATGTTAATTTTAAGTTGCCACATTAAGTTGAACCATTAATTAACAATCTCACATCTGTCATGGATTTACTCAAACCCAACCACGTCTACGAGCATATCATAGCAATATAAGCAACACGCAGAAGTAACTCCCGAGGGTTTGATAGTAACAGGGCAATAGGTTCTACCTCAACAACTACTTCCCAACCCACAAGTTAAAGACATCCTAACCATGCAATGTTTGAGGATTGGAACTAATGCATAAAAACTGGGTATGAAAAGAGTATGATCAATGTGTTACTTGCCTTGCTGACGATCCGCGAATCCTAGAGACTCGTAGTAACACGCTTCGCACTCCGGGAATTCTATCACAAACAAACAATAACTTACATAAGAAACAAGCAAAGATGCACAGGAAAAACTCAACTAAAAGAGGTTGACCAGAAAGTTCAACTTAATAACTCCGGTTCGCAAAGAGAATCAAACCAAACGGAGCAACGAAACTCAAACGGCGGAAGAAACAAGATCCGTTTACTAATCTGAACTAGGGTCAAATTTTACAGTACCAAAATCTTGTTTAAGTTTATTAAACAGAAAGAGGGTCTCGAAACGAAGATCTAGGCACTTGAATCGCCTGATTCCGACTAACGAGCGAAAAGATAAACAGAAACTAAGATCGGATCAGAAATTGCGATCGAGAATAATCGTAGAAAAATCCGACTAAAAGAAAACTGACGAACAGCCTAATGAACGAGCGTTCGTTAGCTGTAACTAACGGGCGAACTACCGTTCGTTAAAACGAACATACGGACGAACGTCCGCAAATTTAGAAGAACCGAGGGAAACCGGCGAACCAAAAAAACCGAACTAGGGTTTCTAAAAAAACCGAACGGTTTTAAAAAATCGGCTCGGCTCGGATCGTGGGTACCTCGACGAGGTGGCTCGCGGCGGGTTGGGCGGCGGGCGGCTCTCGGGCGGCGGGCTTGGCGGCAGGGAGCGGTGTGGCAAGTGGCGAGGCAAGGCGGGCGGGCGGCTTGGCGGGCGGCGGCTCTGGCACGGGTGGCGGGGCTCGGGGCGCGGGCTGGTGGAGGTGGTGTGGCGGCGGGTGGCGGCGTATATAAAGAGGGGGCGGCTAGGAGGAGGGCCAAGGCGGCGGCGGCGGAGTCTGGCTCGGACTCCTCGTCCGAAGCGGCGGTGGTCAAGGGGGCATGGGGCGGCGGTTGCTTGGGCCGGCTTCTGGCACGGCTGGGCCTTAGGCCCGCCAAGTAGGGAAGTTTTTTTAAATAATTTCGCCGACAAAAATAAAATCCTAGAAAATAAAATAAAAACCTAAAATGCCCAAACAAATTTTCACCATCTAAATGAAATATTTAGAACGAGATGAACATTTTCTTGGCCCTGAAATGCAATTTTGAAAGCGTGCTATTTTTCTAAGGTGAATGAAATCCAAATAAAATTAAATAAAATCAAATAATTTATTCTAACATTTTTCCTCCGATATTTCAATTCTTTTGGAGAAGTCATATTATCTCCTCTCATTTATTTTTAGTATGAAATATTTTTCGGAGAGAAAAATAATTAAAATCAGAAATCCTCGTTTTCATTATTTGATAAAAATCAAATATGAAAACCGGAAAATCCCCAACTCTCTCCGAGGGTCCTTGAGTTGCTTAGGATTTTCGAGGATTGCGGAACAAAGATGCAATAAAATATGATATGCATGAATGACCTATGTATAACATTCCAAATTGAAAATTTGGGATGTTACAAACCTACCCCCCTTAAGATGAATCTCGTCCTCGAGATTCGGGTTGGCTACTAAATAGGTACGGGTGGTCTTTGCGAAGATCATCCTCTCGTTCCCAGGTGGCTTCCTCCTCGGTATGGTGGCTCCACTGAACTTTGCAAAACTTAATAACCTTGCTGCGGGTGACTCGGCTGGCAAAGTCAAGAATCTTCACTGGCTTCTCCTCATAAGTCAAATCACTGTCCAGCTGAATTGCCTCCGAAGGTACTGTATCTCTTAACGGTCTATCGGTCATCTCAGCATGACACTTCTTCAATTGTGAGACGTGGAACACATCGTGAACTCCTGACAGTCCTTCAGGTAATTCCAGCTTGTAGGCAACTTCTCCCATCCGTTCCAAAAGATGATACGGTCCTACAAATCTCGGGGCTAACTTTCCCTTGACTCCAAAACGTTTCACTCCTCGCAAGGGTGATACTCGCAGATATGCTCTGTCTCCAATTTCATAGGTTACCTCCTTGCATTTCGAGTCTGCATAACTCTTCTGTCTGGACTGAGCAATCTTCAGTCTATCGCGAATCAGTTTAACCTTCTCCTCAGACTCCTTGATCAAGTCTGGTCCAAACAGCTGTCGGTCTCCTACCTCATCCCACATCAGCGGTGTTCTGCATCTGCGTCCATACAGAGCTTCAAACGGTGCCATCTTCAAACTGGCCTAGTAGCTGTTGTTGTATGAGAACTCTGCGTAAGGCAAATTGTCATCCCAACTAGATCCATAATCTAGCGCACAGGCTCTCAACATGTCCTCCAGAATCTGGTTGACTCTCTCGGTCTGTCCATCTGTCTGCGGGTGAAATGATGTACTGAACTCCAATCTCGTACCCAAAGTCTGGTGCAACTGATGCCAAAACTTTGAAGTAAACGGTGTTCCTCTATCTGATACGATGGTCCTCGAAACTCCATGCAGACATACGATCCTGGACATATATATCTTGGCCAACTTCGCACTTGTATAGGTTGTTTTCACTGGGATAAAGTGAGCCACTTTGGTCAAGCGATCAACCATTACCCATATTGAGCCATATCCTGCTTTGGTTCTGGGCAATCCGGTGATGAAATCCATGCCAAGTTTATCCCACTTCCATTCGGGTATCGGCATAGGTTGTAACAGTCCTGCTGGCTTCTGATGCTCTGCCTTCACTCTCTGACATACATCACATACGGCTACATACTCGGTAATATCCTTCTTCATACCCGTCCACCAGAAACGTTCCTTCAAATCTAAATACATCTTGGTGTTTCCGGGGTGTATCGAGTATGGTGAGTCATGAGCCTCCTGAAGTATTAACTTCTTGATCTCTGGGTCATTGGGCACATAAATTCTGTCCTCAAACCATAAGGTATCATGCTCATCCTCACGAAAACCTTTGGCCTTTCCTTTTCTCATCTTCTCCTTTATCTCGGCAATCTCTTTGTCATCCTTCTGAGTTTCTCGAATCTTGTCCAACAATGTCGACTGAACCTCCATTGTCGCAACGAAACCTCTTGGAACAATCTCCAACCGAAGTTCCATGATATCCATAGCTAACTCCTTCCGCACTCCCTTACTTTCAAGGATATTAGCATAACTCTTCCGGCTCAAAGCGTCTGCTACGACATTGGCCTTTCCTGGATGATAGTGTAGCTTCATATCGTAATCCTTTATAAGCTCCAACCATCTCCTCTGCCTAAGGTTCAGCTCCTTTTGCATGAAAATGTACTTCAAACTCTTATGATCCGTGTACACATCACAACGGTTTCCAATAAGTTAATGTCTCCAAGTCTTCAAAGCATGCACTACGGCTGCTAGCTCCAAATCATGCGTGGCATAGTTCAACTCATGGGGATTTAGTTGCCGTGAGGCATAAGAAACAACTCTTCTGTCCTGCATAAGCACACATCCAAGTCCTAAGCGAGAGGCGTCGCAATAAACTTGGAACTCCTTATGTGTATCTGGCAGTGTTAGCACTGGGGCTGTAGTCAAACATTTCTTCAATTCCTGAAAACTTGACTCGCAATCTTCTGTCCATTTAAACTTGGTATCCTTCTTCAATAGTTCCGTCATTGGCTTAGCAATCTTGGAAAAATTCCAATGAATCTCCGATAGTATCCTACGAGTCCAAGGAAACTGCGGATCACTGAAGTGGGTGCCAACCATTCAGTGACTGATTGAACCTTGCTGTGATCCACTGCTATACCCTCTCTTGATATAATATGCCCAAGAAATCCAACTTCCTTCAACCAAAACTCGCACTTGCTGAACTTGGCGTATAACTGGTGTTCCCTGAGTTTCTCGAGAACTAAATGCAAATGCTGCTTGTGCTCCTCTTCATTCTTCGAGTATACCATAATATCATCGATGAACACCACAACAGACTTGTCCAAGTACTCCATGAACACCTTGTTCATCATGCTCATGAAATCGGCAGGGGTGTTAGTCAGTCCAAACGACATGACCGTATACTCGTATAACCCATATCGCGTGGTAAATGTTGTTTTTGGTATATCCTTCTCGCGGATCTTCAACTGATGGTATCCTATTCGTAGATCGATCTTTGAAAACACCTTAGCTCCTTGCAGCTGATCAAACAGATCATTGATCATTGGCAGCGGGTACTTATTCTTAATCATTACTTCATTCAAGGCTCGATAATCTACAACCATCCTTAGGGATTTATCCTTCTTTTCCACCAAAAGCACTGGGGCTCCCCAAGGTGATGAACTCCTTCGAATGTAACCTTTTTCCAATAGCTCCTTGATCTGTTTCTTAATTTCCTCCAGATCATTTGCGGGCATCCTATAGGGTCTCTTGGATATTGGCCCGGTACCTGGCAGTAGCTCTATCAAAAAATCAATGTCTCTATCCGATGGCATGCCTGATAACTCCTCTGGGAAAACATCCGGAAAGTCCTTTACTACAGGCACTTCCTCCTGTACAACTCCCGTGAGGGCATTCACTTGGCTCCTCCTAGACACATGCCTAGATACATACTTAATCCTTTTTCCCTCCGGGGTGGTGAGATAAATCGACTTACTCGCACAATCAATACTTCCTCCATACTTTGACATCCAGTCCATGCCTAATATTACATCCAATCCTTGTGACTCCAAGATAATTAGGTCGGACGAAAAAACATGTGTGACAATGGTTAGGTGTATCTGGTTGCACCATCGGCTAGCCATGTACTCTGCTCCAGGCGAGCTCACTAAAAGAGGGGTCCTAAGGGTTTGGGTTGGTAGTTTAAACTTATGGACAAATCCCCTTGATATGTATGAATGCGATGCACCAGTATCGAAAAGAACAAGAGCGGTAAATGACTTAACCAAAAACTTACCTATTACCACGTCCGGTTGCTCTTCAACCTCCTCCATGTTAACGTGGTTCACTTGTCCTTTGTTGAATGGATTTGGCTTCTTCCCAGCGCTCCCATTTCCGTTTCCATTCCTTCCTTCAGGGCAATCATTAGCATAGTGCCATGTCTTTCCGCACTTAAAGCAAGTAACTTGACTTAGGTCCCTTTTGGCGGGTGTAGCTGGATTGGAGCGGTTCTGATTGTTGTTAACTTCGTTCCCATTTCCATTCTTAGCACCATTGTGGTTATGCGATCCTCCTCCAGTGTGGTTGTGACCTCCATGGTTACGAACGAGTCCTCCTGAGTTCGGGGTTAAGCGAGGCTTCTGCTGAGCTCCTGAGTTATACTTCCCTTGTCCATACTTCCTTTTACAGCTCTCAATCTGCTGCTGCTTCCCTTCAATCATAAGAGCCTTATCTACCAACTTCTGGTAGTTGTTGAAGGTTGCCACCATCAACTGCATGCTCATCTCATCATTCAGCCCTTCCATAAACTTCTCCCGCTCATGCATCGTGGCCACATCATCGGGGCATAGCGTGATAACTTGCTAAACTCATCCACGCATCGAGCCACAAGATGCGGTTCCCTGGCGTAAGTTGCGGAACTCCCGCTTCTTCATCTGCATGGCTCCAGTTGAGACATGAGTCGTGCGAAAAGCTTGCTGAAACTGGTCCCAAGTAACATTGGCTATAGGAAAAGTAGCCGTGTAATTCTCCCACCATGAGGCTGCTGGTCCATCCAATTGGTGTGCGGCAAAGCGCACCTTCTCCGCATATGTGCAACCTGCGGTGGTTAACTCCCTTCCAATACGGTGTAGCCAATCATCAGCAACAATTGGCTCGGTGCTACTAGAAAACACCGGCGGCTATAACCTCAGAAAACGGGCTAAGTTGTCCACTGGCGGTGGGTTATTGTTGTTGTTGTTGTTGTTGTTGTTGTTGTTGTTGTTGTTGTTGCCCTGATTTTGAACTAGCAATTGCATCAAAGCTTTCTGCTGCTGGATCAACTGGGTGAGCTCCGGTGGGAAAGCAAAACCGGTGTCACATCTCGGAGGCATCTGATGGGTTTAGATGGAATAGATTAGAATATAAAACGGTCTAACGAGAGAGCACTACCCATATATACATGAGACAAACACAGTCATTTCACTCAATCAATCAAGCAAGGGCATACAAACGGTCTAGAACTATCGCAAAAGTGCTCAACTACTACTAAATACATGGGGGAATACTACTAATATATGGTGGTCATCTAGAAATTTTGATCTGTGGAAGATTCCATGATGTCTGCTCCAGCTTCGTCTTTGTAGTCATCATCACTAGGATCGCAATCGATGTCATCGATGATGATGTAATTGTCCGGGCAAGTGGGGTCGCCGTCTTCTTCTCCCGGAGCTGGTCCTCCCATGAATACTCCGATCTTCTTAACCAGGTCGTCATTTTTCTCCAGTAATGTCTTGATTTCTTCCTCATATCCATCGCGTGTAAACTTGAGTTCTTCCTCTAGCTCGATGATTCTAGTCTTTGCCTTCTTCAATTCCATCATGTATGCGGACATCTAGTTCTCCTGACGTCGACTGTGCTGGTTTAGTTCCTGGATGAAAGCTGCAATGGATCTATCCTTCTTGGTGCTGATCACTTCCCACTGCTCATCTCGGCGCCCACATATTTGATAGATAGTGTCCTTAAGTTCCCTGTTGTAGACTTCTCCAATGCGTCCCATGGTAATGTGGGCTGCCATGCTCTTGCCTAGACTCCAGGTGGGTGCTTTGAAAGAAAATTCTATGGGTTTAGAAGTTGGCGAGAACGTCCTTCCTAGAACTTGTACTTTAATCATCCAGCGCTCCTCTTCTGGTAAGGTGGCGTTGTATGTCCCGGTGAAGCTTGGTATTCCAATGTTCAAGTATCTAGTAACTTCCTTCAAGTGGCGTCCAAAAGGTGTGTCTTCATCTAGTTGCGCAAACTTGTTCTTCATCTCCGTCATCCTAAAGAGTGGAAAAATGGAGAGGAGTCAGAAATGAGTAGAGAAGAGTGACCTATGGTTTATCTTAGTGGTCGTGACCTACAATCAGCGTGTGCTCTGATACCATCTTGTAGCGACCCGACCTCAGATGGTCAAGTCTCTGTGTTTCAGTGTCATCCCTGGATTAGTAATGCTGACACACACAGTACTCGAAGGATTTATAACAGAGTAGCAATCATGCACTTATTACATCGAATGTCTCAAAAGAGAACTTATTACAATAATATGGCTTAAGGCCATCTAATGCGATAACAGCAGAAGGCTTCAAAGATAAGGTGAGTCCATCAACTCCAATGGCATAGCTAAGCTGCACGGCAACGACCTAATGAACCTTAATCCTCGTCTGAAAAGTCTGCAACATAATACGTTGCATCCCAAGAACGGGTCAGCACATGGAATATGCTGGCAATATAACACAGTAAAACAAGAACAGGATAATGCTATCACTACATGCATATTTGGCTGGTGGAAAGCTCTATGGTTGTAATTTTGCGAAAAGCCAATTTTTACCTGCAACAATGGAATAGATTTTAATTTAACTATCATGGTGGTTGAAACATTGAGAAGGTATAAACCCAACTCAATCCCAATTAAATTAGTTAACTACCCAACAATATTAATTAAGAATGATGAGATACATGTGATAACCCAAGTACTAGATAATCAAGATTGTCCATAACAGGGGACACGGCTAACCATGATTAGATTGTACACTCTGTAGAGGTTTGCGCACTTTTCCCCACAAGACTCGATCGCCTCCGTTGATTTCTCGCACTGCATGGTGTTTGAGAGGAGGATGACCGAGACACGATCTTCGTAAACATTAACTCTCTACTCGGGTAGACCATACCAAACCTACAAAACCCACTACCGCTGATCTACCTCTTCAAGAGCTTCATGTAACCTACTCAACTATGCTAGAGCCCATAATAGCTTGTGGCTGCACACGTAAGTTTCTAGCATGAATCATCTCAGTTCCCTTTAAGCCTGGGTGGCGGTCCATGGGAAGATCACACGGGTACCCCGGGATTTCCAAAAAAACAACAGACAACACTGGGTTCCCCAGGTGCCTCAATCCACCCAGATGTTAATTTTAAGTTGACACCTTAAGTTGAACCATTAATTAACAATCTCACATCTGTCATGGATTCACTCAAACCCAACCACGTCTATGAGCATAGCATAGCAATATAAGCAACACGCAGAAGTAACTCCCGAGGGTTTGATAGTAACAGGGCAATAGGTTCTACCTCAACAACTACTTCCCAACCCACAAGTTAAAGACATCCTAACCATGCAATGTTTGAGGATTGGAACTAATGCATAAAAATTGGGTATGAAAAGAGTAGGATCAATGTGTTACTTGCCTTGCTGACGATTCGCGAATCCTAGAGACACGTAGTAACACGCTTCGCACTCCGGGAATTCTATCGCAAACAAACAATAACTTACATAAGCAACAAGCAAAGATGCACAAGCAAAACTCAACTAATATAGGTTGACCACAAAGTTCAACTTAAGAACTCCGGTTCGCAAAGAGAATCAAACCAAATGGAGCAACGAAACTGAAACGGCGAAAGAAACAAGATCCATTTACTAATCTGAACTAGGGTCAAATTTTACAGTACCAAAATCTTGTTTAAGTTGATTAAACAGAAAGAGGGTCTCGAAACGAAGATCTAGGCGATTGAATCGCCTATTCCGGCTAACAAGCGAAAAGATAAACAGAAACTAAGATCGGATCAGAAATCACGATCGAGAATAATCGTGGAAAAATCCGACTAAAAGAAAACTCACAAACAGCCTAACAAACGAGCTTTCTTTAGCTGTAACTAACGGGCGAGCTATCGTTCGTTAAAACGAATGTACGGACGAACGTCCGCAAATTTAAAAGAACCGAGGAAAACCTACGAACCGAAAAAACCGAACTAGGGTTTCTAAAAAACCGGCGGCTCGGTTCGGCGCGATACCTCGACGAGGTGGCTCGTGGGCGGGGTTGGCGGCGGGCGGCGGGTCTCGGGCGGTGGGGCTTGGCGTGGCGGGGCAGCAAGCGGCGGCGGGGGGCTCGGCTGCTCGGGCGGGGCTCTTGGTGGTGGTGTGGCGGCGGGCGGGTGGCGATATAAAGAGGGGCGGCTTGGAGGAGGGGCAAGGGCGGCGGCGGCGACGGAGTCGGCTCGGACTCCTCGTCCGGCAGCGGTAGATTATATACTTGTGTGTGGGTGGCTTGGCGGTTGGCTGGCTCAGCTGGGCCTTAGGCCCAGTGAAAAGGGAGATTTTTTAAATAATTTCACGACAGAAATAAAATCCTAGAAAATAAAATAAAACCTAAAATGCCAAAACAAATTTTCACCGTCTAAATGAAATATTTAGAACGAGATGAACATTTTCTTGGCCCTAAAATGCAATTTTGAAAACGTGTAATGTTTCTAAGGCGAATAAAATCAAATAATTGATTTTAACATTTTTCCTTTGATATTTCAATTGTTTTGGAGAAGTCATATTATCTCCTCTCATTTGTTTTAATATGAAATATTTTTCGGAGAGAAAAATAATTAAAATTAGAAATCCTCGTTTTCATTATTTGATAAAAATCAAATATGAAAACCGGAAAATCCCCAACTCTCTCCGAGGGTCCTTGAGTTGCTTAGGATTTTCGAGGATTGCGGAATGAAGATGCAATAAAATATGATATGCATGAATGACCTATGTATAACATTCCAAATTGAAAATTTGGGATGTTACAAAATGTTTCTGTAAGTACACATGACTAGGGAAAAAATATAGTTACAACAGTGAAGCGAACAAGACACTATTTTGTACTACATGGCAAAACAGGACTAACAATAATGTTACATGTCACTTTCAAAAAAAATGTTACACATCATGAAGCATAAGCAGGTGATATTTTAAAAATTATAAAAAAGATAGTATGTACAGCCTGCATACAGAAATCCAACTTAGCTCACCAGAGGAGCATGATGTTGGGGCCCAATCGAAAACACAGACAAGTTACAAATTTAGACAGCAGGTTGCGTATAAGTAAGCAAGCAGTTGGCCATTCTGTGCCTCAATTAAAGTCTTAGGGAGCATGATGAACAGCAGAGGGTTTCATACAAACATACTACAGCAGGCAAAACTATGCAATCATTAGCGTAGTATAAACTAAATTGTGAGCCTCATGCAATAATAGTTGATTAATAGACTTCAAAGCTTCAGGCACACTTCGGCAGAGTAGGATTCCGTATGCCTCGGCAATCGGATCCATCATGTATGCCATGATATGTACAAGGCCTGATGTTGCTTTTGCAATAAACATACAAGTAGATACCAGGCCAATCCAGGTGAGAGTCACTGGGCAGCGGTAAAGACTATTTTGAAGTACCTGAAAAGGACTAAAGAGATGTTCCTAGTTTATGGAGGTGAGGAAGAGCTCGTCGTAAGGGGTTACATCGATGCTAGTTTCCAAACCGACAGAGATGATTGTCGATCACAGTCCGGATTCGTGTACGCCCCTGAATGGAGGAGCGAGTAATCGGATGAGTTCCAAGCAGGATACGGTGGTCGATTCTACCACGAAGTTTAATACATAGCGGCTTGTGAAGCCGCAAAGGAAGGTGTTTGATCCGCATTTTCTGGATGATCTTGGTATTTTCCCAGCCTCGGTGAAACCGTTGGACCTTTATTGTGATAATTCTGGTGCCATCGCACAAACCAAGGAGCCAAGGAATCACCACAAGGTCAGACACATAGACCGGAAATATCACCTGATACGAAAGATCGTAAAGAATGGTGATGTAGAGTTATGCAAGATTCAAATGGATGCAAATGTTGCAGATCCGTTGACTAAGCCACTTCCACAACCCAAGCATGAGGGGCACGTTAGAGCTATGGGCATTCGATGTCTATTTGATTGACTCTAGTGCAAGTGGGAGACTGTTGGAGATATGCCCTAGAGGCAATCATGTATGATGATATTTCCTATGTGTTTATGAATAAAGATAGTCCTTGGACATTATCAATGATGTGTATCAGCAAGTACGTGACTTGTTTGTGGGACTATGCATTGTATGATGACTGTCCTAAAAGGTCCCTAGTCGAAAGGGATGTGTGGACGCGCAGCCGACTAGACTAGCATATGACACGGTCGATGGCTTGGTCTCACTAGCCATGGAGCATTGGATGCTAACCGGATAATATGGACTTGGAAAGGTCTGGTCGGATTCGACGTAGTCGGATCCGAGTCGAGATAAGGTCCGAGTCAGACAGACCCTACTATGAGACGCAACGATATGTCATCTGTGAGTCTCTAGTACAACATACGTTCTATGTCCTAAGACCTGAGCTGAAGCATGTACTCGGGATGGTGAGAGACTTGCTTTGGGCCGACCAAACGCTACTCCGTGACTGGGTAGTTACAAAGGTAGGTTTCGGATTTGTCCAGTCCCATGCTGCGAGACATGGTCGAGCAAGATGGGATTTGCCCCTCCGATCAGGAGAGATATACTCTGGGCCCCTCGTGTGATCCGACCAGGATAAGCATGGCCATGCGACAAGGATTATGAGATAATCCAGTTTGTGGTCGGTATCACTGGAACGAGAAAGAGGTCGGGCTAGCACAAGGATGACAGTCTCGCCTTTGAGCCCGACAACATATATCGCGGGCGGCAAAGGGAATGAAGTGTGACACGCCAGGCTGTGTTCGCCTAACCAGCTTCATAGTCTGCTTGATAGTCGGCATATCTTGCTAGAGGCCGCTTCCAACCGTGCAGGTCAGAGGTGATCCGAACTGTGACCAAGCCGGCTTGAACCTAAGGGGTCGCGTGCTTAAGGGAAGGAACCTACGACGTCGGTTCGTAGGACACTGGTCGGATTTGATCTGAACTGGACTAGGAACGTGACGGAGTAGACTTTGGGCTTTAGGGCCTGTGCGAGGCCCAAGTGTTGAGCCCGCGACGGACGCCTATATAAAGTGTAGGTGCGGCACACTCAGGCGGTTGATCGCTTCGGCGCTGCGACTAGGGTTTGCATGTGTTGCGAATAGCTACCTCCAATCGCCGCCGACTGTGTGATCGGACCTAGCAGTCCGCCGCACGGTGTTCCTCCTGCACGCACGGATACCGTTAGAGGCGGTGCACTTGCGCCGCTCCGGCGAACTCGTACGTGGGATCGGACGACCGGCTATTCGAGGGAGATCGGAAGCGGAGGAGACGATCCACGCCGACGCGCTGCCTCAACTCTTCTTCCGCTGCACGGCACTGCGCGTCTAGTGGTAACAAACTGTGATCCATCTCCCGTAGCATGTTCCTGGATGTTCTGCGCGTAGGAAAATTTTAATTTGCAGTCTACGCACCCTACCATAGAACACAACAGTGGTATTGTAGCGACCCGACCCGAAACGGTCAAGTCTCTATGTAGCTGTACCATCCCAAGATCATGCTGGCACACACAGTACATTGATGCAAAGATTCAAAGTTCAATCACACCTAAATTTATTACACGATTCTCATATCGAGTCTTTATTACAAGATAATAAATTCGGCCGAAGGCTAACTCATGAGAAATAAACTAAATAAAGCTGCGGTAGCGTAGACGAATAGCGAGTCCATCCGACTCCATAGGGCAATCGCCAAGCGTGGATCGTAGCCTCACTCCTGATCGGAAAACTCCTCTGCAACAGAAGACGTTGCAGCCATGTAGGTCAGCATTTTTGAATATGCCGGCAAGTCATGAAGAGAGAATAACAATGAAAAATTACTAACACTATATGCAATTTGGCTGTGGGGCTCTAAGTTTCATTGTTTTGCGAAAAAGCCAGTTTTTCCCTACAACCAGGACTTGTTTGCAAATACTACAAAATGTTGGTAGTTACTGAGATGGTTCCACCAACCAATGTCTCATTCCCAATTATTAAAAATAACCCCCTCAATTAATTTATTAATTTCGGTGTTGAGATTTCCAAATTACTCCAAGTTCCAGAGGCTCAAATTGTCGTAGAATCGGGACACGGCTAACCGATTAGATCTTCACTGCAGAGGTTTGACTTTACCCGCAAGAATCGCTCCTCCTTTAAGTCTTCGCACTTCGGTGTTTGAAGACGGACGAACGTAAACAGGGTCTTCCAAGAGTTCCTCCGCCACCGCCGGTACCCATCCAATCCTATCGCTCTTCTACATCTCGTAGCACCGTCTCACCAGAGTCACACCTAGGGTCCACCAAGCCGAGCCCATAATGGCTTGCGGCTGCATGTAAGCTTCCGTCAATGGGGTATCCATCCGTCTCTTCGTGGCTGGGTGAAGCTTTCGCAAGATGTCATGGCGCTTCTCCATGCATCCCGCCAACCGCTGGTTTTCTCCAGGTGCCCACAACCGTCCTCCACCCAGTAGTGAATTTTGAAGTCCATCTTGAGCTTGAAGTCATGGGGTTGTCATCATCTTGACTCTCACATCTCCCTTATGAATCACTCAACCAACCCCGTCTACGAGCATAGCAAAATAAACTACTTCGCCCCGGGCCATGGTAACAAGGGGGATTGGTTTCATCCTACCACATGATACTACTCAAGAACATAACTTAAAATTCACCTACTGCATGCATGGTGGGGAGGTAAAATTCTAATGCAATAAAATCATAGGTATTGTAAAATAAATCATGATCAAATGACTTGCCTTGCTGACGGTCTTCGAAAGTTAGGGACTCGTGATAGCAAGCTTCGCACTCCGGAAATTCTACCGAGGCAAACAATAATCATGTAAGCATAAAACAAACAATCACTTAATATAACAGCATGCTAACATAACACACAAAACAATTGAATCAAAACCCAAAGAAAACTCGAAGAAATCCAAGCCAATGATTTCACCACATCAAACAACAACTAAGAAATAGTTTTACACAACCAAATTTTTCTTAACAGAACTTAAGCATGGGTTTTGCTACTAACAGAAGGGAAAACATCATGCAAACTAGGAGCAAAAAGAATCACATCAAAAGCTATTATAGAACTCCTATTATGCCTATAACAATCCTAGCAAGAAAAAATAAAATAAGAATTTTATTTATTGTAAATAAAAGTTCATGTTCTAAAGCTACGAAACTAATCTAAAATAAACTATAACATATGAAAAATAAAATTATTTACTAAAGAAAACAATAGGAAAACAGTAGCTAGTTAAATAAATAAGAAACACATGATTTTGATTAAAACTATTTCTTTATTAAATTTAAAATACCCAAATAATTTCCTACGGTTAGGCAAGGTCAAAACAAAGTAGTGACAAAAGAATCACTAAAATAAAATAATCCTAACTCATTTTATAGCAGAAATACTAATTTGTCTAAAACTAAAATAAAACAATTTCTACTAATTTAAACATGACTAAACATATTTTCTACAGAAACTACAACAAATTTTCAAACTAACAAAAAAGAATCAACTAAAATACTAAGTAACCTAAAAGATATGGATTTTACAAAATTGAAACTATTCTGTTAAAAAAGAAACGAAAAAAAATAACTAAAAGGAAAGCTGGCGCTAACGGGCCTATCTAACATTTCAAGGCCAAATAACTAAAATGCTACCGAGGAATAAACCGATCGGGCCGGTCTAACTAAACCTAAATAAAACCGAAACTAAACCGGTTTTTTAAACTAAAACCTACCCTTCGCTAGTTCTAATCTAAACCCTAGATCCTAGATCGGGCGGTGGTGGAGGGTTCCGCGGCTATCAGCGGTGGCGATTTAAGGCGACGGTCGACGGCGGCTCGGGTGACGACGGCGCGGTGGCTACGGTGGTCCGGGGCGACGGCGGAGGCGTCCGGCGGGTGCGGCGGAGCGAGGGGAGGTCGGGGGTGGTGTTGTTGGAGCTCGGGGGGGTCTGAGGCAGGCGGGCAATGGCAATGGCAAGGGCAAGGCTCGGGCTCAGCGAGTGATTGCGGCGAGGCGGAGGGTTTGGCGAGGGAAAAGTGGGGAACGGGTCGAGGGGGCCGGGTTTATATAGGGGCGTCGACTTGGAGGAGGGGGCGGATCGGGGAAGGAGATCCCGCGATCTCCGGGATTCCGGCGAGGCGGCGACGCGGTGGCGTGGAGAGGAAGAAGAAGGGGGTGGGGTCCGCGCGTCAGTGGGAGAGGGAGGAGGGGTTCGGTCGGTTGGCCAAGGGGAAAGGGTTTCGGCGCGGCGGCTCGGGCAGGTGGGCTGGCTCGCTGGCTGGGCCGGTTGGCTTGGCTGGCTGGCCGGGCCGGTTGGCTTGGCTCAGCTGGTGGGCGCCTCGGCTACTGGCTGGGCAGGCTATTCTGGCCGGCGCCTGGGTTTTTTTTTTCTCCTTTTTTTGAATTAGGAGATGAGAGAAAATATATATATAAAATATATATTTTATATAGGACATATATATATCAAAATTATCACGGGAATATTCCCTACAATTTGAACATTTTTCCAGGGGCAAAACTCAAACTTAAAAAAAAACATTTTCTAAAATCCCAAATAAAAATCAAATTTGAATTCAAACTTTTTGGCAAGGTTTTTCATCTGACATTTTTGGAGTGTCATGTTTACTCCTCTCATACTTTTTCTCAAGTATTTGTCAGGCATTGTTTTGAAATAAATTTCAACTGCCAATTTGAATTCAAATTCCAACAACCTCAAAAACCTCAGAAGTACTTCAAATGTCACTCAATTCAAACAGTAATGCATAGATGCTTAGCTATAATTGTAAAACATTCCAAATGGGAAATTTGGGATGTTACAAACCTACCCACCTTAAGATGAATCTCGCCCTCGAGATTCGGGTTGGCTAGCAAATAGGTGCGGGTGGTCTCGGCGGAGGTCTTCTTCTCGTTCCCAGGTGGCTTCCTCCTCGGAATGATGACTCCACAGCACCTTGCAAAATTTGATGATTTTGCTGCGGGTGACTCTGTTTGCAGTCTCGAGAATTCGGACGGGTTTCTCCTCATAAGTTAAATCACTGTCGAGCTGTATGGCCTCTAGGGGCACTGTGTCTCTCAACGGAATATCGGCCATGTCGGCATGGCATTTCTTCAGCTGAGAAACATGGAAGACATCATGAACTCCGGACAATCCTTCCGGCAATTCCAACTTGTAAGCAACTTCTCCACGACGCTCGAGGATTTTGTAGGGCCAATGAACCGGGTGCTAACTTTCCTTTAACACCGAACCTCTTGATTCCACGGTGGGGACACACGAAGATATGCCCGGTCTCCGCTTCGTAAGTTACTTCCTTGCGCATCGTCGGCATAACTCTTCCGCCTCGATCGAGCTACCTTGAGTCTATCTCGAATCAGCTTGACTTTCTTCGAATCTCGATAAGATCGGGACCGAAAAGTTTTCGATCTCCAACACCATCCCACAGCAATGGTGTTCTCGCACCTCCTTCCGTATAGAGCTTCGAAGGGGCCATCTTCAGATCGGGTCTCGATAACTGTTATTGTACGAGAACTCCGCAGATGGCAAATTATCATCCCAGCTAGACCCATAGTCTAGCGCACAACCTCTCAACATGTCCTCCGTGATCTGGTTGACTCTCTCGGTCTGTCCATCTGCTCATGGATGAAAAGCTGTCATCAACTCCAGCCTCGCACTCCAAAGTTTCATGCAACCGATTCCAAAACTTTGAGGTAAATTGTGTTCCTCTATCGACACGATACTCCTCGAACTCCATGCAAACATACGATCCTGGTCATGTATATCTTGGCTAACTTAGCGCTGGTATAGGTAGTCTTCACGGGAATGAAATGAGCTACCTTAGTCAATCGATCAACCACTACCCAGATGGAATCATAACCTGAACGGGTCCTGGGTAATCCTGTGATAAAATCCATTCCAAGTTTTTCCCATATCCACTCGGGAATCGGCAAAGGTTAAAGTAACCCTGCTGGCTTCTGATGTTCCGCCTTTACTCGTTGGCAAACATCGATACTGCTACGCACTCGCAATATCCTTCTTCATACCGCCCACCGTAAACTTTCCTTCAATTCCAGATACATCTTGGTGTTACCGGGTGAATCGAGTACGGTGAATCATGAGCCTCTGAAGAATTAGCTTCCTGAGTTCGGGATCATTGGGCACATAAATACGGTCCTCGCATAATATAGCTCCGTATTCATCCTTACGAAACCCTTTAGCTTTTCCTTCATTCATCCTTTTCTTTATCTCATCAATTTCCTTGTCCGACTTCCGGCTTCACGAATTCTTTTCGCCAAAGTGGACTGAACTTCCAGAGTTGCAACATATCCTCTCGAACTATCTCTAGTCAAGATCTCTCGAGGTCATCGACTAACTCCTGGGTAATCCTCCGCTATAAGAGTATTCACATAACTCTTACGGCTCAAAGCATCTGCTACAACATTAGCCTTTCCCGGTGGTAATGCAATCTCATGTCATAGTCCTTGATTAACTCTAGCCATCTCCTCCTGCTCGAGGTTCAACTCTTTCTGCGTGAAAATATACTTCAAGCTCTTATGATCTGTGTAAACATCACAACGGTTTCCGATAAGGAAATGTCTCTGTGTCTTGAGTGCATGCACTCTGCTGCTAACTCCAAATCATGTGTGGCATAATTCATCTCGTGTGGTCGAGCTGTCCGGAGGTATAAGCTACAACTTTTCCTTCCTGCATGAGTACTCCTCCGAGTCCTCGACGAGAAGCATCACAATATACCGTAATCCTTGTGTATGTCCGCAAAATCAGCATCGGGCTGTAACCAAACGTTTCTTCAATTCCTCGAAGCTGGCTTCACAATCCTTGGTCCAAATGTACTTGGCGCCCTTCTTCAACAGCTCACCATGGGCTTGGCAATCTTCGAGAAATTCTCAATAAACCTCCGATAATATCCTCGCGAGTCCGAGAAAACTGCGGATCTCCTTGATCGAGGTGGGTGATCGCCAATCGGTGATCGATACAACCTTGGCGGGTCAATCGCTATTCCTTCTCCTGAAATAACATGTCCGAGGAATCCGACTTCCTTCAGCCAAAACTCACATTTACTAAACTTGGCATACAACTCGATGTTCTCGGAGTTTCTCCGTAACTAGACGCAAATGTTCCTTATGCTCTTCCTCGCTCTTGGAGAAAATCAGTATATCATCGATGAACACCACGACAAACTTGTCCAGATATTCCATAAATACCTTGTTCATCAAATTCATGAAGTATGCAGGGGCATTAGTCAATCCGAATGACATGACGGTATACTCATATAAACCATACCTGGTGGTAAATGTTGTTTTGGGTATATACTTTTCACGGATCTTCAACTGATGATACCCTGATCGAAGATCGATCTTGGAGAATACCTTGGCTCCAACTAGCTGATCAAATAGATCATTAATCATCGGCAGAGGGTACTTGTTCTTGATGGTCACGTCGTTCAACGAACGATAATCCACAACCATTCTCAGGGTTCCATCCTTCTTCTCTACCAAAAGAACTGGGGCTCCCCAAGGTGACGAGCTTGGCCGAATATATCCCTTCTCCAATAGCTCATTAATTTGATTCTTGATCTCTTTTAAACTTTTGATGGCATCCGATAGGGTCTCTTGGATATTGGGGCTGTGCCGGGCAATAACTCAATCAGAAATTCAATGTCTCTCGTCCGTGGCATTCTCGGTAATTCCTCGGAAACACATCGGGAAAGTCTTGCACCATCGGCACTTCCTCTGAACAACTCCCGTGAGGGAATTCACCGATTCTTCATCGGGATACGCTCGATACATACTTGATCCTCTTTCGCCCGGAGTGGTGAGCAGAATCGCCTTCTTGGGCACAGCCTATGTTTCCTTCAAACTTCGTCAACCAATCCATGCCTAGGATTACATCCAAGGTCCGGGTTTCCAATACTATGAGGTCTGCGGAAATTTATGGTTTCCGATGTTGAGGGTTGCATGACAGCCTAAGCTCGCCATCATTTCTCCTCTGCGAACCGACGTGAAGAGGGCTTCTAAGGGTTCTAGTGGGCAACCCGCACTTTTCCACAACTACCCTTGATATAAATGAATGCGTTGCACCGTAATCAAAGAGTACCAATCTTGGATGTGAATTTAATAAAACTTACCAACCACGATTGTTCCGGCTGATCATAGACGCCCTCCACGCCAATGTGGTTCACCCGAGCACGAGGAAAAGGGTTGGGCTTCTTTGCTGAGCTTCCATTGCCGTTTCCATTCCTCTGCTTGGCCTCCGGCAGTCGGTGGCATAGTGCCCTTTTTCCGCACTTGAAACAGTGATGTGACTCAGATCCTTCGAGCCGGGCAGGACGATGCTGATTTCCATTACCGTTTCCATTGCCTGTCTTGTTGTCGGGGTTGGGGTTGTTTCCATTTCCTCCATGGTTATGTCCTCCATGATTATGTCCTGCATGGTTGTGATGGGCATGCCCTCCCGAGTATGGGGCATAACGGGGCTTCTGCTGAGCTCCAGAGTTGTACTTCCCCTGGCCATACTTCCACTTGCGGCTATCAATCTGCTGCTGCTTGCCTTCAAGTATGGTGGCTTTGTCTACCAGCTCCTGGTAGTTGTTGAAGGTAGCCACCATTAGCTGCATTCCCAGCTCGTCATTGAGTCCTCGAGAAACTTTTCCTGCTTTATGCATCTGTGGCCACATCATCCGGGGCATAGCGAGCTAACTTGTTGAACTCATCCACGCATCGCCCCACAAGACGGTTCCCTAGCGTAAGTTGCGAACTCACGCTTCTTGGACTCATGGCTCCGGTGATACATGAGCGGTGCGGAAAGCCTGCTGGAACTGATCCCACGTGATGGTGGCGATGGGATAAGTGGCGTGTAGTTCTCCCACCAAGAGGCTGCAGGTCCATCGAGCTGATGTGCGGCAAAGCGCACCTTTCTCGTGATCTGTGCATCCAGAGTGGCTAACTCCTTCCGACCTTGCGGAGCTAATCATCGGCCACAATCGGCTCAAGGCTGCTAGAGAACACCGCGGATTCAGCCTTAGGAAGCGGGTCAAGTTGTCAACAGGGGGTGGTGGCGGTGGATTGTTGTTGTTGTTGTTGTTGTTCTGGTTCTGGATGAGCATCTGCATGAGGGCATTCTGCTGCTGGATCAGCTGGGTGAGCTCCGGCGGAAAGTTGAGACCGGGTCACGCCTCGGAGGCATCCGTGTTTTGGAGTGGATGAGAAAATTAGAATAGAACAAGGGTCTAATGAGAAAATATCACTACCCATATGAATGCACAATCATAATCACACCAATCATTTATTCAATCAACTCAAACATGGTTCAATCTCGGATTACAAATTCTCACGACTAATCGAAAATAACGGCCTAACTGATCGACGGAAAAATAAAATAACATGGCGGTCGACTAAATGTCTTCATCAATTATCCTTGCGCCCTCCAGTGCGGCGTCCTCGGTGTGGCGTCCTCCGATGCGGCGCCTCCTCTTGCGGCTTTCTTGGTGGAGCTCTTCATAATCCTGGTCATTGCTCACGAGGGTCCGTCATCTCCACTCGGAAAAAGGTCTTCCCAAGTCCATCTTCTCCTCTAATGCGGCAACATCCATCTTCAGCTTGTCGACTCTCTCCATGAAATCCTTGATTTCTTCTTCATGGTCAAGGAAGTGTGTGTGCTTTCTCCTCCAGGCCCAGTTCACGGAACAACAGCCTCTGTGTACCTTCGAAGTTACGGCGAGTCCGGATCTCCGCTTCTCGAGGAGACACTCCAAGTCTTGGACATATGAGAGAATGGAGTCGCCCTCTGCAGTACGGATGATATCTCCATTCCTAGCTCTGCGAGAAATCATGGCGAGGTCTCGATGGGTCGAGCTCGGCCTGTACTCTTCTCGAGATGTCCAAGTGCACGATAAATCGCCATGTCTCTTCCGAGGATCCAATTTAAATCGGTAAACTCAAAGTCAATGGGCTCTGAATATCCTCCGAAGGTCCTCCCTGGAATGTGCACCTCAATCCTGTAGCGGGCATCCATCGGAAGTGCATTGGTAGGCTTCCGGTGATCGAGGGCGAGCAATCTTCAGCTTCTTCACGATCTGAACCAGCTTCTTGCCGAGAGGCATCGCCTCATCCGGGTGGCAAAACTCCGTAGCAGAACTGGGGTGAACTCGCGCCATCTAGAACGTTGAAAATCGGAGAGAAGTCAGAAATGAACAGGAAGAATTACGGAATGATAAGGACATAAAATAAATAGTCTCTTCCTATGGCTTTCCGATCCTAGGGGTTACGCCCCACGGTCAGCGTGTGCTCGAATACCATCTCTCAGAGCGACCCGACCCAAACGGTCAAGTCTACGTAGCTGTACCATCCCAAGATCATCTTTGGCACACACAAGACATTGATGCAAAGATTCAAAGTTCAATCACACCTGAATTTATTACACGATTCTCATATCAAGTCTTTATTACAAGATAATAAATTCGCCAAGACCAACTCATGAGAAATAAACTAAATAAAGCTGCGGTAGCGAGAGCGAATAGCGAGTCCATCCGACTCCATAGGGCAATCGCCAAGCGTGGATCGTAGCCTCACTCCTGATCGGAAACTCCTCCGCAACATAAGACGTTGCAGCCGTAGGTCAGCATTTTGAATATGCCGCAAGTCATGAAGAGAGAATAACAATGAAAATTACTAACACTATATGCAATTTGGCTGTGGGGCTCGAAGTTTCATTGTTTTGCTAAAAGCCGCTTTTTCCCTACAACCAGGACTTGTTTGCAAATACTACAAAATGTTGGTAGTTATTGAGATGGTTCCACCAACCAATGTCTCATTCCCAATTATTAAAATAACCCCTCAATTAATTTATTAATTTCGTGTTGAGATTTCGAATTACTCCAAGTTCGAGAGGCTCAAATTGTCCAGAATCGGGACACGGCTAACCGATTAGATCTTCACTGCAGAGGTTTGCGACTTTACCCGCAAGAATCGCTCCTCCTTTAAGTCTTCGCACTTCCGGTGTTTGAAGACGGACGAACGTAAACAGGGTCTTCCAAGAGTTCCTCCGCCACCGCCGGTACCCATCCAATCCTACCGCTCTTCTACATCTCGTAGCACCGTCCGCCAGAGTCACACCTAGGGTCGACCAAGCCGAGCCCATAATGGCTTGCGGCTGCATGTAAGCTTCCGTCAATGGGGTATCCATCCGTCTCTTCGTGGCTGGGTGAAGCTTTCCGCAAGATGTCATGGCGCTTCTCCATGCATCCCGCCAACCGCTGGTTTTCTCCAGGTGCCCACAACCGCCCTCCACCCAAAGAGTGAATTTTGAAGTCCATCTTGAGCTTGAAGTCATGGGGTTGTCATCATCTTGACTCTCACATCTCCCTTATGAATCACTCAACCAACCCCGTCTACGAGCATAGCAAAATAAACTACTTCGCCCCGGGCCATGGTAACAAGGGGGATTGGTTTCATCCTACCACATGATACTACTCAAGAACATAACTTAAAATTCACCTACTGCATGCATGGTGGGGAGGTAAAATTCTAATGCAATAAAATCATAGGTATTGTAAAATAAATCATGATCAAATGACTTGCCTTGCTGACGGTCTTCGAAAGTTAGGGACTCGTGATAGCAAGCTTCGCACTCCGGAAATTCTACCGAGGCAAACAATAATCATGTAAGCATAAAACATACAATCACTTAATATAACAGCATGCTAACATAACACACAAAACAATTGAATCAAAACCCAAAGAAAACTCGAAGAAATCCAAGCCAATGTTTTCACCACATCAAACAACAACTAAGAAATAGTTTTACGCAACCAAATTTTTCTTAACAGAACTTAAGCATGGGTTTTGCTACTAGCAGAAGGGAAAACATCATGCAAACTAGGAGCAAAAAGAATCACATCAAAAGCTATTATAGAACTCCTATTATGCCTATAACAATCCTAGCAAGAAAAAATAAAATAAAAATTTTATTTATTGTAAATAAAAGTTCATGTTCTAAAGCTACAGAAACTAATCTAAAATAAACTATAACATATGAAAAATAAAATTATTTACTAAAGAAAACAATAGGAAAACAGTAGCTAGTTAAATAAATAAGAAACACATGATTTTGATTAAAACTATTTTTTATTAAATTTAAAATACCCAAATAATTTCCTACGGTTAGGCAAGGTCAAAACAAAGTAGTGACAAAAAGAATCACTAAAATAAAATAATCCTAACTCATTTTATAGCAGAAATACTAATTTGTCTAAAACTAAAATAAAACAATTTCTACTAATTTAAACATGACTAAACATATTTTCTACAGAAACTACAACAAATTTTCAAACTAACAAAAAAAGAATCAACTAAAAATAATAAGTAACCTAAAAGATATGGATTTTACAAAATTGAAACTATTCTGTTAAAAACAGAAACGAAAAAAAATAACTAAAAGGAAAACTGGCGCTAACGGGCCTATCTAACGCTTGGGCGTCAAATAACTAAAATGCGCCTGAGGGAATAAACCGATCGGGCCGGTCTAACTAAACCTAAATAAAAACCGAAACTAAACCGGGTTTTTTTTAAACTAAAACCTACCCCTTCGCTAGTTCTAATCTAAACCCTAGATCCTAGATCGGACGGTGGTGGAGGGTTCCGGCGGCTTACCGCGGTGGCGACGACGGCGACGGTCGACGGCGGCTCGGGTGACGACGGCGCTGGTGGCTACGGTGGTCCGGGCGACGGCGGAGGCGTCCGGGCGGTCTTGGAGCGAGGGGAGGTCGGGGTGGTGTTGTTGGAGCTCGGGGGTCGGAGGCGGGGGCAAGTGGCAATGGCGTGGCGGAGGCGTCGGGCTCCCATGAAAGTGATTGCGGCGAGGCGGAGGGTTTTGGCGAGGGGGAAAGTGGGGAACGGGTCGAGGGGGGGTTTATATAGGGGCGCCGACTTGGAGGAGGGGCGGATCGGGAAGGAGATCCCGCGATCCGTGGATTCCGGCGAGGGCGACGCTGGTGGCGTGGAGAGGAAGAAGAAGGGGTGGGGTCCAGCGTCGCTGGGAGAGGGAGGAGGGTTCGGTCGGTTGGCCGAGGGGAAAGGGTTTTCGCTGGCGGCTCGGTCAGTGGGCTGGCTCACTGGCTGGGCCGGGTTGGCTTGGCTGGTGGGCCTCGGCTGGCCGGGCCGGGCAGTTGGTTCTGGTGGCGCCCGGGTTTTTCTTTTCTCCTTTTTTTTGAATTAGGGAGAGGAGAGAAAATATATATATAATATATATTTTATATAGGACATATATATATCAAAATTATCAGGGGAATATTCCCTACAATTCAACATTTTCCAGGCAAAACTCAAACTTAAAAAAAACATTTTCTAAAATCCCAAATAAAAATCAAATTTGAATTCAAACTTTTTGGCAAGGTTTTTCATCTGACATTTTTGGAGTGTCATGTTTACTCCTCTCATACTTTTTCTCAAGTATTTGTCAGGCATTGTTTTGAAGTAAGTTTCAACTGCCAATTTGAATTCAAATTCCAACAACCTCAAAAACCTCAGAAGTATTTCAAATGTCACTCAATTCAAACAGTAATGCATAGATGCTTAGCTATAATTGTAAAACATTCCAAATGGGAAATTTGGGATGTTACAGGTATCAGAGCCTCTGCTATAGGATTTGGATTCAGATCGTATGCATATTAGATATGTGGAGGCGGCAGATGAGATCTGTTGTCGTTGATAAGATCGGCTATGTGCACGGTTGATGTGATCAACTGCACATGGGGATCGTTGAGGCTATGTTTTCTGTCAATCGGGATCGATGAGGTCGTGACACGATCTACCCCTACCGGTCGGTCATCCGCCATCGGGGTTAACAGTGAAACGTAAATCCGAATCGGATTCGTGATGATCGATAAGATCGGTCAGATCAGAGAATTCGGCGTGATCGGAGTTCAGATGTGATCTGTGATTTCCGAAAACCGGTAGAATGCGATTCTATGCATAACTTTGTTTTGCAGGTTTGATGTGAATAGTATGGCTCATGTGTATGTGATGCATGTGTGTAATTTATACGTGGCCTGCGTGTCATGTTTGTCAGCCGGCAGGAGCCAAAGTACTGTCATTATATTGTATAGCGACCTGTGTATCGACTTGTGACTCTATGTAAAATTCATTACTAGTTGTAGTAGTTGGATAATAGAGATCAGGTTGGTGGCTTGGCGTCCCGGCGTGACAAACAAGATGGAGTTCGTAGATGGTCATCGGAGTCGGAGCCGACCTAGAAGAACATCCATGAAGGAGCCATACTATTTCACAATATGTGTTATATTTGTGATTGTTATGCTTCTTTGTTTCTATGCATGTTAGAATGGTAGAATGATCCCTCATGAATATCAAGAGAATTGCCATCCCCGAAGTTGCACCTTCGCACGTCAAGTACGTCTAGTAGTGGGCTCATAAAATTGGGGTGCTGCTAGGTGTCCTTGAACTGAAGGGTTCGTGTCGGACATGGACATGCACTGCATCAGGTTAACTTGACAAGGCTATCAAAACGGTTTTGGGCCTTGTGGCAAAGAAGTTTGGGAGCCGGGGTATGAGATACCTTCCGATCGATGTGATTCAGATAGAGATACGATTAGCAAGGAGTTGCTTACCGGATAGGTATGTTGGCTAGCAGTGATGCTAAAGCTCACTAGTCGCATGCGCTAGTCGGATCCTGAATCACTGAGAGTTTGCGGAGGGATGCCAACTTCAGTGGGAGTATTTCTGTTTAGGCTAGAATTACTCTACATAAACACATTGCTTAGTGATTGCATATTTTCTGTTGTAGATCAATGGCACCACCTGCTCAACCCAACTTTGCATTGAAATCAATTCTGGAAAAGGATAAACTGAATGGAACAAACTTTACCACATGGTATAGGAATCTGAGAATTGTTCTCAAGCACGATAAAAAGGAACATGTTCTAGAGGATCCACTTCCAGAGGAACCTGCTGATAATGCTAGTGCCACAGCTAAGAATGCCTACTTAAACTCGTTGATGAATCAACGGAGATCACTGTCGATGCTGGCTTGTATGGAGCCCGATTTGCAACAGCATTTCAAAATGTTGAGGCTTACAATATGATCGAGAGTCTCAAGAGCATGTTTCGTATACGTGCTAGGACCGAAAGGTTCAACGTCTGGCGATCCTTGATGGATTGCAAGCTGAAGGAAGGTTATCCACTGAGCCCACATGTGATCAAGATGATCGGATATGTGCAAGCTTTGGATCGTTTGGGCTTCCCACTCTTGGATGAGCTGGCTACTGATGATGTTCTGGGTTCTCCTCTGCCCAGCTATGGGACGTTCATCTCGAACTATCATATGCATGGCATGGATAAGAAGCTCACTGAATTGCATGGGTTGCTCAAAGTGGCAGAGCAGGATATTAAGAAAGGCAAGCATCAAGTGTTGATGGTGCAGAAATCGGCTAAGTTCAAGAAGAGTTGGTCCAAGAAAAAGGCTAAGGCAAAGGGCACGGAGACGGTAACCTCCGCCGTTGCGCCAAGTCTGGACGGACTCAAAGACCGCTTTCACCGCAAGGAGACCGGTCTTTGGAAGAGGAACTGTAGCAAGTGGTTTGCGAGCATGGCAAGAAGGCCGGAAATGTTTCTTCGTGCAAAGGTACACTTGTTGCATATGTTATAGATATTTACCTTGCTGACATACCTAGTAGCTCTTGGGTATTTGATACCGGATCGGTTGTTCATATTTGCAACTCGATGCGAGGGCTGGTAAGAACTAGGCGTGTGGCACAAGGGAGATTGACATCGTGGTCGGCAACAAAGCAAGAGTTGCTGCGTTGGAGGTCGGCACGATGCAGCTCCAGCTTCCTTCCGGATTCATCATGGAATTGAATAATTGTTATTACATTCCTGCACTTAGTCGGAACATTATTTCTGCCTCATGTTTGATGAGTCAAGGTTATGAATTCAATTTAAAGGACAATGGTTGTTCGATATTTTTGAATGGTGTGTTCCACGGCTATGCACCCATTGTTGATGGGATATTTATATTGAATCTAGAACAGGAACCGGTCTATAACATGAATGTCAAGAGGCATAAGCCTAATGAGATAAATCCGACATACTTCTGGCATTGCCGGCTTGGACACATTAGTCTGAAACGCATGAAGAAGCTCCATGATGATGGGCTCCTAACTCCGTCCGACTTCGGGTCGTTCAAGACATGTGAGTCATGCTTGCTCGGCAAGATGACTAAGTCTCCTTTCGCAAAGAGTTGCGAGAGGGCGTCCGAGCTGTTGGAGCTTATACACAGTGATGTGTGTGGTCCAATGAGCACAACTGCCAGAGGTGGCTATCAAGATGCCGTGACTTTTACCGACGACTTGAGTAGATATGGATATATCTATTTGATGAGGCACAAGTCGGAGACTTTTGAAAAGTTCAAAGAGTTTCAGAACGAGGTTGAGAATCAGCTTGGCAAGACTATAAAGCTTCTCCGATCTGATCTCGGAGGTGAATACATGAGCCAGGAGTTTGATGATCATCTGAAAAGTCGAGGTATAGTACCTCAGCTCACACCTCCGGGTACGCCACAAAGAAATGGCATGTCGGAACGGAGGAATAGGACCTTATTGGACATGGTCCGGTCTATGATGAGCAAATCGGATTTACCTTTGTCATTTTGGGGATACGCTCTAGAAACTGCAGCTTTCACACTTAATAGGGTACCATCAAAATCTGTAGACAAGACACCACATGAGATGTGGACCGGGAAGAGTCCTAGTTTGTCTTTTTCTAAAGATTTGGGGTTGTGAAGCATTTGTCAAGCGACTTATGTCAGACAAGCTTACACCTAAGTCGGATAAATGCATATTTGTGGGATATCCGAGGGAAACCTTGGGATATAGCTTCTACAACAGGGAAGAGAACAAAGTGTTTGTTGCTCGGAACGGGGTTTTCCTTGAGAAAGAGTTCCTCAGTCGGGAGGCCAGTGGGAGGACGGTTCGACTCGAAGAAATTCGAGGACCACTCGGGGACGGCTTGGCTAGTGATGAGATCATACCGGAGTTAGTCAGGGAACCTGTACTGGAAGCGGCACCGGAACCATGGAGGTCGGAAAGATTGCGCATAGTGCGTGATGTATTGTTGCTAGAAAGCAACGAGCCGGCCACATATGTGGAAGCGATGGTGAGCCCAGATTCCAAGGCATGGCTGGAGGCCATGAGATCCGAGTTAAAGTCGATGGATGAGAATCAAGTCTGGGACTTGGTTGATCCGCCACCTGGCTTAACTGCCATTGGTTGCAAATGGGTCTCTAAGAAGAAAACCGATGTGGATGGAAATGTTCGGATCCACAAAGCTCGGCTTGTCGCTAAAGGTTATGGACAAGTTCAAGGAATTGACTACGACGAGACTTACTCGCCCGTAGCGATGCTGAAATCGGTGAGGATCATACTAGCTATAGATGCATATTTCGATTACGAGATATGGCAGATGGATGTCAAAACGGCTTTCCTTCACGGAAATTTAACCGAGGACGTGTATATGATACAGCCCGAGGGTTTTGTCGATCCGACTAGCACTAGTAAGGTATGCAAGCTCAAGAGATCCATTTATGGGTTGAAGCAAGCATCTCGGAGTTGGAACATTTGTTTTGATGAGGTCGTCACTGGTCTCGGTTTCATCAAAAGCGAAGAGGACTCTTGTTTATACAAAAGTTAAGTGGGAGCTCAATAGTGTTTTTGATCTTGTATGTGGACGACATACTACTGATCGGAAATGATGTTTCGATGCTAAACTCGGTCAAGGGATCATTGAATGGCAAGTTTTCGATGAAGGACCTTGGTGAGGCAGTCTATATTTTAGGCATTAAGATCTATAGAGATAGATCGAGGAGGCTGCTCGGCTTAAGCCGAGCACGACATAGATAAAGTGTTGAAGCGGTTCAACATGAGTGAGGCGAAGAAAGGGTTCTTGCCGCTCTCACATGGTATAAGGCTAAGCGAGACTCAGAGTCCTTGGACATCTGATGAGCGAAGCAGGATGAGTAGGATTCCATATGCCTCGGCAATCGGATCCATCATGTATGCCATGATATGTACAAGGCCCGATGTTGCTTTTGCAATAAGCCTAACAAGTAGATACTGTGCCAACCTGTGAGAGTCACGGGCAGCGGTAAAGACTATTTTGAAGTACCGAAAAGGACTAAAGAGATGTTCCTAGTTTATGGAGGTGAGGAAGAGCTCGTCGTAAGGGGTTACATCGATGCTAGTTTCCAAACCGACAGAGATGATTGTCGATCACAGTCCGGATTCGTACGCCCCGAATGGAGGAGCGAGTAATTGGATGAGTTCCAAGCAGGATACGGTGGCCGATTCTACCACGGTTTAATACATAGCGGCTTGTGAAGCTGCAAAGGAAGGTGTTTGGATCCGGCATTTTCTGGATGATCTTGGTATTTTCCCAGCCTCGGTGAAACCGTTGGACCTTTATTGTGATAATTCTGGTGCCATCGCACAAGCCAAGGAGCCGAGGAATCACCACAAGGTCAGACACATAGACCGGAAATATCACCTGATACGAAAGATCGTAAAGAATGGTGATGTAGAGTTATGCAAGATTCACATGGATGCAAATGTTGCAGATCCGTTGACTAAGCCACTTCCACAACCCAAGCATGAGGGGCACGTTAGAGCTATGGGCATTCGATGTCTATTTGATTGACTCTAGTGCAAGTGGGAGACTGTTGGAGATATGCCCTAGAGGCAATCATGTATGATGATATTTCCTATGTGTTTATGAATAAAGATAGTCCTTGGACATTATCAATGATGTGTATCGCAAGCACGTGACTTGTTTGTGGGACTATGCATTGTATGATGACTGTCCTAAAAGGTCCCTAGTCGAAAGGGATGTGTGGACGCCATGGCCGACTAGACTAGCATATGACACGGTCGATGGCTTGGTCTCACTAGCCATGGAGCATTGGATGCTAACCGGATAATATGGACTTGAAAGGTCTGGTCGGATTCGACGTAGTCGGATCCGAAGTCGAGATAAGGTCCGAGTCGGACAGACCCAACTATGAGACGCAGCGATATGTCATCTGTGAGTCTCTAGTACAACATACGCTCTATGTCCTAAGACCTGAGCTGAAGCATGTACTGGATGGTGAGAGACTTGCTTTGGGCCGACCAAACGCTACTCCGTGGATCGGGTAGTTACAAAGGTAGGTTTCGGTTTGTCCGGTCCCATGCTTTGTGAGACATGGTCGAGCAAGATGGGATTTGCCCCTCCGATCAGGAGAGATATACTCTGGGCCCCTCGTGTGATCCGACCAGGATAAGCATGGCCATGCGACAAGGATTATGAGATAATCCAGTTTGTGGTCGGTATCACTGGAACGAGAAAGAGGTCGGGCTAGCACAAGGATGACAGTCTCGCCTTGAGCCCGACAACATATATCATGCGGCAAAGGGAACAGAAGTGTGACACGCCAGGCAGTGTTCGCCTAACCAGCTTCATAGTCTGCTTGGTGGTCGGCACGCCTTGCTAGAGGCCGCTACCAACCGTGCAGGTCGGAGGTGATCCGAACTGTGACCAAGCCCGCTTGAACCTAAGGGGTCGCGCGCTTAAGGGAAGGAACCTACGACGTCAGTTCGTAGGACACTGGTCGGATTTGATCCGAACTGGACTTGGAACGTGACGGAGTAGACTTTGGGCTTTAGGGCCCGTGTGAGGCCCAAGTGTTGAGCCCGCGATGGACGCCTATATAAACTGGAGGTGCGGGACACTCAGGCGGTTGATCGCTTCGGTGCTGCGACTAGGGTTTGCATGTGTTGCGAATAGCTACCTCCACTCGCCGCCGACTGTGTGATCGGACCTAGCAGTCCGCCGCACGGTGTTCCTCCTGCACGCGCAGATACCGTTAGAGGTGGTGCACTTGCGCCGCTCCGGCGAACTCGTACGTGGGATTGGATGACCGGCTGTTCGAGGGAGATCGGACGCGGAGGAGACGATCCACGCCGACGCGCTGCCTCAACTCTTCTTCCGTTGCACGGCACTGCGCGTCTAGTGGTAACAAACTGTGATCCATCTCCCGTAGCATGTTCCTGGATGTTCTGCGCGTAGGAAAATTTTAATTTGCAGTCTACGCACCCTACCGTAGAACCCAACATATTCCCCCTCCCCTCCTCCCAGGCCATGGCCTTGAGGTGCTGTTGAAGGATGAGCTCATCCAACAAGGTGAGGATCTCCTCTGATTTTTTGCCAAATTTTCGTTCTGATCCACTACACGATGAATTGCTATGAGCTGCCTCTACTGCTGCTATATGATGCATTGCTATGAGTTGTTCCTGCTGCTGCTATATGATGAATTGCTATGAGCTGCTGCTGTTGTATGTTGAGTTGCTATGAGCTGCTGCTCCTGCTATATGATGAATTGCTATGAGTTGCTGCTGCTGCTATATGATGAGTTGCAACAAGCTGCTCCTGTTGCTGCTATATGATGAATTGCTATGAGTTGCTCCTGCTGCTGCTATATGATGAATTGCTATGAGCTGCTCCTGCTGCTGCTATATGATGAATTGCTATGAGCTGCTCCTGCTGCTGGTATATGATGAATTGCAGAGTGCTGCTGTATGATGAGTTGCTATGAGCTGCTGCTGCTATATGATGCTTTCAAGTGGTGCTATTATACGATAATAACCAGCCACATGGACCATCGAATTTCGATAAATAATTGTTCTTCGTTTAAATGTGGGTCATGCGTTCTTCGTTTAAATTAGGCAATGGGATCTCTATGGAAAACATTGACCAAAGTAGATTGTGCCAAGTAGATGGTATCTTTGTATTTGCATTTTGAGCAAATAGTGATGGTCTGTTTTCCTAACATATTAATTACTGCACTGGGTTCAATTTGTGATGTTTGCAAGTCAAATTAATTTCCATATGGGTGGCAAAATGAAAAAAATATAATGCAATCTAGACTTTCCACTGATCATACCAAAGATAAGTTGAAAACGCAATGAAAAGAACTGGTTGGCTTATTGCATGGAGCTTATATTCACAGGTGCTTATTTTCTTAGGATAACTCGTAATAACTGTCCCTAAGAAACTTGGCTAATAGAACTGGCATACAAATAACATGTCACGATGATTGCAATGGAGGAGTGATGTTCCATAGCACACTGTATAGGCTCACCGCTGCCTCTCCTTTTTTTGCGATGTTCCATGAAATTGCCACATACATCTTGTACTTTTTCATTGTGTAACCCTATCGGCAAGTTGACACGGCTAATTTTAGACATCTCTACATGATACTACATTGCATATCCCTTGCGCATATTTAAACCACCAATTAACGATTGTGTGCGGACCATAAACTAGCCATGACTCAGATGCTGGACTAGCAGCACTCTAAGGAGTCTAATGTAGTGCAATCGGAATTCCTACATGCCACCTATGATTTTGTGTAATGTCTGCCCTGTTCCTAAATATATGTCTTTGTAGAGATTCCAAGATGGACCACATACCACTACTAGGGAAAACCCTAGCAATAGAGCTGGTTTTGTGCTCACTAGTAGCGCGGGTAGGCGGCGCTACTAATAAGGCGCCATAGACTTATCGCTAGCAAAGAACGCGTGCCGTTCGCACGCGCCATTGCTAGGACGAATAGCTGCAGCGTTTGTTCACTCCCACGCTACTACTAATGTAACTACTGGCAGCGTGTTTTGTCTCCATCGCTACTAGTATTCTTTTTTTATTTTTTTATTTTTAGTGTATTTATTCGCCATCGTACAAATATTGATACAATACCAGATATGAGGTTTACATCATTATGTCCATAACATGTGTCAAATGAAGGTGGATTAGGTTCAAGTGGAGGCAATATGTGGTGCATGTCAAAGTATACTACTAATCCAAACTTGATCTAGTTTGGACTAGTAGTACTTTCGATGTGCACCACATGTTGCCTCCACTCAATCTATTCCGCCAAAGACAAGATATTTAATCATCATCATGGTCATTACCACCAACAGATTTATTTAATCACCACTAACACTAGCTAATGATAATCATTATAGTCATTACCACCAACACTAGCTATTTTATCATCATAGTAATAGTGTAGCACATCATCATCCTCAAACTCATTTCTAGCTAGCTAATCACTCCTGCTGCTCTCTCCTAGGTAAAACAACATAAAACATGTGTAGCTCTCCTCCTTGATCAAGTTGGAGCATGCAGATGAACTGTCTCCTAATCGTGGGTAGCGCCTGCTTGCTGCCCCTAGTACTTCTCTATGCTCCCCATCACATATTTGGTCCAGTCTTGCACTATTAAGCATCCGTCCCTAATCTTGAATGCACTAAAGTAATCTGAGGATATCTTGGCCGAAGTGATAATACTCATGGTACCTTTAGTCTCGATCCCATAAGGCAAAACATTCATCGGGAGTCCTGTTGAAGAACATCGACGGTAACATACTTAGCAATGAAGTTTAGCTTCAAAAATAATGTATGGAAAAGATGCATCGAGGACAAATAGTAAAAATCTTACCATCCTTCCTAAATAGATGTGACCATAGTTCACTACTTAACACTATTGGTCGACGCTTTCATACTAACATTTCTAAATCCAGAAGAATATTTGTCTTGACAGTATCAAGATCCTCAAGCCATGAAATATAATGATTTAGCTCCTCTAGATTTAGTTCAGCCTCGGGACAGTAGTAGGTCCTGTCTACCAAGCTACTGGACATGTTTGTTTGCACGAAATAAGCTGACAATACAAATTAGTTGTCAACTATTTTGAATAAACAATATCAAAGACATAAATATGGTTGAGAAACTTACATAATGGTATAATCGAGGCGTATGTACATCGACCAGATGTCGGTATTACCTTCAATATCATCTTAGGACGAATATCAAAGGTGATAACCATATCAGGCTCAAATGCATAAGTCTTGCATAGTGCTCGCCATGTTTTGCATCCAAAATAGGTGTAGTCATCTGAATTGTATAATTTTATGTGGAAAATATAACCATGCTCGGTCTTCAAATAAACTTTCTTTACCTCGTAGTATGATTGAAACCTATCTTATCCAATACAAAAACTCTTGCATGGCGGGGATACGCTAGTAGAATAGTAAAAAATTATAAGTTGAAGCAAATGAAGCAGATGTCATGCTTAATTATGAAAAAAGACTTGTCGTTATGACTTCATCAGTATCCACTCCAAGTTCTCGCCCAGCTTGATGTCAAGCGCCTATCATCATCTAGGAAGATTTCCTCAAGACGAGTCCAGCGCTGCGTCTTTGCAGATTTGCAAATACCGAAATCCTTTTCGTCGTCGACATTTCCTATGTTCATAGTTAAAACATTAATTGAAAATCGATCAAAGACAACTACCAGGATACTCAACACACAAATCCGGGGCACTCGATATTTCCTACATATTCTGGCACAAGTCATGCCAAAATTCACGGAAAAATCCGGCATGACCTTTGCTAATATAGGACATATCGAGTGCCTGAAATTTGCCGGAACAAAAATGAATCAACACTCCGGCAAAACATAGGCCACTCGGAGGTGTAACCTGCAAACATGACCGGCCACTTGGATATTGAGCAACACAAGATATACATTTCAAAATATCTTATAGGACTCAAATTAGCATGCATTCAATAAGCAAAAGTAAATCATCTCATGCGTCCGTACATCGTCGAATATTATCACTAATACATCATGAATAGTGTCATACATATAACATCACTAATACAACTAAAACCCTAGCACACGACGGTATCTACGGCGGTGGACACCACAGAGAAGGAACCATCACGGGATCATAGCTCAAAGTGAGATCCTCGGAGAACCTGCCGGTATTGGAGAACCTGTGCTCCAACGCAAACAAGTAGCGACGGACGTGCGCGTCCTCCTCACTAACACGGTGACGCACCACCTCCGGAGTCCTCGAGCCTCGGACCGTCCATCGCCCACGCGACCGCCACCAAAGAAGGTTCGGTCAATGACAGCTGGCTCCTCACCAACCTCGCCCCGGTAGGTAGCGCCTCCAAGACCACTCGGCGGAGCCCAGTCCTGGACATGGCCCATCTGGTCAAGCAGGTGTCGTCCTCCGCCGACTCGACGACGAGGATGCGGGATATTCATCGTCCACGTCGATGCGGGAAAATTTTATTTAACTAAAAAATAGCAACAAGTTCTTACTAACTAGTTCTATTAATTCAACTAGTTCTTACTAAAAATAAACTTACTATAAATAAAAATATTCTAATACCTAATTAGTACCTAGTTCTTACTAACTAATTAGTACCTAGGAACTACTGCCCTAATTACCATCTAATTTGATGAACCTATAGGGGTGGAAAGTGGTAGCGGATATTCCAATTATCCAACTATAAAGTGAAATAAGTGGTCAAATTTTACTCGTTTTATGATTCATCTTAGAAATTTGATTCGTTTCCACCTTTACATGAACCCTAACTCATTTGCCGCATCTGCATCCGATTTGTTTCCACTCTTACATGAACCCTAACTAATTTGATGCAACTAAAATATAAAAAAAAAACCCTAGGCAGAGGTAGGGAGAGGGAGGAGCAGGCGTGCTCACCTCGGGTGCCTGCGATGAGGGAGGGTGAGGGAGTCCCGGACTAGGGGGTGTCCGGATAGCCGGACTATCGTCACGGCCGGACTCCAAGACTACGAAGATACAAGATTGAAGACTTCGTCCCGTGTCCGGATGGGACTTTCCTTGGCGTGGAAGGCAAGCTTGGCGATACGGATATGTAGATCTCCTACCATTGTAACCGACTCTGTGTAACCCTAACCTATCCGGTGTCTATATAAACCGGAGGGTTTTAGTCCGTAGGACGAACAACAATCATACCATAGGCTAGCTTCTAGGGTTTAGCCTCCTTGATCTCGTGGTAGATCTACTCTTGTACAACCCATATTATCAATATTAATCAAGCAGGAGTAAGGTATTACCTCCATCGAGATGGCTCGAACCTGGGTAAAAACATTGTGTCCCTTGTCTCCTGTTACCATCCGCCTAGACGCACAGTTCGGGACCCCCTACCAGAGAGCCGCCGGTTTTGACACAGACATTGGTGCTTTCATTGAGAGTTCCTCTGTGTCGTCACCGATAGGCCCGATGGCTCCTTCGATCACCAACAACGACGCGGTCCAGGGTGAGACTTTTCTCCCCGGACAGATCTTCGTATTTGGCGGCTTTGCCTGCGGGCCAATTCGCTGGCCATCCGGAGCAGAGCGAAGCTACGCCCCGCCATCGGTCAGATTTGAAGTTTAAACTATACGGCCGATATCCGCGGAGACTTGATCTTCGACGGATTCGAGCCGCAGCCAAGCGCGCCGACCTTGTCTCGATGGGCATGATCTAGCTCGCAGCCGAGCAAAGGCCACGAGGTCGCACAAAGATCCGCCCGACCCTTGATCCGGAGTCGGATTGCCCGATCGAGGACGAGTGGTTGGACACCGCCTCGGGGGCTACAATCTCTACGGCGATTGAGCTGAACTCCATCCCTGTCCTTTGCGGAGACCTCGACTCCAGGGTGCTGGACTCCTCTCCGGACTCCGAACCCTCCGCGCCCCTGCCAATCGAATCCGATCGGGCGTCGGTCATGGAGTTCACTGCCGCGAACATCTTTCAGCACTCGCCCTTCGGCGACATCCTGAATTCACTAAAGTCTCTCTCTTTATCCGGAGAGCCCTGGCCGGACTGCGGACAGGAAGGTTGGGATACGGACGACGAAATTCAACGCCCACCCACCACCCACTTTGTAGCCACTGTCGATGATCTAACCGACATGCTAGACTATGACTCCAAAGACATCGACGGTATGGACGACGATGCCGGAGACGACCAAGACCCAGCGCCTACAGGGCACTGGAAGGCCACCTCGTCATATGACATATATATGGTGGACATCCCAAAAGATGGGAACGGCGATGGAACAACGGAGGATGACCCCTCCAAGAAACAGCCGAAGCGCCGACGTCAGCGGCGCCGCTCTAAATCCCGCCACAATAAAAACGGTGATTCCGGCACGGGAGATAATAACACCCCGGACAGTGCCGAAGAGAACCCCCTCCAGCAGGACTCAGCGCAGGAGGAGGGAGAAGCAAGCCCGCACGACAGTGCGGCAGAAAGAGAGGTTGAGGACGATAATTATGCGCCTCCCTCCGAAGATGAGGCAAGCCTCGACGACGACGAATTCGTCATGCCTGAGGATCCCGCCGAACAGGAGCGTTTCAAACGCAGGCTTATAGCCACGGCAAGCAGCCTCAAGAAAAAGCAGCAACAGCTTAGAGCTGATCAAGACCTGCTAGCTGACAGATGGACTGAAGTCCTCGCAGCCGAGGAGTATGAACTCGAACGCCCCTCCAAAAGCTACCCCAATCGCAGGCCGTTGCCTCGACTAGAGGAGGAAGCACCAAGTCACCAGCGATGACATGGCAGACCGCCACCTCGTGGCCGCAACAGAAGCCTCTCGGCCTTCCGCCAAGCCACACCCCGACGCCGCCAAAAGTACCAAGGCACGGAAAACGCTACGGACTTAAGTAGATATATTGGAGGATAAAGCAAAACATACAAGATCGACTCCACGGATCGTGTGGGCGCCCAGCAATGTGGGATGATTACCGTCGCGCGGATACAGCAAAACCGCCGGGCGAACATAGTAGACAAAGCTCATATGAGCTACGCCGTGATATACCCCAATACTGAGGCGCCAAGACACCCACTATGCTTCATGATGAAGTAATGGATCATCAAATCCCGAGGGCTTCAAGCCCGTAAACATCGAATCATACGATGGTACCACAGATCCCGCGGTCTGGATCGAGGATTATCTCCTCCATATCCACATGGCCCGCGGTGATGATCTACATGCCATCAAATACCTCCCACTCAAGCTTAAAGGACCAGCTCGACATTGGCTCAATAGCTTGCCAGCAGAATCAATTGGTTGTTGGGAGGACCTGGAAGCCGCATTCCTTGATAACTTCCAAGGCACATATGTGCGACCACCAGACGCCGATGACCTTAGCCACATAATTCAGCAGCCAGAAGAATCAGCCAGACAATTCTGGACTCAGTTCCTAACAAAGAAAAATCAAATTGTTGACTGTCCGGATGCAGAGGCCCTTGCAGCCTTCAAACATAACATCCGCGACGAGTGGCTTGCCCGGCACCTAGGATAGGAAAAGCCGAAATCTATGGCAGCCCTCACAACCCTCATGACTCGCTTTTGTGCGGGAGAGGACAGCTGGCTAGCTCGAAGCAACAACTTGGCCAAACATCCTGATAGTCCGGATACCAAGGACAGCAATGGCAGGTCGCGTCGCAACAAGAACAAGCGCCGCATTAACGGGAATAATATCAAGATACGGCCGCCAATGCCGGATTCAGAGGCTCTAAACCGGTCAGCGGAAGAAGCCATTCAGAAGAAATACCCAGGCCCGCCCAACTTGGACAAGATACTCGATCGCTGTGCCAAATACATGGCACCCCGAAAAACTAGCCAATCACACCAACAGGGATTGTTGGGTGTTCAAGCAAGCAGGAAAGTTAAGTGCCGAACTCAATGACAAGGGGCTGCATAGCGATGACTAGGAAGAGCCCCGGCCGCCGAACAATAGAGGACAGAAAGGTTTTCCCACACAAGTGCGGACAGTGAACATGATATACGCAACCCACATACCCAAAAAGGAGCGGAAGCGTGCACTACGGGACGTATATGCGATGGAGCCAGTCGCCCCAAAGTTCAACCCATGGTCTTCCTGCCCGATCACCTTCGATCGAAGGGACCACCCCACTAGCATTCTCACAGCGGCTTCGCCGCATTGGTTCTTGACCCAATTATTGACGGATTTCACCTTACCAGAGTCCTGATGGACGGCGGTAGCAGCCTGAACCTGCTTTATCAGGATACAAAGGCATAAAATGGGCATAGACCCTCAAGGATTAAACCTACAAAGACGACCTTTAAAGGTGTCATACCGGTGTAGAGGCCAATTGTACAGGCTCGCCACACTCGAAGTGGTCTTCGGATCTCCGGATAACTTCGAAGCGAAGAGTTAATCTTCGACATCGCCCCATTCCGCAGCGGCTATCATGCACCGCTCGGACGAACCGCATTGTAAAGTTCAACGCGTGCCGCACTACGCATACCTCAAGCTCAAGATGCCAGCCCTCAAGGAGTAATCACGGTCAATGGAAACACCAACGCTCTCTCCGAACGGAGGAGCATACGGCGCCTCGCGGGCGGAGGTGCAAAGCAGCCTCTCACGGCAATTCTCGAGTCCGCCACTAAGCGCCCGGACACGCCAAGCGCGTCCGGAGTAACCTACAACAAGACCACCGCACGATTCAAGCACGAGTAGCAATCCGCCCTAACCCCAGCCCTCGCGAAATTGTGAAGCTAGTATTACGCATACATAATTACGCCCGAGATACCATGGGCATATGGGGAGGGCAAGACAACGGCACGCCAAGAATGCGGCTCGACCGCACTGTGGGCCCCGCTTGTGTCATTTCCTTTTTCTTTTCCTTTTTCTTCCTTTTTTACTTTCAGGACTCCGTCTTTGAGAAGTCCTGTCGGCACTTGAATCGCTGAACTCACGATGCAACAGCCAGGAAGCGGAAAGCCACGCCGAGTGTTGGTGGTCTCTATTACGAGCATTATACCTGTTTTACATACCATCCCGCAGCTTACCCACGGAGGGGGACATGTTAGATAGTCCCATCCCTTGCTTATCACAGATTTGTATCGCTCTGCTTCCATTGCAGTACCTTTTTGAATAAACAATACATAGCTTTTGCTTATTATTGCTCTACTTCCTTTATATATACATATGTTCATTTCACGACATGTTGCAACCGTACACTCTGGTACGGCCAATACACCAGGGGCTTAAGTATCCCAAAATTATGGTGTGATAAGTCCAAACACTTTCACAAGTGCGGCACCCCGAACTTATAGCATTATATGAATTGGCTCTAAATCATGTCTTGGGTCAATAGTTGGGTTTGCCCGGCTCCCGTGTTTTGGTACCTTACGTTCCGCTATATCGGCAAAGGTAGCACCGGGAGAACCACTGCGATTGTGCCCCAGTTATGCTGGGTCGAGCACTTCAGTGGAGAAACCTAAAACTGACCATCATGATAGGGCGAGAGCAGGTCGCTGTTCGAGAGGTTTTTTCGGGTCCCTAAAGACTTATGCCGCTTAGAGCGAGGAACCGAATTGTCCGCCAAGGCGTGATAGCGCCCGAACTCGGTCTTCGAATACTAGGGGCTTCACGAAATTTAAAATTATAGAATTCTATGGCTAAGTGAGAGTGTTCAAGCATTATAAGTCCGTTGCCTTGTTCGTTGTGTTGAGCGCCTCCCTAGATGGACCCAAGAATGGGAACAAGAGTGCTCAAGTTTATCCCGAACACCCCAGCACTCGTGGCATGGGGGCTGAAGCCAACGACTTGCCATCTCTCAAATTTGATAAACGGCCGCACAGAAGGTAATATTTTAAATTAATAAGCGTTGCTTAGCGCATATGAACAAGTTTTCAGCGTACAGGATAACAAATGCGAGTTTATTCAAAAATTACATCCTTGGAGCACTCATCCGCTATTCGGCGGGCGCCCTTCAGGAGGCCCTCATAGTACATTTCGGGCGTGCGATGCTCATGGCCCTTCGGTGGCCCGTCTGTCACAAGCCTCTCCGCATCCAGCTTGCCCCAGTGCACTTTAGCACGGGCAAGGGCCCGACGGACACCTTCAATGCAGACGGAGCGCTTGATGACCTCAAGCCGCGGACAGGCATCCACCAGCCGCTGCACCAAGCCGAAGTAGCTCCCGGGCATGGCCTCCAATGGCCACAGCCGCGCTATAAGGCCCTTCATGGCCTGTTCGGCGACCTTATGGAGCTCGACCAGCTGCTACAGCTGGTCGCTCAGGGGCACCGGATGGTCGGCCTTAGCATACTGAGTCCAGAACACCTTTTCCATCGAGCTCCCCTCCTGGGTGCGGTAGAATGCGGCAGCATCAGACGCACTACGGGGAAAATCTGCGAATGCTCCTGGAGAGCTCCGAATCTGGGTAAGTAACAGGTAATTGACTTTTACATTCTTGCTTTGCATAAAGAATGCCTTACCCGCCGCTATCTTCTTTAGTGCTTCAATTTCTTGGAGGGTTTTTTGAGCCTCGGCCTTAGCAGCTTTGGCACTCTCAAGAGCCAAGGCAAGCTCGGACTCTCGGGTCTTCGAGTCACGCTCCAAACCCTCGTGTTTTTTCACGAGAATCTGGAGCTCTTGCCGCACCTCCGCCAGCTGCGCCTCCCCTTTCTCTCGCTCGGTGCGTTCCGCAGCCGCTTTGTTTTCGGCCACGGACACCGCTTCCCTCAGGGTCGCCACCTCGTTCGTGGCCCCTGCAGTACCCATGTTATTCCTGTTATTTTTCGCAACCAAAACCTTTTCTATAAGGTATTTCTTTAATAAGGTATTACTTACCTTCCTTATCCTCGAGCTCCTTCTTGGCTTGTCCGAGCTCGTTCTCGGACCGCTCGAGGTTCTGCTTCAATACATTGACCTCCGCAATCAGTGCGGCTGAGGTCAGCAGCGCAGCCTGCATTCCCATATTGACATACTTATGTTAGACTCCTGCGTATATCTTTTCAGATCCTTAGTCCGGCTTTTCTTTCCGAACACCGAACTAAGCATCAGGGGCTACTGTCTATGCGGTTATATTTTTACATATTCTAAAACTTACCTCAAAGCCTGTTAGAAGGCTGGTACAGCTTCGGTCCATCCGCTCTTGGCGGAATGAACTGTCCGGATCACCGCACTCATAACAAAGGCGGTGCTCCTCCTGATGGAAGCGCCGTTAAGCGCTTCCGAAGAAGCTATCCGGTGCCTCGGTTGGACGGAGGACACCGGCGCCTTACCCTTCTTCCGAAGGGTCCGCTGCGGACTCAAACCATCAAGATTTCGACATGGAGACCGGACAAGGGTCGGGCCTGGAGCCCTTGGGGGTCTTGCCCCCCGCGCGCCTGGAGTCCGGGAGGTTGCCTTGTGGCACCTCCTGCGCTACCTCCTCTTGACCAAGCCCCACTTGGGGCCCCGCCGCGGCGTCGTCCGCAGCGTGAGGCGAGGAGGCGGTCAGAAGCGAGGTACTCTCCATTTCCGATGAGCCCAGGGACCCGCTCGATGAATCGGCGAACTCACCCTTGGGCGGGCTGCATGGTTGTTCGACATTACAGAACACTTTGCAATAATAAAAAGCCATGGGTATCCGGACACTTACGATCTTGCCAGGGGCTTGTGTCACGCCTAATATGCGACCCTATCCAAAAGGAACTCGACGGTCCCACCAAGGATAGACCCGCATATTGAATCGCTTTTGCAAGGTGGATATCATTACATCAACATTACATAATAGGTAGGGATACATACATAAGGCACAAATGCCACAAGAATACATCAACATCATATACAAGATCAACATCCGACTACGGATGAAACATAAACAGAAGCTCAAACGACATCCACCCTGCTAGCCCAGGCTGCCGACCTGGAACCTATCCCCTGATCGAAGAAGCAAAAGAAGAACTCCAATACAAGCAAACATCGCTCTCACGTCATGATCGTCGCAAACCTGTACCTGCAACTGGTGGTGTAGTAATCTGTGAGCCACGAGGACTCAGCAATCCCATTACCATGGGTATCAAGACTAGCAAAGCTAAATGGGAAAGGAAGGGGCAAATTGGTGAGGTTGCAGCAGCGACTAAGCATGATATGGTGGCTAACATACGCAAATGAGAGCGAGAAGAGAAACAAAGGAACGGTCGTCAACTAGTAATGATCAAAAAGTGATCCTGAACTCCTACTTACGTCAGACATAACCCAGAAACCGTGTTCTCCTCTCGATCAACCCCGAAAAGAGACACTCACGGTTACGCACGCGGTTGGTGTATTTTAGAAGAGTTTGCTTCAAGTTTACTACAACCGGATATTAACAAATTCCCATCTGCCACATAACCGCGGGCACGGCTCTCGAAAGTTTATACCCCGCAGGGTGTCCCAACTTAGCCCATGATAAGCTCTCGCGATCAACGAAGGATATTCCTTCTCCCCGGGAAGACCCGATCAGTCTCGGAATCCCGGCTACAAGACATTTCGACAGCAATAAAACAAGACCAGCAAAGCCGCCCAAATGTGCCGACAACCCGATAGGAGCTGCACATATCTCGCTCTCGGGCACACCGGATTGTCCAAACTTCCGTAGGCGAACCCAGAGTTGCCCCGGTACACCGGCGGTCGACGGTTTGGACCAGCACTCACGACGAGCACGGGCCCGGGGTAAAATAAGATGACCCTTGGGCTCCGAAACCCAAGGGAAAAAGGGCTAGGTGAGGCAAATGGTAAAACCAATGTTGGGCCTTGCTGGAGGAGTCTTATTCAAAGCGAACTGTCAAGGGGGTCCCATAAATCACCCGACTGCGTTAGGGACGCAAAATCCGGGAACATAATACCGATATGACGGAAACTAGGGCGGCAAGAGTGGAACAAAACACCAGGCATAAGGCCGAGCCTTCCACCCTTTACCAAGTATATATATGCATTAATAATATAAGATATATTGTGATATCCCAACAAGTAAGCATGTTCCAACAAGGAACAACATCTCCATGTTCCAACAAGGAACAAACTTCATCTTCACCTGCAACTAACAACACTATAAGAGGGGCTGAGCAAAGCGGTAACATAGCCAAACAACGGTTTGCTAGGAAGGGTAACAAAGTTTAGAGGCTGACATGGCAATTAGGTAGGCTTGAGCAACAGGTAATAGGTAGCGCAGCATAGCGATAGAACGAAGCAACTAGCATAGCAATGATAGTAGTGAGATCCAGGGTAGCGGTCATCTTGCCTGAATTCCCGCAAGGAAGAAGAACGAGTCCATGAAGAAGATGAAGCCACGAAGACGAACCAAGCGTAGACGAACGAATCCTCACGATCGCAACGAAACAGGAACTAACAAGAAGAAGCACACAACATGGTAAACACACCACACATGAACGAGACATGATGCACAACAAGCATGATGCATTACAAATCTAGATGAGGCTACTCATGGCAAGAGATGATGCAAACAAGAACAACACGTCAAAGCAAGTTTAAATGAGGCCGGGAACAACATATAACAATTCCGGTAAGTCCTCATATGCAAATTTCGAAATTGTTCCAGATCTGAATAAACCTTATGTTCAAGTTGTTAAACAGCAAGTTAAGATGCACCAAGATGATCTACACGAAATTCTAGTCAAGTTACATATAAAGTTCATTAGATTCGAGCTACGCCTAGAAGATATGAGCAAAACAAGATAACCATGGCATTGATGCAAAAGCATACAAACATCAAGCAAACACATCAAATCATGGATGCAACATGATAATATGAAACTACATGCAAAATCAAGCAATTTTCATATAGAGCACACTCAAAACGGAGCAACGGTTCAACACATACACCCTATACAAGGCATGACAACAATCTGTCCAAAACAGCAACTAGGCATATTGCAGGCATCAAAACAACAAGCTACAGCATCTCAATATGAAAACAAAAGGCATGGGCATGATTTACAGGTAAAGCATGACAAAACATAAACACTGAGCTATCTCCAGAAATGACTAGAACATGCTCAAAATGACATGGCAAGATTGCAAATAATAACAGTTTCAGGCATTGGCAGAAATAACATCAGGTTGCAATGTTTAGAGCTATCAAACAGCATGTTACAGGAACTTATCATGGCAAACAAAGGCATGGAATGAATCTAATAATTGCATAGAACAAAAGTCCTTTACTAACCATAAGCCAAAAAGGATCAGAAAATATGATGGCACCCATGTAAACATGGCAAGTTATATTACAGATTTAAACATGGCAGGAACAACGATAAGTAGGCATGTTGGTGAGCTTGAAACACTCACTACAGAGCAATACATGGCATGGCAAGGCAACTTATAGTAAGAAGACATGGCATAGAAGCTATACATGGCAAGAACAACAATATAGCATGCAAGGATCAACTACAACAACCTCGGCAAAATTGAACAACATGTAAACAATCTGCCAGGAACATTTTATAGCAAAAGTAGAGCTCGATTGACTCAATCTATGGCACTCCATAATTGCAAACAAGGGCATGGATGGATATAGCAAGACATGTTTAACAAAACATCCTTACTGAAGTATCTCAAAATAAGCATGGATCTCTCGGTACCATCAAGTTAACATGGCATCAAAATATCAGAAAAACAGGGCTGAAATCAGCAACATCAGGAAGCCTAGTTTGCATGCTTGTGCTAGTCACCACAGAGGTCACAAAAATACATGGGATACACCCCTGTAAAGATGGCATGCATATAACAAAACACATGTAGGACTCAAGTTCATAGGATGCACACATCAATCATGGCAAAAATGACAAAAGTGCAAGTTCTGTTAAGAAACAGAAACTAACATCACGTAGCACTCTTCTAACAGCATTTAGGGCATCAAGATGAGCTCAAATGAAAATGATGCAATGAGATGAAATGATCTACTCTTCGAGACGAACAATTTGACATATTACACGCACAAAACGGAGCTACGGGTGCAGAGTTATGATGCGATGAAAATGCACGAAAATATTGACAGATTCGGGACTTAGATGAATTTGGAGGGAGGACAAGGTCAACCGAGGCACGGATTACGAGGCGAGGCGGATCTCGCCGGGACACTCGCCGGAGATGGAGGGGATCGCCGGAGACGGCCGGAGGGGGGTCGGAGGAGGCGGATCCGGGCGGCGCCGGCCCGGATCCGGCCATGGCGCGGCCGACGGGGCCGGGAGGAGCCTGCTCGGGCGAGGGAGGCAGCGGCCAGCCGGCTCGGGCGGAGCCAGCCGACGGGCGAAGTCCGGCGGGGCAGAGCCAGAGCGGCGGGAGTCCGGTCTCAGCGGTGGAGCAGCGGCGGCGGGCGAGGCGACGCCTGGGCGCGGGCGGAGCACGGCGGGCGGTCGCCGGCAGACGGGGAGGAGGCGGCGCGGCTGGCCCGGCCGGGCGAGGCGGCGGCGCTGGCCGGCACGGGCGGACGGCGGCGGTATGCGGGCACCTGCAGGGCGGGAGGGCGGCGCTGCCGGGCCGGGCGGGCCTCAGAGTGGCCTCGCGGATCGGGCGCGGGAGGAGGCGGAGGGGCCACGTGGCGAGGCCGGGTTGGCCGAGGGCGAAGTGTCCAGCGCCGACGTACAATGTCCGGCGCGCTGAGGACGAAGGGGACTAGGGTTAGGGTGGATTTGACCGCGAATTTCGGAGGGGGAGGTATATTTATAGATAGAGGGAGCTAGGAGAGTCCAAATGAGGTGCGGTTTTCGGCCACGCGATCGTGATCGAACGACCGAGAGCATGGAGAGGAGTTAGGTGGGTTTTGGGCCACTTTGGAAGGGGTGTTGGGCTGCACACAAAAGAGGCCTTTGCGGTTACTCGGTTAACCGTTGGAGTATCAAACGACCTCCAAATGGCACGAAACATGACAGGCGTTCTACCGGTGGTATACCAAGGCCGCTTGACAAACCTCGGTCCATTCCGAGAACGTTTAACACCCGCACATGAAAAGAGGTAAAAGGGGGCGCCGGGAGACATAGGAGTGCCGGATTGCAAAACGGACAACGGGGAAAATGCTCGGATGCATGAGACGAACATGCATGCAAATGCGATGCACATGATGACATGATATGAAATGCAGATGATGACATGGCAAAGTGCAACACGCAAGCAAATGACATGGCAACACCGACGAATAACTTGCGGACACCTGGCGCATCGAATCCGGGGCGTTACAACACTCCTCCACTAACAAGAGATCTCGTCCCGAGATCTTAGGACCGAGACGGAAGAGAAAGAGGAAGAGGCGAAACAAGAACTCAAGAGAAGAAGCAAAGAATCGAGAGCGCTCGAGAAGAAGAGAGGAACGACGAGAGAGAATCAAATGCTCACGGAAACAGATAGACTATGAAACAACTCGTTCTAACCGGAGTGGTTAGAATGAGAAAAGAAACGAATAAGGATGAAAGGATTTAGGAAGCACACCGGTTGAACAAGGAAAGAATAGAGCATGAGCTTCAGAATATGGAATGACACTTGACGAGATAAACAACGCAATACCTCCGAAAGAATTGGAAAAAATTGAATGAAAAGAACTTAGAAGAAAGGATTGACTGAAGTTGTTGAGAAAATCAACAACGAAGGAATAAGCTTGATGTGGACTTATGGATAACATCTCAAAAATTATGAGGTGATAACCCGCCGCAAATGGAAATGATTGAATAGTTGAGAAGAACGAAGGAATGCAAAACTCCTCTTCAAAAGAAAAGGAAGAATTATTTGCACTTCGAGACGCGAGAAGAAAAGATACTTGAACTCCTTCGATAAGAATCTTGATGAACTCTTGAAGAAAGAATTAAATCATTAAGAACCACCGTGAAGAACTCCGGTAACAAAAGGATGATGAGGTAGAAATAAAGGATGAAAAGAAATAAGATAAAAGCCTTGCGATGATCCAGATGGAGGGATCCGACGAGATGGACGAGGGAAATAATTGAACTCCGGAAAAAAAAGATGAGAACGCTTGGAACTAGAATTTATTCCTCAAGAACAAACTCCGAAGGAAAGGATTACTCACTAGGATGAAATAAGAATAATATTTATTGTATGCTTATCCTTCATCAAATTAAATTGATGACAAGAAATGGATTTGGCATAATACTTATTCTTCTTGAAAAAGGATTGAGAAGTGACATATCGCAAACTTGAGAAGGTCTTAATGAACCACCGGTAGGATTGAAAATAACGAATGAATTAAAATGATAATCAAGGAAAAGAATCTTGAACGAACACCGTAAGAATTCGAAATGACTGATGAAAGAGAAAGAATCACCGGGAAGAATTTGAAGAACCAATAAGCTAGTGGGGATTTAGATGCAAAAGAACGAAGAGACAATGAGCTGATTAAAGAACACTTGAACGAAGCACCATAAGAATATTGAGATGAACGAAGGGGCACGGATATAGAATAATTGGGGAATGAATCTGAAAACTTAGAACGAAGAAATCTTCCGAAAAGGTGACCTCCGGATGATCGAGAGCGAAAGCAACACCTGAAGTACTCCGGATGGATGAAAAGAATTTGCATGACTGAAAACAATTAGATAGGATAACATCGAGCTAGCACCATGAACCTCCGGGAGAACGGACAAGATTTAAGAGAAACTCTACTTCGGTCTTCAAATGTTGAGAACGACGACGAGAAACACCAACAAAATAACTGAGGTACTCCGGAAGAATGAAAAAAACAGAGAGGTTGAGCCAAAATGAAATGATTTGAAATTGATCTTGGAAAAGGCATGTGACTGATGGAATCCATACTTACGTCACACTTGAAAAGCATTAAGAATAACTCCGGGGAAATTAGAAGAGTCAGGTAAGATCCTGGGAAATACCTGTGGGTTAGGGCCCACTAAAGAGAAAAACACCGTTGAAAAGGGTTGTTGAACAGATAGATGATGCACCGAAAGAGCTGAAATATTTGACTGAGGTGACAACCTCGAATTAATTCGAACACAGACGAATCTCCTGAGATGACTTCAGCACTCCGGAAGGACAACTGGCGAGAGGCGAACGAGCAAAGGGAAATATTTGAGTTGAGGGAAAGAATATCATCAACACCGAAAATTGGAATTGAATCCACCGGAAAAGAAACAGAGATGAAGAATGTCGTACAAAACGAGAATTCACCGGTTGAAATAATTGACGAAAGACTCAAGAGGCTCCACACAAATGAAATTGATGGTCGGCAGAAACTCGAACTCCGGGAATAATAGGGTGGGAGGGCGGAAAACAAAGGCAACTTGGAAGGGGAAACCGACGAATATCTTGAAGAGAAAACACCAGTTGAAATCATTGAGGAAAGAAAGCAAAGACTTCGCACGAGTAGGATGGATACTCAATTACGGACTCCGGTTCCGAGATGAAAAAGGGTGGGTGGGTGGGAAAAAAACAGCTGAGGATTGAACGCAAAGATGAAGAGGGTCGAATCAACTTGACGAGAAATGCACCGAATAAAAAGAGCTGAGGAACAACTACCGGAAAACCAACTGCGTGATCCTAAAGAAAAATTTGAAGGGGAAGAGGAGTAATTCAAAACACCTACGTCAAGATTCCTTACCAGAGCGACGAAGGTGCTGAGGAGTAAAAAGAATTCCTACTCTCCGATACAACTAGACTCTGAAAACAGTTTTCTTCTAGACTCGACAACGGCCAAACTACACGATCAATCAAGGGGGCTCCTAGGGTCGGTCGAGGCTCGATACTAACTTAACACGCCTAATATGCGACCCTATCCAAAAGGAACTCGATGGTCCCACCAAGGATAGACCCGATATTGAAACGCTTTTGCAAGGTGGATATCATTACATCAACATTACATAATAGGTAGGGATACATACATAAGGCACAAATGCCACAAGAATACATCAACATCATATACAAGATCAACATCCGACTACGGATGAAACATAAATGTAAGCTCAAACGACATCCACCCTGCTAGCCAGGCTGCCGACCGAACCTATCCCCGATCAAGAAGCAAAAGAAGAACTCCAATACAAGCAAACATCGCCTCACGCCATGATCGTCGCAAACCTGTACCTGCAACTGGTGGTGTAGTAATCTGTGAGCCACGAGGACTCAGCAATCCCATTACCATGGGTATCAAGACTAGCAAAGCTAAATGGGAAAGGAAGGGGCAAAGTGGTGAGGTTGCAGTAGTGACTAAGCATGATATGGTGGCTAACATATGCAAATGAGAGCGAGAAGAGAAACAAAGGAGCGGTCGTCAACTAGTAATGATCAAGAAGTGATCCGGAACTCCTACTTACGTCAGACATAACCCAGAAACCGTGTTCTCCTCTCGATCAACCCCGAAAAGAGACACTCACGGTTACGCACGCGGTTGGTGTATTTAGAAGAGTTTGCTTCAAGTTTACTACAACCGGATATTAACAAATTCCCATCTACCACATAACCGCGGCACGGCTCTCGAAAGTTTATACCTGCAGGGTGTCCCAACTTAGCCCATGATAAGCTCGCGATCAACGAAGGATATTCCTTCTCCCGGAAGACCCGATCAGTCTTGGAATCCGGCTACAAGACATTTCGACAGCAATAAAACAAGACCAGCAAAGCCGCCCGAATGTGCCGACAAACCCGATAGGAGCTGCACATATCTCGCTCGGGCACACCGGATTGTCCAAACTTCCGTAGGCGAACCCAGAGTTGCCCCAGTGGCCACCGGCGGTCGACGGTTTGGACCAGCACTCACGACGAGCAATCGCCGGGGGTAAAATAAGATGACCCTTGGGCTCGGAAACCCAAGGGAAAAAGGGCTAGGTGAGGCAAATGGTAAAACCAATGTTGGGCCTTTGGAGGAGTCTTATTCAAAGCGAACTGTCAAGGGGGTCCCATAAATCACCCGACCGCGTTAGGGACGCAAAATCCGGGAACATAATACCGATATGACGGAAACTAGGGCGGCAAGAGTGGAACAAAACACCAAGCATAAGGCCGAGCCTTCCACCCTTTACCAAGTATATAGATGCATTAATAATATAAGATATATTGTGATATCCCAACAAGTAAGCATGTTCCAACAAGGAACAACATCTCCATGTTCCAACAAGGAACAAACTTCATCTTCACCTGCAACTAACAACGCTATAAGAGGGGCTGAGCAAAGCGGTAACATAGCCAAACAACGGTTTGCTAGGATGGGTAACAAAGGTTAGAGGCTGACATGGCAATTAGGTAGGCTTGAGCAACAGGTAATAGGTAGCGCAGCATAGCGAGAGAACGAAGCAACTAGCATAGCAATGATAGTAGTGAGATCCAGGGTAGCGGTCATCTTGCCTGAAATCCCGCAAGGAAGAAGAACGAGTCCATGAAGAAGATGAAGCCACGAAGACGAACCAAGCGTAGACGAACGAATCCTCACGATCGCAACGAAACAGGAACTAACAAGAAGAAGCACACAACATAGTAAACACACCACACATGAACGAGACATGATGCACAACAAGCATGATGCATGACAAATCTATATGAGGCTACTCATGGCAAGAGATGATGCAAACAAGAACAACACGTCAAAGCAAGTTTAAATGAGGCCGGGAACAACATATAACAATTCCGGTAAGTCCTCATATGCAAATTTCAAAATTGTTCCAGATCTGAATAAACCTTATGTTCAAGTTGTTAAATAGCAAGTTAAGATGCACCAAGATGATCTACACGAAATTCTAGTCAAGTTACATATAAAGTTCATTAGATTCAGAGCTACGGCCTAGAAGATATGAGCAAAACAAGATAACCATGGCATTGATGCAAAAAGCATACAAACATCAAGAAAACACATCAAATCATGGATGCAACATGATAATATGAAACTACATGCAAAATCAAGCAAGTTTCATATAGAGCACACTCAAAACGGAGCAACGGTTCAACACATACACCCTATACAAGGCATGACAACAATCTGTCCAAAACAGCAACTAGGCATATTGCAGGCATCAAAACAACAAGCTACAGCATCTCAATATGAAAACAAAAGGCATGGGCATGATTTACAGGTAAAGCATGACAAAACATAAACACTGAGCTATCTCCAGAAATGACTAGAACATGCTCAAAATGACATGGCAAGATAATAATATGAGCCAGGGCATTGGCGTAAATAACATCAAAGTTGCAATGTTTAGAGCTATCAAACAGCATGTTACAGGAACTTATCATGGCAAACAAAGGCATGTAATGAATCTAATAATTGCATAGAACAAAAGTCCTTTACTGACCATAAGCCAAAAAGGATCAGAAAATATGATGGCACCCATGTAAACATGGCAAGTTATATTACAGATTTAAACATGGCAGGAACAACGTTAAGTAGGCATGTTGGTGAGCTTGAAACACTCACTACAGAGCAATATATGGCATGGCAAGGCAACTTATAGTAATAATACATGGCATAGAATCTATACATGGCAAGAACAACAATATAGCATGCAAGGATCAACTACAACAACCTCGGCAAAATTGAACAACATGTAAACAATCTGCCAGGAACATTTTATAGCAAAAGTAGAGCTCGATTGACTCAATCTATGGCACTCCATAATTTCAAACAAGGGCATGGATGGATATAGCAAGACATGTTTAACAAAACATCCTTACTGAAGTATCTCAAAATAAGCATGGATCTCTCGGTAGCATCAAGTTAACATGGCATCAAAATATCAGAAAAACAGGGTTGAAATCAGCAACATCAGGAAGCCTAGTTTGCATGCTTGTGCTAGTCACCACAAAGGTCACAAAAATACATGGGATACACCCCTGTAAATATGGCATGGCATATAACAAAACACATGTAGGACTCAAGTTCATAGGATGCACACATCAATCATGGCAAAAATGACAAAAGTGCAAGTTCTGTTAAGAAACAGAAACTAACATCACGTAGCACTCTTCTAACAGCATTTAGGGCATCAAGATGAGCTCAAATGAAAATGATGCAATGAGATGAAATGATCTACTCTTCGAGACGAACAATTTGACATATTACACGCACAAAACGGAGCTACGGGTGCACAGTTATGATGCGATGAAAATGCACGAAAATATTGACAGATTCGGGACTTAGATGAATTTGGAGGGAGGAAAAGGTCAACCGAGGCACGGATTACGAGGCGAGGCGGATCTCGCCGGGACACTCGCCGGAGATGGCGGGGATCGCCGGAGATGGCCGGACGGGGGTCGGAGGAGGCGGATCCGGGCGGCGCTGCCCGGATCCGCCATGGCGCTGCCGACGGGCCGGAGGAGCCCGGTTCAGCGAGGGAGGCAGCTGCCGGCCGGCTCGGGCGGAGCTCAGGCCGACGGGCGAAGTCCGGGCGGGGCAGAGCCCGCGGCGACGGGAGTCCGGGTCCTGCGGTGGAGCAGCGGGGCGGGCGAGGCGACGCCTGGCGCTGGGCGGAGCACGGCGGGCGGTCGCCGGCGACGGGAGGAGGGCGGCTTGGCGCGGCGCCCGGCCGGCGAGGCGACGGCGAGGCCGGTGACGGCGGACGGCAAGGCAAGGCGCGGGCACCTGCTGGCGGGAGGGCGCGCCGCGGGCGGGCGGGTTCTCGGATGGGCCTCGCGAAGCGCGCGCGGAGGAGGCGGAGGGGCCACGTGGCGAGGCCGGGTTGGCCGAGGGCGAAGTGTCCGGCGCCGACGGACAATGTCCGGCGCGCTGAGGACGAAGGGGACTAGGGTTAGGGTGGATTTGACCGCGAATTTCGAAGGGGGAGGTATATTTATAGATAGAGGGAGCTAGGAGAGTCCAAATGAGGTGCGGTTTTCGGCCACGCGATCGTGATCGAACGACCGAGAGCATGGAGAGGAGTTAGGTGGGTTTTGGGCCACTTTGGAAGGGGTGTTGGGATGCACACAAAAGAGGCCTTTGCGGTTACCCGGTTAACCGTTGGAGTATCAAACGACCTCCAAATGGCATGAAACTTGACAGGCGGTTTACGGGTGGTATACCAAGGCCGCTTGACAAACCTCGGTCCATTCCGAGAACGTTTAACACCCGCACATGAAAAGAGGTAAAAGGGGGCGCCGGGAGACATAGGAGTGCCGGATTGCAAAACGGACAACGGGGAAAATGCTCGGATGCATGAGACGAACATGCATGCAAATGCGATGCACATGATGACATGATATGAAATGCAGATGATGACATGGCAAAGTGCAACACGCAAGCAAATGACATGGCAACACCGACGAATAACTTGCGGACACCTGGCGCATCGAATCCGGGGTGTTACAGCTTGGCCCTCGTATGCCAATCCTCCTCGTCGTCGTCGACGTTGGTGGAGAAGTCCGGAGGAAGGGTTCTTCCTTCTGACCCTCCGCCTCCCCCGGGCGGCCTTCCTTTTCTTCTCCTCCCCGCCGGGAGGAGCTTCTTCTTCCTCCTCATCTTCAGAGAAGATTCCCTTCGAATCTGACAAAGACTAGCGTCGAAACTTCTTGAGTTCCCGCGCCTCCTTTTGGCCTTCTTCTCCGACACCACATGGGGGTGCCGGAGCCAGCAGCCCCGCTAATCGGGCGTCCACTGGGTCTTCGGCAAAGGAGCCGGACAGTTAATCTGTCCGGACGTCTTCAGCCAGTCCTGTCAAAGATTAGGGAGTTTTAGATCCCATGTAGAGTCAATCTATGGAAAAAGAGTCCCGTGAAGGGTAAAATAACTTACCTCGCCGGCTTGATGCTGCGAGCTGTATCCGCGATCTTTGGTAGCGGATGATGGGGCTTCGGCGCCCTTGAACAGCACCTTCCAGGCGTCTTCGTACGTAGTGTCGAAGAGCCGGCTAAAGGTTTGGTGTTGTGCCGGATCGAACTCCCACAAGTTAAAGGCATGTTGTTGGCATGGGAGAATCCGGCGGATGAGCATCACCTGGATTACGTCGACAAGCCTAAGGTTCTTGGCCACCAGGTTTCGGACGCATGTTTGAAGTACGGATGTCTCGTCCGAATTCCCCCACGTCAGGCCCGTCTCTTTCCATGACGAGAGCCGTGTGGGGAAGCCAGATCTGAACTCGTGGGCCGCCACCCATTTGGTGTTGCGGGGCTCGGTGATATAGAACCACCCCGATTGCCACCCCTTTATTGTCTCCAGGAAGGCGCCTTCAAGCCATGGGACTTTGGCCATCTTGCAAACCATGGCGCCTCCGCACTCCTCTTGACGGCCACCCACTACCTTCGGCCGGACGTTGAAGATCTTCAGCCATAAGCCGAAGTGGGGCTGGATGCAGAGGAAGGCCTCACACACGACGATAAACGCCGAGATGTTGAGGATGAAATTCGGGGTCAGATCATGGAAGTCCAGGCCGTAATAGAACATGAGCCCCCGGACAAATGGGTGAAGTGGAAAACCTAGTCCGCGGAGGAAGTGGGGAGAAACACTACCTCTCATGGGGCCTGGGGTTGGAATAAGCTGCCCCGCATCGGGCAGCCTTCAGGCGCGATGTTGCCGGACAAGTATCCGGCTTCCCGCATCTTGTGATGTGCCCTCCGTGACGGAGGAGGCCATCCACCGCCTCCCGCCTCCCGACATGGTTGGAGAAGGTTGAGGTGGGATGTGCGGACTTGGGCGCTGGAGCTCGAGTGCGCGGAAATGGATAAGCAAAGGAGGAAGAAGGCGTAGGTGAAAAGGTGGGTCCTTATCCCCTTATATGGACGTACGACGCTATGCGTCCCCCACCAACCTGGTAAAACTCGCTTATTTCCCAAGCGCCATAATCAATGGCGCGGATGGGTTACCCACGTCCGTATTGATGAGAATCCCGGAATAAGGGGGCACGATCTATGCTTTGATAAGACGTGCCAAGGAAACCGCCTCGCTAAACACGCTGAGGTGGAACAATAAAAAACAATTCATATAAAGGCCTGGCCGTGGTGTGATGTCACGCCACGGAATACGTCAGCAGATCTATGCAAAAATTATTCTCTCTACGGTGTTATGTGGAACTTCTTTTGCAGAGCCGGACACTATCCTTGTGTTCAAAATCTTCTATGAAGTATTCGGAGGAGGAACCCGCCTCACAATGCCGAAGACAATCAACGCGTCGGACTCATCGCCATTGAAGCCTGGTTCAGGGGCTACTGAGGGAGTCCCGGACTAGGGGGTGTCTGGATAGCCGGACTATCGTCACGGCCGGACTCCAAGACTACGAAGATACAAGATTGAAGACTTCGTCCCGTGTCCGGATGGGACTTTCCTTGGCGTGGAAGGCAAGCTTGGCGACACGGATATGTAGATCTCCTACCATTGTAATCGACTCTGTAACCCTAACCTATCCGTGTCTATATAAACCGGAGGGTTTTAGTCCGTAGGACGAACAACAATCATACCATAGGCTAGCTTCTAGGGTTTAGCCTCCTTGATCTCGTGGTAGATCTACTCTTGTACTACCCATATTATCAATATTAATCAAGCGGGAGTAGGGTATTACCTCCATCGAGAGGGCACGAACCTGGGTAAAAACATCGTGTCCCTTGTCTCCTCGTTACCATCCGCCTAGACGCGACAGATTTGGGACCCCCTACCCGAGATCCGCGGTTTTGACACCGCAGAGGGGCAAAGCGGTGTCGAGGTCAGGGTCGGGCTCGGGCGCGCGCGATGGCGGCGCCGAGGTCGAGGGCGGGGCTCGGGCGCCGGGCGGATGGCAGATGTCGAGGTCGGGGTCGGGGCGGCGTCCGGAGCGGCGTTGAGGTCGGGGCGGGGCGGCGTTGAATCTGGGGTCGGGTGGCGAGAGGGTGTCGGAGAGACGCCGGGCGACGACGAGCGGCAACGGCGGCGTAGAGTGTGGACAGTTGGATTTGGGGTAAGTGGCCGGGGAAGGACGAACCCGTGGTTAAGTCGAAGTAGCGAGAGCGCGTTCTAGGAAGAGCGCCATCGCCACGTTAGCTACGCTTTTCGATACACGCCATCGCTACTCCTTTTCTTTTTTTCCTTTTTCATTTAGTTTTCTTCACATTTTATTTTTTTTCCTTTCACCTTATTCTATTTCTTTCATTTTCAATTACCTTTCTATTTGCTTTCCATTTAATTTTATATCCTTTAGCGAGCGAGTTTAATTTAAAATGCGCTGCTACAAAGAAAGTAGCGGTAGCGCGGTTCATTATAGGTCGCTACTACTATGTGTAGCCTATCGGCTAAGCCGTGGGAATTTTAGTAGTAACGTGTTTAGGGCAGCACGCGCTACTGCTAGAACTTTATCTGCTGCAGCTGGTTTGCTCAAAGCGCCATCGCTAGTTAGCACCAGCGTACTTTTTTGACCCTCGCTGCTGCTAAAGTTCTGTGTATAAGGTTTTCCCTAGTAGTGTACAGATGTATATAGATGCATTTTTTAGTGTAGATTCACTCATTTTGCTCCGTATGTAGCCTATAGTGGAATCTCTAGAAAGACTTATATTTAGGAACGAAGGTACGAGGTAGTATCATGTATGACATCTACATATCTAATTTAGCAGCCAAGAGTAGAAACCATTGTCTCGCATTAAAGGGATTATCGGTCGAAAATCCTAGCAAAGCACGCAAGGTGCACGTAACAATACAAGAGAGAGAGAGACACGCTTACAAGATCATAGCAATGCCTCACCAGATCTTGGTTGGCCAAGCTGTTAGATCCGGAAGAAACATAGTCCTTGTAGTTTTTGCCAGCTGCATAGCAGGTAACAACGACCGGTTAGTATATTTGAAGTACATCAGGCAGGTGATGTTGGACAGGTTTAAAGGTGACAAGTACCTAGGCCGTGGCGGGTGCTTGGCATCTCTCCAGACGGTGGAATCAGGTTAGAAACATCGAGGGTGATGACGCTGCGCTGGCTGTCGGGGTCCGGTAAGGAGATCTAGAACCATCGAGTAGGGTGTTTGTGGAGCGGCTCCGTAGGGTGGACTACGTGTGGGCGAAGCGGATCTGCGGGCCGCGGACGAGGGCGAGGTGAAGCTGCTCGTGGTTGGGTTAAGGATGGTGTCGACGACGCGGATCTGCGCCGTGGACGGGCGCCGGTTGCTCGTGGTTGGGTTAAGGATGGTGTCGGCGGCGCGGATCTCGCGGCCGTGGATGGGGCGCCGGTTGCCCGTGGTTGGGTTAAGGGTGGTGTCGATGATGCGGATATGCGGCCGTGGACGGGCGCCGGTTGCCCGTAGGTTGGATGAGGGTGCGGGAAGCGGATCTGAGGCCGTGGACTTGTGAGTTGGCAAAGCGGCCCGGTAGGGTTTAGAATGGTATAGGCGGTTACTCCAGTAGGGTTGACGATGGTGTCGGGCGGCTCCGGTAGGGTTGAGGAAGGTGTCGGCGAAGCAGCTCCGGTAGGGTTGAGGAAGGTGTCGGCGAAGAGGATCAGAGGTCGTCGACGGGGGCGTCGGTGGGGCGGCTCCGGGGTGTATGGACGAAGTGTCTCCGGTGGGGAGTACGAATGAGCCGCTGCAGACGCGCGGGGTTGACGAGAGTACCGGCGAAGTAGATCCGGCACCATGGACAAGGCCGACACTGAATGGCATGTGGTACAGTTGTGGATGAGCAGTCTACTTGTTTCTAGGGGAGGTGGGAGGGGTAGATGCGGCCGCAGAAGCAGATCCGGCGAGGTGGACGCCGCTAGCAGTGAATGGGCTATGGTACGCCGGTGGATGAGCAGTCTAGGGTTTCGAGAGGGGAGGGGAGAAAGGGCGATGAAGTACGAACGGCGTGATGTAAGATGCTCTCGTCTTTGTGGAGTTAGTCATTTTATGGAGGGGAGAGGAAATGGGGTGCCGTGTAGTGGGGAACCGAAGTTACCAAAGCAGCCCCGACCTATCATGTAGCTGAGGGCGGTATTGTAACTGTTGGTCTCCCTGCACCAAGGACAAAAGGGGGATTTCGCATGCTAAAGACTAAGGTGGCGAAAATTTTAGAAGGAGGCAGGAGATTTTGCCGCCCGCGGGATCGTTTGTATCCAGTTTCAACTAATTTTGGACCGTGCTAGTGGGAAGGTCATGCTAGACTGTGTACACGGGGCATGCGTCAGCATTTAATAACTGGTGTGAAGTCCACCCCAGAAAAAAAGACAATAACTCGGGATGATGCGCCGATAACTTGGACGTTCACACGGGCGCGGCCAATCGTACGGGTGTAGTGGCGCGTTCACAAAAAAAGGGATCAAATGCTCAGCCTATGTATTTCTTGTGTAAATAGATAATTTAGTGACATTGGTTATTTACTTTAAACATAATGCATTGATGTGTTAGTGTAGAGGCGCACAAAAAGAAATGGATATTGTAGTCAGATACTTAAAAGTGTTACCTCATATGATTACATAGCCTCCATTTAATAAATTGTGTACCCGTTGAATTCATATATGAATATTACATATATTACTTCAAAATAGAAACTTCAATCGTCCAAGACTAATGAATTTGAATGCAAGAGTAACAATGGTGCATGTACATGATAGCTACATTGGTTGTTTGAAGAAACATCACCGTAACTTTGGCATGCACAACTGAAAAGGTTTATTTAAATAGAAAAAATGTGATATGTGAGTGTCCAATCTTTATAGCGTTGAATCGATATTGTACCTTTGGCCACGATCTGAAGTAGATATTGACTTATGTTCAAGCGATGCACGCCCACGATCGCTAGATAGTGATACGTGAATGAATTGTGCGATCTCTCACACGCATACATATCTCATTTCGTGGGCATCGGAATCACACGCAAGACTTGTATTTCTCCTCCGTCAGGATTAAATTCGTCTTTCTACCCCATCTTACAAGTCTGACACACAGAAACACACACTGTCGGAGTAATGGACTACGGGTAGGCAAACCCGAGCACTTGAACCTTTCAAAACATCGGGGCAGACTGCGCCCCTCAAGACCCCAAGACAAAGAGCCGCCTTCAGAGAGTCGGCAACAGAGTCGCCGACTACCCCTCTGGGCCGAGTCCCAGAGGCGGCCTCAAGATAAGCTGACTTTAAGACGGCGACCTCAGGACAAGCCGACTCCAAGCCAGCGACCTCAATGAGGGCTGGCTGTGGAGACGACCCGCGACCCCAACTACCTCTTGTTTTGAAGCGACCACGAAGCGGATGGGGTAAGGCCGCCTATGCCCATCCCTACCCTGCCCATAAAGGGCAGGTATGGCTCTGAGCTGCATCGACGGAGATCTCCGTCCGGCGCAGCAATGTTGCCATGCCGCCCCGACATCGCCGCCGTGGGCAGATTCTCTGTACTCCACGATGGCCGTCTGTCTGACGACTGAAGACGGCGGGGACTACTTTGTCGGCGGAGTACCAAGACGGCGAGAGCTGTCAGACCCCGATTCCAAGTCACATCGACCTAGCTGGTAACACCTCATATCACTTTGCGGCCTCACGACGGTATCCCCACGGTGTCGCCTTACCATGGCCGGGACCGCTTGCGTCTTTTGGCTCACG